>CM077464.1:153634879-154101561 GCA_039654755.1 Calcarius lapponicus | reverse complement strand
AATACTGAAGCTTGTTAGAAAAATAAATACTCTGAAAATTCTAATTTCTTTTCACCTACTCAGTTTTCTAATTCCATATTGAAGTTTCAAACAAAACACTACCTAGTTAATTCTGGGCTAGTTCTGTGTCCAGTTTCACTTTCTGGTCCTCAGATCTCAACACTGCAGTATTGGGTTGTCAAGGCTAAGAGAACCATCTAAATTACCCTTTTTTATTGCTCTGCCTTGAATAGAAACACTCAGATTGATCTAATTTGCTGAATTTTCCAATTAAAATTTAATTTTACAGAAACCATTTTTCTAGCCATTAGTCTCCATCAGAGTTAATGTCAAAGGCCTCAGTTTAGATTAGCTCAGATCCCTGCATTAAGAGCACCTTGTCAGACCCACTTTGGGACTCATAATATTTATCAGAAGTGCAGAATCTCTCCCACTCAGCCCAAATTTACCAACTTGTAAGCAGAAAGCACAGCTCATACTCCCAGTCAAGGGCAAAATCCAGCAGGGGAGAACAAAAAACTGCATGAGCAATTTTAAATGAAGCGTATTGAATAAGTGTTTCATTTAGAGTAGAGAAATCACTCATTGTGTTCTGAATTACATTAAAAAAAATTAAAACATGACTATGCAAGACTGCCATCAGATTGTGCCTTGATTAAAAGTCAATAGATTTGTTATCAACAGTCATTACCATTTCTGGAATGTGAAATAACTGTTCTGGGTGTATGGACACAGTGGATCCAATGCTGGATTGAGCCCAGCATCAACCTCATCTGCTGCCCAGTGTCTTACTGGGAGGGACAGGAACTCTTGGATTGGCATTTATATGGAAAATGTCCTGCAGAGATATTTGTAGCTAATATTTCAGGCCAGTTTTGCTCCTGACGAACCACAAAAAAGTTCCTGCTCCTGTGATTCATCCACCCACTATGGAAAGCAGCCCCAATTTTGTTTACAGGACCTGCTGTTTGGTCCAGCATGTATTTTATTTAGTATGATGGGGTTGTTTAAATAGGTCATCAGAAGTTAAAATGCAATTCCAGATCACGTCTCGGGGGAACAAACAACACAAACAGAACCAAACAAAACAAAACACACGCACACACACAAAAAGCCCCCAAAACCAACAAAACAAAACAAACAAAAGGCAAAAACAAACAAAGAAACCCCACAAAAACAACCAATCTGCTCAATTTAGCTAAATTAATGTCATTTCCTCTTCTAGATCATAATAAATTGTACTGACCAACGTTAACCATGCTGTGTGTTTGTAATTAAAAAAAAATAATTGTGCAATCATAAACTTTTTTATTTCTCCTCTTTTGGCCCCTTCCAGATCCCACCAATTGCTATAATGCAACAGGCAAGAATTTTCCTGATTGTTGAAAAAAAAATAATGGAAAAGGCAAGAATTTATCCTTGGTAAATGAATGTATGGGGTCCAGGTATCCCACATACCGAGATGCACTGCTAATACCGAGATTTATGGGTTACTTTAAGGTTTACCAGATTATAGCTGAAATAAGAAGGTGTCTGATACCATGGATGATGAGAGAAACCTGCCAGATGTATCATAGGATCACAGAATAGTTTGGGATCTTCAAAAGTCCTTCTAGTCCACAATTTCCCAGCATGTTTAACAGGACCGGGTTCCTCAGAGCCCTGTTCAACCTGGCCTTGGATGTTTCCATGGATGGGGGCATCCATTACCTCTCTGGATAGCCTGGGTCCAGTGTTTCACAGTTTCATTCTAAAAAAAATCCTCCTTTTATCTAGTCTAAATGTCCCCTGTTTTAGTTTTAAGCTGCTGTTGAGCTGTCCTATTGCAACAGGCTGTGTAAAAAATCTGTCCCCACCTGTTTTATAGTCCCCTTTTAATCATTGAAGTTTTCAGTTAGGTCTGCCTGGAGCCTTCTCTTCTCCAGGCTGAGCAACCCCAGCTCTCTCAGCCTGTCTTCACAAAAGAGATGCTCAATCCCCATCTTTGCGGCATCCTTTGGACCTTCTCCAGCAGGTCCATGTCTTTCCCGTGCTGGGAACTCCAAAGCTGGATACAGCACTGCAGGAGGAGAGGAGAGGAGAGGAGAGGAGAGGAGAGGAGAGGGGAGGGGAGGGGAGGGAGGGGAGGGGAGGGGAGGGGAGGGGAGGGGAGGGGAGGGAGGGAAGGGAAGGGAAGGGAAGGGAAGGGAAGGGAAGGGAAGGGAAGGGAAGGGAAGGGAAGGGAAGGGAAGGGAAGGGAAGGGGAAGGGAAGGGGAAGGGAAGGAAGGGAAGGGAAGAGAAAGAGAAAGAGAAAGAGAAAGAGGAAGAGAAGAGAAGAGAAGAGAAGAGAAGAGAAGAGAAGAGAAGAGAAGAAGAGGAAGAGAAGAGAAGAGAAGAGAAGAGAATAGGAAGGAGAAGAGAAGAGAAGAAGAAGAGAAGAGAAGAAGAAAGAGAAGAGAATGAGAAGAGAAGAGAAGAGAAGAGAAGAGAAGAGAAGAGAAGAGAAGAGAAGAGAAGAGAAGAGAAGAGAAGAGAAGAGAAGAGAAGAGAAAGAAGAGAAGAGAGAGAAGAGAAGAGAAGAGAAGCTTTTGCGCAAAGGTCAATATGAGCCTCAAAAGAGAGAGGGCCATAGCCAAGTACATCATCTTTTAGCTAAAAAATTATTTTTATTGACCAGGAAATATCTTCCTGCCTTTAAGTCACAGAGGGAGATATTGAATTGTGAACCCAGACTTGTTAATAAATAGTGGTTCATAATTATTTGCAAAAGTCCTTGCTGAAGAAGAGTAGGGCAGGGCTTTACTTTGAGAAAATGAGACATGATACTCAGACTTTCCACTTCTTTTAATAAACAATTTATGTAAATTTAAGTACATTGCATATGCATGCTTAAATTTGCTGCTCATAATGATGACAATTACAATTAAGCTCTCTGTTCTTCTGGCAGTAGCAATAATACAGAATGAAAATAAATAAATAATAACAAGTTATGTTTCCTGTGACCTTTTTAAAAACTTGTGAGTGAACTGCAAAATAGATATTTTTTTAAAATCTGACTTTGGTAACCATTTAATAACACATGCATTTATTTAAGTATTTATGTGTTGCCTTGGGACAAAAAAAAGAGGGACTAAATATACAAGAAACCTATTTGCAAAAGGAAAGGCTAACTGTGAACACAAAACATCGTCCATTGTTTAAAATTATTTATATTACTATATATATAAGTTGAGTTTTTTTATGGTCAATGAAAGAGAACTGCAGTTAGAGCTGTGATGCAGGAGATAAGACCTTCTCTTTTCTGTGAGCTAACGAAGTTCATACTTCAAATGGAATTGCAGACACAAAAGGGAGCAAAACTTACTGAAATTTAGTTGAGCAGCTTTGTTTCTGGGCCTTATTTAATGACTGGAAACACAGAGTGCTTGGATTAATATACATTAAATGTCTTATGTAAACATTTCTGTCAGGTAAGGGAGAGGATTGAGAAGGAATGGAGAAGGAAGAGAGGGAGTGCCAAACCAGTGACAAATGGTAGGAAATTCTCCTCCAAATCCCACCCAGGCTGATCAGGGAAGAGGAGAAGTGGCCCCAGTTCATCCTGTTTATACCACACTCTCAGTTTACCCCATCTTTGACTTTTAGGTGCCAAATCCCTGTTCATCCCACACTGAGATCTTTACTGAGGCTCCTTTACTTCAGCCTCTTCCTGTCACTGCTGCAGCTCATCAGCTGCCCACACCCATTTGGGCCCATTGGGTTAATTAAGTCTCAATAAACTTCCTCTGAAGCTCAGCCAAAACCTTTGGTTTGCTGTCCTGCGGCCATTCCATTGCCGTTTCCAGAGAAGAGGATTAATGAATATTCATCTTTTTTGGAGCACTTGGGGGAGACTTTTCATCTAGGTATCTAGTTGTTCAGACGAGTCTTTTGTAGATCCAAGGAAGATACAATGGAAGCTCTCTGGAATGAGATGCTGCCTGAAGAAAATAAAGACATTCCCCAGTCTGTAGTCTGTTTTAAAGGCAGCTGGATATGCCTGAGAATAGTGAATCTTGGGTCAGACTCCTGGTCTGGGGATAATTGGAAGAGTGGGCATTTATGTCCAGGAAGCTGTCCTATTTGTTCCACATATTTTATCCTGTGTGGTTTTGCCTAGGAGACAGACAGAAGCATCCCAAACAAACAAACATGTTTTTCATTAGACATCCTACAACCTCTAATGGAAACAAATTCGTGAAATGAGAGGAACGAGACTGTCTCATTGATTCCTTATCTACCTGCTGACACGGAAAATTAGCCGTTTCCAGTGGATCTTTCATCTGCTAATTATCCTCATTGATTTTGGATGAAGAAATGCAGTGTCTGAATTCAACTCCCTGTTCTGCCAGCCAGGACCTGTTTGCATTCTGACATACAGGACAAAGCTGGAAAAAAAGAGCCAGGAATTCAATTTTCCTGCCACTTCCTTGCCCAAAGATGTTGTGGGCTCCCCATCCCTGGAAGTGTTTCAAGGCTGGATTGGATGGAGCTCTGAGTAACCTGGTCTAGTTGAAGATATCCCTGTCCATGCTGATGCCTTGTGAAGGCTGACCTAGAACAGAGGACTGGACAGAGCTAAAGAGTAAAATAGGGATTTATTAGAAAGCCTCAATGGATCCACCTTGGGCATCACAAGATAGGGCCCAAGCCAGGGCTAAACCAAGATGAACCAAAATGGTCACAAAATGGATGACTGGTCACAAGATCTCACACTTTAATAAGTTTTGGTCCATTAGCATGTTAGAGTTAATTGTCCAATTACAGCTTTAGCTTATGAAGTCCCATCCTTCTTGTTTTTCTCTCTTCAGTCCACCGTTGTTTGTGCTCTTGGGCCTGAGATTTGGATCAGTTGTCCTTGGTCCCCCAGCTAGAGAAGGAATTGTTTTGTCTCCCTGCTCTGTGAAGAGAGCTCACCATCCCCTAATATGAAGCTCAGAACTACACACTGAGCAGCACAGAATCTGAAAAATATAAAATCTAAAACCTGAGGCATCAATGCAGGGGGTTGAATTGAGATGATCTTTAAGTCCCTTCAAACCCAAACCATTCTGGGTGATTCTGGGGATTCTATGATCACACCCTTTCCCCTAGGATATCTGTGAGACCTTTCCATTTGTCTCGGGAATTAGTGTTCCTTTTGATTGCAAAAATAATTATTTTAACTGCATTGCATGAATTTCCTATGGCAGTTGACACACAGAGCTAGAAAATTCCAGTGGTCAACCTGCAGGAAAATCAGAGGAGAGACAGGTGAAAAGGAGAGAAACCAGGAAGATGAAGTGGGGATGAGGAAGAGATGCTTTTAAACAATATTGAGAAGTTTCACCAGGTTGGTCCATTCCGTAAATAATAGACCACTAAACCAATCATGATGTTATTTAATTTTGTGCATTTTAGCTAAATGTGGTTCAAACTTTCTGAGCTCAGAATAAGACAGACATGCATGGCAGTGCAGAAAGCAGCATTCAGAAAAACCTAGTTAAAAAAAAGTTAGAATTCCTTATTCTTGCTGTACTAATTTATGGGTAAGGAAATTGCATTAACATAAAAACAAGCCCTGCCTCTTCAGCAACACAACAGTGCCCAAACAGAGTGAATCCAGTGTGTTTAAATTACCAACCCAGATTGTCTCCTGAGCTTTATGGCTGCAGCAGTTGAGAATTAGCACCATTAATTAGCTGAAGCTATTTGTTTTACAAATTACAATTGCATGTCTAATCATGTAACTTTCTGTCCCTGAGGAGTTACTTAGTGAGAGCTCCACAGCAGAACCAGGGAATGAATGGACTTAACTTCTAGGAGCATCTGAGATAAGATGAAAAGAACAAACTGTTATTTTTATTTCCCTCTGCTGCCTTCTTTCTTACAGTCTAAGATGAGAGCAGAACACCACATCTGCCCTCTCTAAGCCATTAATTATTTTCCTGAATTTCTACTGCATGCAACAAATTTTTTCTAAATTTTTTTTATATTGGTATATTTTATTTTTTTACCTTCACTTCCAGTGTGCAAGTGCTTTTGCAGCCCTTTAATCATTCCCACTGGTTCAGTCCAGCCCCCTCTCTTCATATAAATAGTTTCTGTCTTGATTTTACCAGTTGAAAGGTCTGACCCACAGGTGCTGCACTACTGATTTGCATTAGGACATCACTGGATGGGAGGGTGTTTTTGAGAAATATTTTACGTGGTCCCAATATATTTGGTCAGAAACAAATCAACACCCTGGCTTCAAGTGTCTCCCATGAAACTCATTCCAATAAAAACTCTCACTTTGACAAAGGAGTGTGTAATATTTCTCTTGCAACTCTGCAAAAGGAAGTCAACAAGTTCCCTGGATACATCAAGAAAAGAAATTATTTCACAGAAGAATGGTAATATTTTAAAAGATGATTTATGAGCTGGTTTTTTGCTCGTGAATACCCAGCCTTGAAGTCCACTTGAAAGTGATTTTTTATTTTGGTCGTTGTTGATAAATGCTTTACCATCATAATAAAGTCCACAGCACATGAGGGAACATCTGAAATCTTGGACATTTATTGAACAGAGACAACTCTGCACATCCATTTCTGTAGTGATTCATGACCTAGCCACAGACTGATGGATGGCATCTGGGTGTTCCTAAGGAGCAATCTCAATGTCTTACAGTCATGGAAAACTGCAGTCAACAATAATTTATTTATTGAGAGCACGTGGTGCTTTCATGTCTGACCATATTACCCAGGGTTAAAAAAAAAAAAAAAAAGGGGGGGGTAGAGAACGCATTTAATTTTAATTTGAAAAAATTGGTTCTTTTCCTTCACCTTATATTGACAATGGCAGGTGGGTCACTGAGTAAAGGTGTGTGATAAATGGATGAAAAGAAAGAGTTTTCTCTGTGATTTACACCTATGTTGAAAGTAGAGGATGTGCCTGAAGAGGCTTTCAGGGATCTCAGCTGAAAGGTGGAACCAGGACTGTAAGCTTTGCATCAGGGCCCAGCCTGTTTGCAGTTTGCATCCCCACGTGGCTCCCTGGGAATCTGAAGCAGATGGACCCACCACTTCTTTGGTGTGGAAAATGACACATTTTATTGGTGTAGACCCAGATGAAATTTTGACCTTGATTCTGAAAGACTTATTTTTACAGATATATTCCATTCTTTTGTTTTGCATTTCTTTAAATACCTTTAAAAATTATCTGTATTTCTTAATATTTCTTCTTATTCTTTTAATTATATTGAAGAATTTAGGAGTTTTCTTTGGTTTTGGACAGAATTATAGATTAACTGGGATGTGAATTACAAATTCTTCATGGCTTGGATTTCCAAATTTTTCCTGAGTACTATGTCAAAGCACAATTTACAAGGTTTCTTTGTAACTTACTATTTTTGAGAATGCAGCTTTTACAGAAAATTCCAACAGTTTAAAATGTTCTTTCCTTAAAATATATAAAAAACAAAGTATCAGGGTATTTTTTTCCTTAAACCCAAGGCTATTTCTGTAAACAAAATAAGTTTATTCTGGAAGGTTTGTGGAAAATATCATCTTATGACAAATGTATTTGACAAAAGGCATACACAGTCAAATCGCTGAAATGCGCCTGCAGACAGAGACTCAGCTGAGATTAATCTCATGTTTGGGTCTGAGATGTATCAGAGAAGAACTTCTTGCTTTTCCATGCAGGAGATGCGCAGCAGAAAGATGCCACTTGGGTTTAAAGATGTTTTTCCAGAGGGACGTTCCTTGGTGGCAGGAGCAGGGCCAAGGGTTTGGTGCTTGCCTGGAAGGAAGGGATCCCAATTCTGAGCAGGATTTCTGCACTGTTCCCTGTTACAGGTGACAATAAATGGTCTTGATAGGCAATGGATATTTATGTTTATGAGTCAGACAGGATCATTTTGATCTAAGCTGTTTTCTTGTATAATACCAACCAGGGCACTTACACCCTCATTCTGCTCCTGAGAGTGTGCATTACTGATCTCTTCATGTAAAGGTGAGTTGATTGCATCTATGCCTGTGGTAAATTGTTCCCCCTGTTGAATATTTGGGGTTTATTTATAATCTGAATTTATCTTGTTTCAAATAACAGCTCCTACATTTGACTATGTCATTGAGTTGTGCACAGTACCAAGCTGTCACTTATCAATAATCTGTTCTCTTACCAGTGAAAAAAATCTTTAAACTTACATATAGACCTTAATTAAGTTCCTTGCTAATCTCCTCTTCAACATATTCAATGCATTTCACACTCTGAGGAAGCTGAATTACTGTTTCCTAAGCCCTTTGTAGTAATCTAATTTTTTCTTCTGTGTGGGTTTCAGAAGTGCTTCCACATTATCTTTGTATTGCTAATAGCAGTTTGCTGTTTGACATCTCCAGTGATTATATTTATCACCATATTGCAGTCTGACTTGGTGAGCTGTGCTGACTGGAGATCAGGGCAAAGCAGATGTGCTCTGCACTTCAGGTTAATTTCCCCAGTCCTAAATTAGCACGAGCTCTGAACACATTTATGATACATTAAATATGTCTTCACACACTTCAGCTTAGTAATCTTCATGACAGTCCTGCAAAGCAAGGCAATACTGTCACCCATTTTTACTGAGACAGAACTGAGACACAAGCAAAGTAAAAAAAAAAAAAAAAAGGAATCTTAATCCTTGAAACTCATTTAAGTAGGTAAGAGAATCATATTGGATAATTTAATATAAAAGACTCAGGCAAGACTATTGTGGGGAATTGGCACATATGTCTCAGACTCAATTCACAGGGCTGTAAAATCAGGAAAGGGGGAGCATGTCTGATGAGGGTAGGAGCAAATTCTACTGTCAGCCACATGAAAATATTCCTAAACTGTGGGATTCAGGATGTCCTCTCTGCTTTCTGTGGGCACGTGTGTCTGCCAGGCTGAGAATTTGAGTTAGGGCTGGACCTGGGCACACATCACTCCACTTTCCACCACAGAAATTTCCAACAACCCCTTTGCACCACGGAATAAGAGAGAATAATGTTGTAATTGGGGTAAATGGGAACAGGCAATTCAGAATGCCTCCACACATCAGTTTACATTTAGCTGAAGGAGTGGTCTGAAACCCCATGTGGATGACAAGCAGAGTTTAGAGGGACCAAAGCATTTCCCACCTCCCAGCTCTCATCACGGAGCTGCTGCATTGCAAATTCATTTTTCTTGTGGGCCTTGCCAAATCACTCATCAGTCAGAATTTTATTTATTGAGCCTGTAGGTAACACCTCCACACCCCTCTGACAGAATGGCCTGGGGACATCTGCCTGATATCACACCTTTGAGGATCCCTCATTCCTCTCTTGGTTTTGGATCCTTTTTTCCTTGAACTCCAACTCCTTCCGTGAAGTGGTCCTACTCAGTTTTCAGGCACACAGAACCAGAATCAAATATTTGTGGTTAAAACATCCAAATGCTGTACATGAGGATGTTTGAACTTACATGGGGTATGTAAGCAAGATTCTCAGCTCAATTCAGTTTTCATCTTTTGAAGGTTTAGTTCAATGAGTTATGTGATTCTAGACTGGAGCAATTTACAGAAACATCTCAGGTAATTTGATCATATTGAATTTTACTGTTTAATTCAGGAATTCTGTAGGAGATTTTAGAAAAATAAAGTATAATTTTTCCATCCTGCTGCTGCAATTCAAGCTTGGGAAAGTATTGCATAGTTATTTAATTCAGCTTTTTACTAAGCTGCTATTTATACTTCTGTTGGAATAATCACAAATCACTGATGAGCTTGTCAGAGATTGTTTAGACTGGTTCAAGGTCATAAAACAAAGAGTCAGGTGGGGAAGTCATGGTGGGGGAATGCAGAATGAATATCATGGTGAGTTTCATGTAAAGGCAAGTGAAGCTGGAGAAAGCACTGACTCTGTAATAAATCTCCCTTTTAGAAAGGAATGAGCACAGATCTGCCCAGTGCTCACAGATTTCTTTATTTTCTAGCCAGTAGAAAAAAACTGTGTAAAAATCTACACACATATATATGATCCAAAAATGGTTTTAAACCCTTCAGTCAATTTCCTTTATCTTATTTTCAAGCCCATCTCTGTCACAGAGAATATGAGAGCAACTTCTAGAATGTTTGTGTATTAAATGTCCCATAGCTCTGAGAAAAGAGTGAGGAAGGAATGGTTCAAAAATGTTAATGTCCTTGCATAAAAAGGCAATGAGGAGCAGATAATTCTCCAGTAGGATTGTAAGACATAAAGAAACCATCATGGAATTACAGAATTGTTTGGGTAGGAGCATATTAAATAGCAAGACAATAAAATGTTTTGATTTTTGTAGAAAATATTTTAGATATTACATTACTGAGCGTATGAATCTCCATTTAAGGAATTACATTATTAATTCAGAGAAAAAAGAAAAAATCTCAAAATATTTAAAATCTTATTCTGATACTTTTAATTGCAATCAAAGCTTATTTTCATTAGTGAAAATTCAAATATAGCTACACTTTGTCACTGTGACATAATCATGAGATCTTCTGGAAAAGTATTTATGATCCTATGAACATATTTATTTGCAAATAATTAACTCCACTTCCTTAGGAGCTTGAAATCTATGGTTGCTTTGGTTTTCTGTTGCCAAGATCTTGCAGAAATACTGAAATTTACATTGAAATTTTAAAAATTATTTTAAATTATTATATTATATAAATTTATACAATATATAAATTTATATAATAATGTATCACATTTATAAATTATTATATTATATATAAATTTAATTATATTAAATTACAATCAATCTGATTATAGTTGATTTCTACATATTCTCATCTTTGTCAAATTTTCTTTGTCACCTAAACCTGTAGAGGGTCACAGATCAAAATGACTAAGCTTTTATTCTCATGTAGATAATTAGGTTTCAAATAAAAGAGTAAAATCTTTAAATTACCAAATTATTTATCTCCCTTATGCTTCTAAAATTTCCAACCAAAGCATGGAATTTTTGTTACTACTGTGCATGGAGGTCTCATTCCTTCACTGGAAAATGTCTTTACAGTGATTTTGTTCTGATGTTCTGTGCACTTAACTTGGATTTGGCTTCAGCAGCCCAGAGGACGTGGGAGGTTTTGGAGCTCTGTACATGATCTATATTTTAACACTGAACAGATTGCCCAGGGAGGGTGTGGAGTTTCCCTCCCTGGAGATATTCCAGCACTGTCTGGACACAATCCTGAGCCTGTGCTCTGGGATGACCCTGCTGGAGCAGGGAGGTGGCACCAGGTGACCCCACTGAAGTGGTCCCTTCCAACCTGACACGTTCCATGATTCTGTGAACATAATAAATAAATTAATTAATTAATAAAAACTAACATAGATATCCTAAAAGATAGCACTAACCTTATCTCATTCTGATTTTAAACCAGTCTATATTTAGCTGGTAATAAGGTATTAGAGTGCTCTTGTCAGCAGTGTTGATCTCATCTCAGCTGGGCAGTGAGCAGCCTGTTAAATGATTTTCAAAAAGCAGAAAAGCCACGAGGTCTGGCTGGTAAAAGGAAAAGAAAGGGATGATGAAAGCTTTAGGGTTCAATTCTCCATGGTCTCTGAGATATGATGCTAATTCAATATAGTACAAATTACTATTCAAATTCATTAGCATCACACTAAGCAATATGCAATCACAGCCAAGTTCACAATTAGCATTAATGATATTCTCCAAGTGGGGAGAAAAAATCGAGGATTGAGTTTTACACTCCAGACAAGATAATACAAGGGAAATAATGCCAGGGATTAGTGTCTAAGACAGGAATTTATTTCCAATATGTTTACAAGTCCCAGAGCTCAAGGAGCCTGAAGTTAACACACAGATGGGACATTTCTCTCTGCAGATATTCCCATCCAGCTTTCACCTGATGCCTCAGTAGCTACCAAATGGAACTGGGGGTAAAGCTGGAGTTCCTCTTAATTACCTTTGCCTTGACTGATAGGCCAATTCCCCACCACATCTTTGTTAACAGCTTTTTGGAAAATGAAATATTCTGTTCTGGATGTCCCTTTATGTCTGCTCTGACTTCAGGGAGAGTCTGACACCATTCCTCAAAGACCAACCCGTAAAATTTAGACAGATATAGCTGGTGAAAAATATTTTTCTTGGAGTCCACATCCATTAAAAAATTATTCATAGATTTTTGAAATTTAAGAGATTGTTATTTATACTTACAGAAATTATTATTATCTTGGTTGCTGCAGCACAAAATTCACCTGCATGGCACCTGGACTGGCAGCAGTAGGATTTGCAAGGTGAAATTCTTACAAGGTTTCTTCAACTTGTTCAAAATAGAATTGTTCTTACACAATCAGTGGCAGAGGTTGTAATTCAGATTAGTATTGTCTACCCCAAAATCATGGACTGGCTTATTTAAAAATTGCTTTTGCATGAATGATTGTAAGATTCAGTCTGGGAGGAGAAACTTCTGACAATATAATGCCTTTCAAAGCAATGCAAATCTTTCATTGCTGGAGAGATTAAAAATCATCATAGAAATTTGAGTAATATTTTATATGAGTCTTGTGTTTGATAAGGACACTGGCGGTATCTTTCCTACTCTGGCATATAACCTCTCTCTTATGGTGTCAAAAATGTGACTTTCCTTTGTGTTGTTAAAGAAAATCTAACCAATAAACACCATGGCACACAACTCTGTGTGTTTGTGTCACCTTCTTTCCTTTTTAAGAATAATTAAATGAACTAGGTTACTTAAGACGTTTTAAAAAGCTAAAAAGAAGAACTCTAGGTGAAGAACAAACTCAAATGTAGAATTAATGTGGGCATCTATAATCAATTACCAGGAAAATTGTTAAAACTTAAGATATAAAACATTCTGTTTCTGAAAAATCCAAACTAATATGTAATTGTAATATCATAAACCCACTAAATATTTTGAAGATGCAAAACACTGAGGTTTTTTTTTTTTTTCTTTGTGGAGCTCCCACCCTTCCTGCTGCCTGAGAATTCATTGTTTTGGGAAAAGTTTCTTAGTCACAAGGCCCCTTTTTTATCTTCAGAACATCAAAAGACTTGCAATGGTAAAAAAAAATAACATCCCAATGATTCAATCCATCTTCATGGCTTCCTGCTAAGAAGATGAAATGAGAAATCAATTTTCTGGGGAATCTTTTTCAGATCTGTTCCCCCTCACCCACTTCCTCTAGAAAAGTGCTCACCTGTTTGGGATGGACTGAATCACCTTCCAGGAATGTCATGTTTTATCTCAAGATGCCTTGGACCTCAACATCAGTTTAATAGTCATAGAAAATCATAGGAATGCAATGGTAAGAAACTGAGATTCATGGACGCAGTTCTCTGGAGGAGAAATCAAAAACCATCTCTGCCACGTTTCTGACCTAAGGCAGGGCCAAACCTTATCTAAATAATTCCTGACGTGTGATTGACTCTCCCATTCACAGCCAGGGCAGAAGGAGATTTCATGCTCACAAAAGCAGAGTGCAGGGGTGACTCCTCTGGCTGGCTGAAGGTTTTTCCCCTGATGTTCAACCTAAGGAGCATTCGTTGAACCAAATAATTGCCTGCTGAAAGGCAACCAGAGTTCCAGGTACAGCGACACTCTTTGTTATGCAGATGAAGAGAAGCTTGACTGAACACCCTCTGTCCTGAGCTGTGCCCTGGATTTTCAGGATTACACAATGGTTCCACTATAAAACAATTTACTGTGGATTAAGCAAAAACCAAAAATGATAGGTGCATTTTATCTGTATAAAATGCCTAAAGATCTACTTATATCTTAAGCAACACAGTTACCAATTTAGTGTTCCTGTAGAAGCACAAAAATGTAAATGATATTTTCTGGATGTCTTCCTGGTTTCCAGTATTGAATTGGCGCTGTCATTAACACCAACACTAGAGAAACAAAAATAATCTCTTATTTGTACTTGGCACCGCTACGGCTGCATCACTAATTTTGGGTTGTTTTCAGCCCCGTCATTAATTCTGGGCTCAGTTTTGGGCCCCTCACTATGAGAAAAATTTTGAAGTGCTGGAAAATGCCCAGAGAAGAGAACAGAGCTGGGGAAGGGTGTGGAGCTCAAGGTTGGTGAGGAGCAGCAGAGGGAGCTGGGGGGGTTCAGCTTGGAGAAAAGGAGGCTCAAGGGAAATGGGTCAGACTCTTCTCCCAGGTAACAAGTCATAGTACAAGGGGAAAAAGCCTCCAGTTACACCAGGGGAGGGGAGATTGGATATTAGTAACATTTATTCATTGAAAAGCCTGTCAAGCATCAGAACAGGCTGCCCAGGGAAGTGGTGGAGTCACCATCCCTGGAGGTTTTTAAAACAAATGCAGATGTAACATTAAGGGTCATGGTTTATGGTGGACTTAACGTTTGGACTCAATAATAAAAGTCTTTTCCAACCTAAAAGGTTCTGTGCTTCTGTTTCCTTAGAAATTTCTAGCTGCGGACCTGTGAAGTCCTCCTTGTCCAGCAGCTCACTGGAAGTTGGAATGCTCTCAGAGAATACTCTCTAGGTAGAGACAGAATGATATTTTCTGTCCAAGCCTTGAAAACCTTCAAGGATGGATTTTGGTCATTGGAAAGTGTCTTCTGCTGGAATTCCCAAACTTCTTACATAATGGGACACCTGTTCCTCAGATTTCTTTGCAGATCTGACTCTTTCTTACCTTTTTCCTATTGAAGTTTCTTAGGGAATTCTGCCAGGAATCATCCCCTGCTCTCCTAAACTCACTCTTGCCTCTGCTTGCCTTCCCAGCCTTCCACTCCATGAACTCAATCATCTCATCTTCACTTCTGTGGCCACATTTGCCAGCAACACTTCCCAGCCCAAGAACAGCATCACCCCTGACTGGCCCCTCTGGCATTTGTATAAATAAACTCTGACCAACCTCATCCAGAAAATCCCTGCATGCCTTCCCAGTGCTGATCTGCCTTTCTATGGGATGCTGGATGTGTGAAAAAACCCTGGTGGAATGCAGGGAGCAGTGTCTGAGACAAGGCTCTCCAGTCCAGGCTGCTCTCAGTGTTTCACAGCTGTTTTCTACACAGTCTTTGTATTTCAAGTATTCCAGACTCTGCTTACTGAGAGTCTCTCATCAAATTTGAGATAGACAAAATAACTAAAATATCAAGAGAAGGATTCTTTCCTTCTGATTTCACTTCTTTTTCCCTCTTATGCTTTTTTTAGAGGGAAAAATGGAGCATTTCAGCATCACTCTTTACCCCATAGGTAGGAGACTGTGAATTAAGGGGTGTGAAGTCTATTCACAAATATGAAATTTAGGCTTTTCTCCTCTTCCTTTTTTGATTTTGAAGTCTACATTTTTGCTTTCATTCAAGTTAATGTTCTTGTTCCACTGTATTTCATTTATCTGTGGAAGAATACATATTCATCTGGCATTTCAAATAAGAAAGGCAACAAAATTAAGATTGTAACTGGAAACTTCACATATAGATACACAAACTTACATATGATATATATGCAAAGTCTGCTGTGCATGCACCATAATGTAACACTGGTGTGTCTCTGATCTGATTTTATTCTAGAAAAGATGGAAGCGGCTCCAAAATTTTTCCATATCCACAGGAAATTTTGTTTCACTGCTGGAGCCCTGTTCTTCAACAACTGAAAGAACAGTTGACAGTAAAATTATTTCATTAACATCACAAGGGGAAATGCTCCCAGTCACAAGGAGAAGGATCTGCAGTCTTCATACACCTGAGGTCAAAAAGTTATGGATTCATTCCTCACTAATTTCCATAATGAAAGATAAGTGGCAACAAAAATGCAGTCGTTATCACACAAATTATTTTTTAAAAAAATTAATCACTATATGCTCTAATTACTACCCTTTTATCTGTCCTTACTTGCACTTTTGCTTGAGGCTTTTGGCAGATGAAATCAAGTGAATGGAGAAGTATATTTTAGCTAACAAGCTTCCTAGTCTAAAAATTCCTCTCGAGTGCGTGATTCAAGCAAATTAGGAAACAGAGAGAGAGAGGGAGAAGGAGAAAAAGCAAATGGCAGACGATTGCCTCGCTAATTTAATCCTTTTGGTACACAATTAGCGCACATCAGGCTGGTCGATGGGAGCCTGCCCCGCAGGTCAGGATTTGGCTCTGAACAGCTCCCGGAGTGTGCTGGGCTCTGCTCTGCTCGGGGAAGCTCCTCAGAGCCTGCACCTGACAGCTTGCCAGAGATGAGCTGTCAGGAAAGTGCCACTCGGAATTTCCTCTCCCCCTGATGGCTTCTATTATCTGGTAAACGACAGCCAAAATGTGTTATTTTATAACTCTCTCCCATCGTCGGAACGCCGGGCCAGGTTGGTGTTCTGGCAGGATGGATGCTGAACAAAGCTCATTCATTCTCTCTATTTTGGATAGATGTGGAATAAAAAAAAAAAAAAAAAAAATTACACACCTCCAGCCTGTCGTGCATCCCTGCAGCAGAGTAGAAAAATTGATGAATGACTGCTGGAAGCACATCCTCACGTCTTTCAGGCTGGAGGCAGTAGGCTGGACAGTGAAATCCTGTGTGGAATGGAAAGCAGCTGCTTGATGGGACTTGCTGCTGTGCTCAAAGTTTAACTGCTGCTTAGATTTGGGGTCAGAGGAGAATGTGAGTGTTCCCTCCAGGCTAAATTGGCAGGCGGGATTGTTTGTTTGCTTTTATGTCTTCCTCTGCAGGCAACTCATTGTCAGCTTTCAGTAATCACCTTTTTCTTCTCTCTTGAGTTGTCTAATTGATTAACAGAATTACGTTGTCGCAGCAATTTATTCTTTAGCCCGGAGTTTGCTGCTTCTGCTGCAAGCCTAAAAATGGGAACATGCAGAAAGTCTTGTCTTTTCCCAATCTGGTGTTCTTATATAAGATTTTCCCTTACCCTACACACCCAACTTCACTGTGATATGGTAGCACAGACCCCTAATTCACTGCATCTCAAAATGGATTACACTGCTAAAATTAGTTGAAATAAATTCTGCAGTGCAGGAGCCTGAGAAGTCAGCTCCCTTCCTTTTATGGAGCCAGTGGATAGGAACAGACGTGGCACATCTGATCTATTTTAGATGTCAGATATATCACATCCCAGAAATGTCTGTTTCTTTCTGTTGTTTCCTTTGATTCTGGGAAAAGAGTACAAATCTGGGTTTGTAGCTCAGAAATATGCAGTTGTATTGAAGCAGGAAAAAAACCCATTCTTAATTTACAAGTAATTTTGCCTTATGCTGTTGATTTATTTTGCATATGTGGCAATAATAGAGTCAGACGTCCAGCAGATGCTGAGTTGAAATAATCTACAAAGCAGAGAATTTTGGAAAAATATAAAAGATCCACGTTTTCCTTACCAGGCATATGAACCATCTTGAATCCCTTGTTTCTGTCCAAGATATTGAAGTTTCTTCAAATACAGTACCAGGGAGAGCTTCTGATAATTTATTTCTAACATATGGAAAAATCCAAACTTAGGTCATTATTAGTAAGATCATCAGTAGCCAGACACCTTGAAAATTATATTTCTGGTGCCTGAACATGGATTTTGGGGACCAAAGGATTTGTACATAATAAAGAAGTGATAGCAATGAGATCTTACATCATAATAATAGCAACAATAATAAATTAGGAAGGAGGAGGAGAAGGAGAAGGAGAAGGAGAAGGAGAAGGAGAAGGAGAAGGAGAAGGAGAAGGAGAAGGAGAAGGAGAAGGAAAAGGAAAAGGAGAAAGAGAAGGAGAAGGAGAAGGAGAAGGAGAAGGAGAAGGAGAAGGAGAAGGAGAAGGAGAAGGAGAAGGAGAAGGAGAAGGAGAAGGAGAAGGAGAAGGAGAAGGAGAAGGAGAAGGAGATGAAGAAAAAGAAGAAGTAGATTTTTTGTACAGATGTCATAGAACACTATCAATTATTTCTAGGAGCACCTGGAAGCTAATTGCACCACCTTCCCTATCAGTATCTCAGAAGAAATAAATTACTTCTCTAGGAGTTGATCACAATATATTGTATTTCTCACAAATTTGAAAGAGCAAGAGCAACAACAGCAAAAATAAGTAACATAACCTTATGTAACCAAAAAAACCTTTCTGATTCCTGAGTGTGAAAGTCTAGAAGTTCCTTGTCTGTGTGATTGATACAGCTGCAGAAAACTCATCTTTGTTTTTTCAGTACATTATCCTCTATATTAGTTCCTGATCTGAAACTGTAGTCCTAAAGGCGTTTTCTGGGATAAAAAGTTATCTTCAGTTGGGGATATTATCTGAAATTCTAGGCAAAAGATCTTAATTCAGAACAGAAACACTCCTCAGAATAAGTGAATGCCAATATTCCCTGAGCCCATGGGAAGCATGGGAAACTCTTTCAGTGCCTTTTTGATATGCTGGGCCCATCAAAGATCCTAGCAAGATAATTATGCTGCTATCAAAATTGAAGACATGGATGGATTTCACACTTTTTCTGAAAATCAGATCTCTCTAAATTGCTTTACATTATATATTAAAAAAACAAAACAAAACAAAAAAAAAATCCAACCCCCACCCCCCAAAAAAAGTACCAAAGAAAACCATCAGAAGCAAAACAAACCATCAGTCCTTTGAAGGTCCTTAAAATTACTTTCATACATCCAGTGCATAGATTGTTAATAACACCTGAAAAACACCTGAAAAATTAGTGTATTTTTGGGTGTCATAATTATCCAAAGATAAACTAGATGGTGCAACTGAAATGACTGATTTAAACTTCCCCATCTCTAAAACCATATTTTGGACACAGACTTAAATGAGGACATTAATGACTTGGAAAAAAAAAAAAAGAAAAGAAAAATCATCAACAAGGACTAAAGAAAGTTGTATTGAAAGTTGTATTTATCATTAAATAAATACCTAGAGGTTTGTAGCGGAATTATTCTTATTATTGACTATACTGACCAGATTTCACAAGGTAACTTCACATAAACAGCTACACTTAGAGATATTAAAGTGGGATTTCACCTCACCATAGGGGAAATTTCCCTTCCCAGTGCTACCTGATGTATTCCAGGCTGTCCAGGATGTCTCCATAGGGCTGTAAACACAACAGTGGATCCTGGAGGGAGCTTCTCCTCCCTGGAGCAGTGGCTGGAGCTCAGGTGGGACACCTTTGAAGGCTTCAAACAGCATCAGGTTATCTGGGAGTCTTTCACATTCCCTGGCTCTTGGAAATGTTCATAATGTCCTTTTCTGACCTCTGTCTTCGTAGATTATTTGCCTTTATGAGAAAGGATTTTCTGTTGTTATGACACCTCGTTCCTTGGGTGGATCTGTGTGTCCAAAATGTTTAATAAAGTGGAGTGAAAGAGACAATGCAAGGGATGTGAAAAATAAAATTACATTATTTCTCAGGAAATTTACACTAAGTATATGCTTTATAATATTTTATTATTATAATTATTAAATTGGTGTAAAGCCTTGTAATAGATAAGTATTTGTCATAGAAAGAAGAAAGTGAGCTCTCCAAATTCCTTCCTCATCAGTAGGAACACAGTTAGAAATAGGGTGAGAAAGGACATTTTCAATAATACTGATTTCTTTATTTTCCCCCCTGCCTAAGGAAATGTGCATGATTCAAAATGGGACTCTCCAAGGTATGAGTATGTCCAAGCCTGCAGTGTCTCTGAAATGAGGATGCTTTCAGGACATCTTCTTGCTGTAACAAAACTTTAACCTCAAAGGACCTTTGTGATCCTTATTTTGGGAGGAGAATCTCCAACTAATTTATGGTGACATTAGAGGATAACAACATGCACAGTAATGAATTCTCTTTAGCCTTTGGGCTGTAGCTTTGTTTTACTGTCTCCAGGAAAATAAAAGTGGATCCATGGAAATATTCCGCATTTGTGTTTTAATTGCCCCTGAGAGTCTTAACTGTCTTGTAAAGAATGCAACTTGTAATGGTATGAGAAAAGAAAAGAAGGATGCTTTCAAGCTAAGTTCTTATAAGAATAAGAGGCAAACTCCAGCAGTAGCAGTGAAGATCTGAAACACTGAAGACAATTAGATTTATTATTGTTTAGGTTGAGCATTAAGGAGAAACACATGGAAAGGGTCAGTTAGTCCTGGACAGGACAAGAAGGAATGAAAGATGGGATGCACAGGATGAGCCAGACCCTCTTTCCATGTGAAAGAATCTTACAGCTTGCAGAAATTTTACAGGTCTTCTTAGCTAAATTAAATAACTCTGCACAAATGAAAGGGTTTGAAAGGCAATCAGACATGATAAGACTCTTTCAGATGGCAGAGCTGACCTGCATCCTTCATGTCCCCTATAAAGCAAGTCAAAGGTAATAAGAAAGCAATAGGGTTGCACTGTCTTTAAATCTGCTTTCTATTTTGGTCTAAAAGCTTTGTCTTTGACCTTTCATCAGGCATCACAGGTATTCTGAAGAGTGGAAGATGATAATTTGTTTAAGTAGAGCTCTCATGATTTAAAGCGACACTGCTACCAATATTCTTTCCTGCCATTAACTCTGTGATGTTACAGGATTTCCATGCAGTTATAAGCACTGGGAACAAGCAAAAAAGGAGTGTGAAACATAACAGAACCCACCTTTCAGTGTGCTACCTCAGGCCAAAATAAGAAGCTTGTCTAAGAACTCAATATCAGATAGAGATAAAAATCCTCCTGTTTAACCAGTTTCTATTTCTTTTAAAGGGGATGGAATGTATTAGTGGAAATGGAATGGATTTTCCCTTTGCTTTAATAAAGTGGAACAGATTACCCCAATCTGGAGGCCAGACCAGGCTCCAAATCATTACAAAGCAGAGATTGACATTTTCCTTACCCTTCCTGTTCTTTGGGAAAAGTTGGGAGTGCAATTGGGGTCTTGCCCAGCCAAGCTGCCTCACTGATGTGCTGGCAGTTCATAAGACCAGAGCTGAGGGACGAAGGTAATCTCATTGATCCACACAAACCACCCCGTGGCATTTCACAAACTTCCCTCCAACTTTCCAATTTCACTTGGTTGTGCCTTCAGCTAAATGAGTTACTGTAGTAGAGGATGCTTCCAATAACCAAAATATATTTCCCTTGGTTCCCAAGCCACAACAAAATATGGCATTATGGGTTAATGGCACCACTTCATGAGCTGAAGAGACAAAACTGCATTTCACAATGATCCATGGCACAGGGGGAAAGTTCTCTCTCTGAACTAACCAGTGTGGAAATTTTTCCCTGCTGCAGAAACTGCTGACATTTGGTTATTATTTGGCAGACAAGGCAGGGAATGGAGGACAAAACAAAGGGCAAGTGAAAAGAAGAAATAAAGCACAGGAAGAGGTCTGGAAGGAATGTCATGTGCTCTTTGGGGGGTTATGTGATTAAGGGCCATTCTTTCCAAACTCAGAGACCCAGGGATGAGTCTGAGTCCCTGTAACCTAATCAGTGCATCCAGTCCAGGTGGGTGAGTCAGCCAAAAACCTCTCAGGAATGCCCTAAAAACTGGAGGGGCTCCTGCCTGAGAAGGATCAGGGTTTACTGTAGAACACAGAAGCAGAAAGGATGTGGGCATGTGCAAAAATGGAATGTTTAGCAGGAGCAAAGGCAACAGGAGGGAGGGGTCAAGATGGACCAGGAAGAAAAAAAGGAGTGGGAAAATAGATGGAAAAGGGTTATGGGCAAACTGTCTGCTGGGCAGGATGTTTGTCTGGCTGAGCCCTTCACCACAGTTTATCCTGTCCTATTCCCAAATCCTGCTGCTTTCTCCTGTGCTAGTGAACTCACTGTTGTGAGCCAGCACATAAAGGTGATGGGCTGCAAGCCAGGCTGGCTGTGAGCAGGATGGGAGCTCTGGTGCCAGACTGGTGCCACCAGGGGTCTGAGAGTCCTGGTAAAAGCCTCAGGCAAGGACTGGGACCTCAAGACCAGCTGTTCCAAAATCTGTCTTAGTCCAGCTGCAGGAAAAATCCCTACTGTGTCAATTCCTGTAGCAACTTCAACCCCACTTAACTGGGGGGGAGGAAGGCATTGCATGCTCATGTTTGTGTGAGTGCTGTGTGAGTTTATGAGGAGCTCTCTGTGTTCTTTGTTGCTGTTTGTGTGTGTATTTGTGTGTGCCCTTTTGGGGGACACATGTTCACCTTTGGTGCTGCTGGACCTGGGGTCACAGTGTCACAGCAGCCTCACAGGTGGATGGGAGGAACCTACCTGGGTTCTGAACCCCATTTCTTTGGTTACCTTTATCTGTGCACAAAATGCAGAAGACAAGACGGGCTGCCAGAGGATTGACCCAAAATACACCATTGCTGCAGGTGTATCATGTCTTTAATTTGAAAAATAGTAGTTTTAGATTAGATACAGGGAAAAATTATTTCTGTGAGAGTGATGAGGCCCTTGAGGAGGTTGATGAGAGAAGTTGTTGACACTCCATCCATGGAAGTGTTTAAGGCCAGTTTGGATGGGGTTTGAGCAGCCTGGTCTAGTGGAAAGTGTCCCTGCACGTGGCAGAGGGATGGAACTGGGTGAATTTTAAGTTCCTTCTAACCCAAACCATTCTGTGATTCAGTGATTCAGTCACAGCCCTGTGATGGCCTGACTGCTGTGGTTGGACTTGGGTGGTCACAAGCTGAAGATGTTCATTGCTTTTTTGCTGCAAATGCAAATGCCAAATGTTCCATAGGGGGAGCTGAAGAAATCACACCTCTCACCCCATGGATACAAAGCTTTGCCACAATTATTTTGTTCTGCACTGATAGCTGCAATGGAGCAGTACCTATTTAACCAATTTCCCCATGGTTTTGGGGCGTTTTTTTGAGGGTTTTTTGCAGAGCAGCATTTACAGGTTGTTTACATCATCCTTTCTCTCTTATCCACTTTTTCCTTGTTTTATTGCTGGATCTTTGATGCTCTATGAAATCATTTTGCAAGGCTCTAAAAGGCAGTTAAAAGGTGAAACATAATTGATTTCTCCCTGCCACCACCACCAAAGGCAAGTAACTGGACAAAACCCATCCTTAGCAATGATCATTACATTCTGGGAGTGTTTATGCCATTTCTTTGTCTACTTTTAGTTTGATTATCTAATTGGTTTCCATTTAACATTTGGCAATAAAAAGCCAGTCTAAAGATTTTTAATAAAATTTCCACCCCGCTGCTTGACTTTTCTGTTGACTTCCAAAAGCTTTTGCACACAATAACTGGGGGAAACTGACAGAAATATAAATGGTTTGTTTTACCTTTGACACTGCGTTTTATCTGCCGATGAAAAGAGCTCTCACAAATTGCTTTGCCCCCTCTATCTTCCTCCACAATGGACTTGTATCTTGTAATTTTTTCTGCAGGAACCCTTCCAAAATAAGATCGTCTTGTTTAAGTTGCATGCCTTGAGTTTGACATGCCTAATCTTGGTTGTCAGCAACTTTTCAGGCTCATAGTGTAGCTGAATTTGCTTTCACCTAACTTAACTATCTAAAAGCTCAATGCTGAATCTGAGCCAGATGTCTAAACTTCCTTTATATTTATTAGAGGACATCACAGCTTTGCCTCACAATGGGATGGAGTGACTTCTGGTGCTGAATCTGTCAGTCCAGCAGCTACAAAGGGAGACCAAATCATCAGCTTAGACTGAGCACAGTATTTTGGGGCAGATACAGTAAATGAAAAAACAATCTGAAACACAGCCCTAACAGGAGCAGCTGCATCTTACCCAAGTTCATCCAAAGCAATTTCAGTGCCCTGTCAGGGGGTGGGGGTGCAGACATTTTTACATTTGGGAGCTCCTAATGTGGTCAGAAGCATCAGCACAGGTGATGCGGTGCCTGCAGGGATAGAAGGATTGGCTTGGCTCATCCCTTCCAGTTCTAAAGTCCTTATTATCAGTACAGTCGTGTAAACATTTGTCAGGACATAAAAATGGGGTTTGTGACCTCAGTTTGGATCTGAGTGTCTGACCAAAGCCAACACCCTGAGCTGGGAAGCAGCAGAAACAGTGAAAGATAACTTGCTATCTCTTTCCTGCTTAAAATGTATTTTCAAAGGAATAATTATAGAAATCCATCTTTACACTTTCTCTTATACAGATAAAGGGAAGGTTTAATCACTGAGAATCTAACACAAACGCACATCCCAGTCCCCTAGAAAAATGTCCTCACAAGCTCTCTGTATTTTAAAGTCATAACTCCTTAAAGATCACCTGATTAATACTGTGCTGGGTAGCCCTTCAGTCTCTGTTTAGAGCTGATCCAGGCAGCAAGACCTGCACCAGATTATAAAAAAGTAGTTTTCCAATACTCCAAGTTGCTGCCATTTTAGCCAGGACATCAGTCCTGGATGGTTTTTAGCAGAAATAAGTTAAATTTTATCTATCTGGCTTTTTGAAGTGCCATCTGGGCACATTCATCAGCTTCACTTGGACAGTAGCATTAAAAAAAAATAATTTAGGCTATTAGAAGGTTATTTTTTCTTGCTTTGTGAGAAGTGCTTGCAAAGCAAGAGGGATGCAATATGATGACTTTTTACTCCTGGCTAGAATGTCCAAGTGTGGCAGTCACTCTCTAATGGAAGGAACATATTTTCTTTAGCAAGTTAAGAGGCAAAACACGAACCTGCAACCTGCATTGCAATGCCCCTGTTTGTGAGGGGATGTGTTGGTCATTCCATTGGCTGAAGTTTTGAAGCCAACACAAACTTCAGCAGTGACAGGGCACTGCACTTTGTAGTCTAAATATAACCTTGTGCCTCAACATGAAGACAGTGGAGAGGAACAGGCAGGGGAGAATGAGATTCCTTCAACCCACTTCAACATCTGCATGAATATAAAATATATCTGTCCTCAATACCTCTAATTCTTTCATCCAGCTATTCCAGAAAACAAAACAAAGTTGAGCTTTGTATCACCAGGTGGATCACAATAACCACGAGAGAAAATCATCTTCCCATTGAGCATTTACACCCTCTGGGCATTACAGTGACTGACAGAATCATCAGGGCTGGAAGAGACCTTCAGGGCCATCCAGTACAACCATCAAAACCAGCATCACCATAATCACTCCTAACCCATATCCCCAGATGCCACATCCTGATGCCTCTTGGAAATTCCCAGGGATGGTGACTCCAACACCTAGGCATTAATCCAATGCCTAGCTATATTTTCCATAGTGGATTTTTTTTCCTTAACATACAATCTGAACCTCCCCTGGTGCAATTTAAGGCCATTTCCTCTCATCCCTTTCACATGAGACATGGCAGATAAAATCTAACCCACCTGGCTCTACCTTCCTGACAAAGGTAGAGGAGCAATAAGGTCCCCCTGAACTTCATTTACCCAGGCTGAGCCCCTCCTGCTCCCTCAGCTGCTTCCTCACCAGCCTTGTGCTCCAGCCCCTTCCCCACCTCTGTTCCCTTCTCTGGACACACTCAGGACCTCAATGTCCTTCTTGTCATGAAGGGCCCAAAACTGACCCAAGAATTCAAGGTTTTGGCCTCCCCAGTGCCCAGCACAGAGGGACAATCCCTGCCCTGGTCCTGCTGGCCACACTGGTGCTGACACAGAAGGTCTGAAGGTCATTGGCATCCTTGCCCCTCTGGGCACACGTTGGATCATGTTCAGCCACTGCCAGCCAGCACCCCCAGATCTCTGAATACAGAATTAAGATGGGCTGAGCCACTTGCCTTGCCCACAAACCACCATATATTAGGATGCACTAGGGTTTAGGAGAGTAGATTAATCCCTGCTCACTTCCTATTATTCTGGAAGAAAACATTGGAGTTCCAGGCTGTAAACAGGCACAGACATATCACAGGGCAGGGAATGACTGCTCATCTCTCAGCTTATTGGTCCTTAACTAAATGCCAAGCAGATTTGTTTTAAGCTTTTGAGCTCCTGTGTCTTTGTCCTTGTGTGTGATGCTTTCTAGTAATGCGGAGTCGCAGCGTTATTGCTGTTTGCTGAAAACATGCATTTTCACTCAGATCCCATATTGAAATTCAAGCTGCACATGATGCAACTTGACATTAATTTCAGTTATTTGTGTCTGAGGTTTGCCCCATCCAACAAGAGCCGACAGTAAAGAAGAGCACTGGAAATGGAAATACACAGCGCCATTAGATGCAAGGCTTGATTTGTAAATCACTTAGATAGCAATAAAACTGGGGATGGAAATAAAAGTGGCAAAGCTCAGCTTTCTAAGTGTTAAATAATTCAAGAGGGAAAGGGGTGAGGGGAAAAAAGTACAGAGCAAGAGCTTTGTGTGTGAAAACAATGGCATCTGAGCAAATCAGAAATTTCAAGCTCTGACTAAATGTAATTTCAGTTCAATTAAAGCATAACATCAAGATTGTGGGCTGCTAGAATCTGGGATGAAGCATGTCATTGCTGGGTGCAGTTCTAAAAGATTTACAGCAAAACCTGGATCTAGGAGAGATATTCTCTGAGATGGTGCTGCAGGGCTCTTTACTGAGCAGACAGCTCCTGTACAAAACTGGGATGTGGGGAGTCAGAGCAAGCAAAATTCATGATGACAATAACTCTTGCCCTTTTTGTATCTTTATTTATTTATTTATTTATTTAATCTTTGGGAAGGTAACACTGGCAGTAGGTTAGCTAGAGGAACAGATGTCTGAAGTCTTTTGTCACCTGAACTTTACAAATTTGGAATTGAGGGGTTTGTGGTTACTTTCTGTTCTAGAGATAGTCTGTGCTCCAATTGCAGGTTTCTGATTTCAGCAGCAGAACTGCAGAATGAGACTATGGTTTTTGTCTGGCAGGATGTTACTGCAATACACTGTAGGGAAAAGAAAAGAGGGTTGGCAACGAGAAAATGTAGGCCAGATTCAACAAAGCAGATGTTAACATCTGTTCCTTTCTTCTTTCCCTGGGAGAGATTGAAAGCGTTTAAGCATCAGATGCTGCCTTAATAGCAAAACTTTTCCTCCAGTGCTCACAAACAGTCTGATAAAAAGCTAAGTAACATTATCTCAAGATCTTAAGGAAATAAAGACTTGGGAATGGAGGTAAAAGATGTACAAGTTACCCAGCAGGGATCTTGTTCCTGCTATTGTGGCCCATCCTGGAGGACTCTAAACCTTGGCCTGATTTTTAACAACAGTTGGATTCATTATAGTTTCTTTTGAATTGTAAATTTAATCATGTGTAGTGCCTGGGAGCCCATCTGACCTCTGGATGCTCAGAACTTTGATGTGGGATTCTAGGGACAAGGGAGAAAATAATCATGGAGAAACAGCTGTGACAGGAAAGAGGAAAAACTTTTGGGAGGCATCTTGAGAACTCCTTCAGCTGCATCATGATCTCTGTTACCAAGAAGGGTTTGGATGATCCACAGACTTGTTAAATTACTTAGGAAACGTCTCCAAAGATTCCTTGGCTCGCAGATGGAGCTGAGCACATCGTGGCATGTTTTGAATGGGATCTGCCTTGCACCTGCCACTAGCAAATCTCCTGGTTAATGGAATTAATGGAGGGGAGGTTTGGATTAGATATTTTGATAATTTTTTTTTTCCTTGTGAGGGTGGTCAGGCCCTGGCACAGGGTGCCCCGGGAAGCTGTGGCTGCCCCATCCCTGGAAGTGTCCAAGGCCAGGTTGGACAGGGCTCTGAGCAACCTGGGATAGTGGAAGGCGTCCCTGCCTTTGGCAGGGGTTGGAATGAGATGATCTTGAAGGTTTCTTCCAACCCAAACCATGAGTTGTTTATTTTAAGCAATAGTGAATACTATTTATCATTTTTTCTATAGTAACAAATAAAATCTTCAAAATAAAAAAAATAAATTGCATTTTCTCCCAATTCCTGAAAGTGAAGCTTGAGCATTATGGCTTCTTGAGTCCTCTAGAGTGATCACTGAACAAATTCAGCATCCCCAGATTTGAAGGGATAGATAAGTAGCCTAGGATGGTAGTCAAAATTGTTTCCATCTTGACACCTATATCTGATACATTCCTCTGAACTCCCTCTAACAAATGGAGAAAAATAGGACCCATCAAGTGTGACTCATCTCATCCCAAAACAAACAAACATCCAAGTAAGAAGACTTGCACCCAAAAGTCCCATTCTTTCTGCTTTGTCTGGGAGATGACTCAGCTCTGATGGAAACATCAGTGCACTAGAAATAGAAAGTGAAAGATGTGTTTCCAGTTGTCAAGTAAACAGAGTAAACTAAACGTGGGAGAAGCATCCAAGCACTTAAATATCAAACCCTTTGCTGTGGGTGTCAAAAGAAAAACAGATCTTCACCCCAAAGTTTTTACAGTAAAAAACTGTTGAGTACCATGTCTCTCTCCAGTTATGTTGTACAATTACACAGGAAAGCCTTGGAGACTCTGAGAAATGAAAGATCAAGAGAAATTCAAAGCAACTGTTTTCAAGCTGGATTTTATTTTGAAAGCTGCTGTTTCTATCAGAGATATAAAGAAAGGTGTTAAAAGCACCTGTGGTGGTTTTGTTATTTTTTTTTTCAAGGATATCATAGAAGATATTTCCTATTTCCCCTGACCTTGCCTCACTTCTGTTCACAACCTACAAAAGGACCTGTACAAGTGTCAGAACAGTAATTTTTCCTTGTAAAATCTCTACCATCTTTCCTCTTCAGAAATAATGATCCCCAAAGGTGAATATTCTGATAAAAATTTAGGAAAGGTGACAATTCTGCTGTGAGCTATGCTACCTGTCACAAAAGGTCAAAATGTTTTCTTCAGACAATTTTTAATGCACTCATTATAATCAAGCCAAAATCATGATTGCACTGGAAGAAAATAATGCTTAAATGCTTGTGTTTGTTTGGTCTTTCATTGGCTCACACCTGAACACACCAAACATTTGTCTGTGAAAAATCAAGAAGAAACAAAAGGAAATATTTTTCCTCTTTATCCATTTCCTGATTATTTTCACTGTGCATTTCATAGTCCACAAACAGCTTGGGAGGTTATAATTTGCCAACACCTCTAAGAAAATCAGCCACAAAAGCCCCTCCTCTTTCAGAAATGTTAATTCAGTCATATTCCTGTTTTGGAAAAAATGCCTTTCTCAAAGCCATTCCAGATCTGCTGTGCTCGGTACTTGGTAAATCTCTGACCTGACACCTAAGAATACAAGGGATTTTATAGAAAGACATCCAAGATCTACAGGTAACTATCTCATGTTTTTCTCTGACTGGGATATTTCTTCCCAGAGATGATAACCAAATACTGCAGCAATTTTTCATTTATTTACCTAGGTAACTACTTATTTTTTATGTATATTCATCTCTGTTTATGTTCAGATTCTCTAAGTCTTAAAGTGTTACTATAAACCATTGTCACAAAGTGTTTTCTGGCTGAATCTTACAAGAATTTTCTTGAAGGTGGCTGCACCATTCACCTCTAGCATTCAGTTTGTTATTTTAGGGATGTTTTCCACACAAGCACTTCTTTTTCTGTATTTTTTTTAATTTTATTTTTCCAATCCTTGAAAAATAAAGTTTTGCAGGTTAAGCACTTAATATTACAAACCTCTACTGCTAAAATAAACGTCAGCATATTAATTCTAAGAATTAAACTGATACACTGAGTCAACATAGTCTCACCTGGGTACAAAGCAGGACTTCCAAAGCGTCAACAAAATGATGAAGTTGCTTTCATAAAATAAAATAAAAAAGTTGAAATAATATGCATTTTCAATATTACATCTTCAGCTGTTTCAGTATAAATGTGGTAGCCTTCAGAGCAGAGGAAGATAGATCTCACTGACTGATAGAATCAGAATGCCTGAAGTCATTTATTGTCTGAAACACACACACACACATCTCCTGAGCCAGTTAAAATATGTAAACTTCAGTGAAGAAAACAGCAACACTAATAAAACTTCCCAGCTCTGCCAAGGTCAATAGCACCACAAAAAGGTCCCTGGAGCTGGGGAAACAGAGCAGACAGAGCTGTATTATATCATCTTCTCCCACACTGACAACTACCTTACACTGTGGATGATGGACATAAATTGGAGCTATTTGTTGAGCAACTCTGCTTCTCAGTCTGGATAAAGGAAGGGACAAGTTGATTGCTGGATGTAGTAGTCTTGGTCTGGCTATTTTTGAGGGAACAAATAAAACAAAGAGAATTAATTTATTGCATCAGCTGGGAAAACCTTCAGGTGACCTTGGAAAGAAAGGGGAAAAACAAAGAAATCACTCAAGGGAAGAAGTGGACAACATGAGAACAGTGCAAGGAGAAAAATGAAAACTCCAACTGTCTCTGCCAAAAAATTTATTACCTTGAGACACAATGAATAATATATTCTGGAGCATTCAGCGGATTGTTTCAGATGTTGTTTTTAAATGTCCTTTTTAAATGACAGTTTTACATTTTTGTTTTCATCTTCAAAGGCTGGATTCAGTGTTCTCAGAGGTCTTTTCTGTGATTTTGTGATTCTCTGATTCCCAAACCTCGTCAAGATACTGGAGAAATGTCTTAGATGGCTGTGAACAGCTGAATTTCCTAAATTGCTTTGAGCATATTGTGCCACACAATTGTAAGCCTCCATCAACACTATGTATATATTAATATAAAGGTAACTTTATATTAATATATATTATAGCAATGACTTACCAATTTGTTCTGGCCAGGTTGGATGGGGTTTGGAGCCCCAAACCATCCTGTGATTCCATGAATTTGCAGTGGTTTGCATTCTCTGTTGTGCACTGTGTCTGGAATAAGTTCTAAAAATCACAGGTGATTCATTCAAGCAGATTTTAGGGGATTTTTTCATAGAGAGTAGTGTAGTTCAAAGGTGTCACTGCTGCTGGAAGAGGTGAAAAAACAGAGCAAATTAACTTGTTTATTAACGGAAAAGATAACAAATTATTGACAACTTAAAAAATCTGGAACTCTTACAACAGGAATTAATGAAATCACTCACACCAGGCCTGATTAGATGTAATTTCTCTCTTTGTCTGTCTAGATATTGCATGGGCATTAACTTTCTCCTTTACAATGTTAATCTGATGTCTTGTCAAGGGAGAAAAATTACTTAAAATGTGTAAAAGCTACCAGCAGGCTGATGGTTATTACTTTGTGCAATACGATTGGAAAACATTAATCTAATGGGAGATAGACACAGGTTTTTCATGACTAAATGGGAAACGTGTCCATCATCCACTGCTGCAGTCTGAGGAGCTGAGGGAGCCGCAAATAGCAAACACAAAGTTAAAAGAGAGAGAAGAAATTAGGTGCAGTGCTAATGACAAACAGGAACTCCTGAAACAGCACATGACCTTCTCTCACATTCTCCCCTTTATGAGTAAAAAGCCCTTTTAATTCCTTCTCATTTACATTATTGCAAAATCAACCAGATGCAATATGAATGCTTTTCTTTTTCTTTTTTTTTTCCCAAACCTGCCCCCAGTTTTCTCTCTTTACTTCCTAACAAAGCACATTCAAAGCAGAAGACAAGTCTAGGTGGCCTGATTCAATAAAGTATTTCCACTGGGCAACCCCAGTTTGCATAAAATAATTAAGGGACTTGGGATGAGAAACAAACTGGCACAATGATGGAACTGGCAGGCTGGAATAAATTAGTTCAGTGATCAGCAGTGAACAAGCAGAGCACATGTGGTCTTAAAAGAGACGGAGAGCCGGAGGGAAAAGAGCAAAGTCACGTTTTGGATGTCCACGAGGATTTTCCAGGACATCATATAAATGTTTTTGAAGAACAAACTGTTTACTGATGATCTAAAGCATCCAATGCATGATTCCATTTCTATAGTGCAGTTATCACCTTCAATTTTGACTGTAATTATCTTCACAGCATCTTTCTGGTCCTGGATACTATTGGACTATTTTAATAATTCTAACAAAGGCTTAAGCTTTGAAAGACCAGGAGTTGGGTACATGAAAGGACCTGGGAGATTGTCTGTGGCCAAATTACCATTTCAACAGAACTGAAAGTGGAATTAAGAGCCTTGTTGGTTATGATTTGCCACTGAGTAACCCTGGAAGTTTTTGAAACTTTCAAAACAATGAGCAATCAGGCACATCTTGTCTCAGATAAGAGATGCACTAAACAGGAATTCAGCAATGGAACTGGTTGCCCAAATTGGTTTTGTAATGAATTGAGAAGCACATTTAGACTGTGATTAATTTGAATTACCACAAACTTCTTATGATGAAGAGTCTTGCCTAGAACTGCTTAAAGACAAAGCCCTTTTTGCTGCCCAGGAGCAGCAGGACAGCCTGGGATATCTGAAGTTAACCAAAAGGGAAACACTTCACCCAGGTTCCTCCTATGGGTCTGCAGTGTACAAGGCCGGAATTACCTGAATGCTGGGGGCATTTAATTTCCAGTAGTTGTCTCAAGATGAGCTTTCCTTTCTGTCTGTAGTTTTTTAGATCCCAACATCTGAGTTTTCTTTTGAGTAAACAGCTTCAGGAACTCAGAATCATGGAATGGTTTGGGCTGTAAGGACCTTAGAGATTATCTAGTTCCAATCCCCTGCCATGGGCAGGGACATTAGGCAAAATAACACTGAGGGGGGAGCTGGTATTGCTTCTCTGCCTGTATTTAATGTTTCAACAATTATTACCCCAGCCCAGGAGAGATCTGGGCTCCTGGCCCTCTCCCAAGCATGGTCACCAGTGAACAGTTTGGATCCAGTGATTTAACAAGCTGTTCCCATTGCCTCCACCATGGGGGAACTTCTTGCCTAGAAAATGGGACAAATAGCATTTGGAAAACAGTCCATCACTAAATATGCCAATCACCAATTTTGTAAAAAGGAAAATCTAGCCTGGTAATAGAAATTGACCCTGATGGTTTGTCTCTGAAGCAATCTTGCTGATGTACTCTCACCTCTCTTTTTACGTATTTGCCTTGTTTGAATATTTTTTTTTTATTATTTTGATAGGAAAGATGTGCGCTAATGCCTTTACAAACAATTCCATGGGTCATGGGGATGGATGTTAACATCTTTGGAACGGGTCATGATGTCTCCATCAACTTCAAGGATTGTTAAAGAATCTGAACTGTAACTTTCAGTTACAAACTGTCAGCTTGACTCCTGAAACAAGTGGGTCTGCACAACCCAGAGTTTCTGAACTTTGGGGTAAAATGCCAGGTTCAAAGGGGAATATGGGGTAGGTGGTTTGGAAAAGGCTGCACCTTCCTGGTACCTCAGGCTATGGGAAGAGTGCAACGTGCAGCCGGGTGTTGCAGTAAGGTAGAGAAATTATAAAAGAAAGTCTTCATAAAATCAGGCCTGCTCTCCTATATCAGTGGCTGGCCTTGTCAAGCTAGCACTTTGCAAGTTCCCATATGAAATTGATCCTGGTGTGAAGAGTTCATTAAGATAACAATCTATTCCTGGGTGAAAAACAACTAGCACCTGCAGAAACATTAAATCTGTCCCATGAGAAGAAAATGTGTAAACAATTTAAGAGTAGAGAGATTTGATGGACAAGCAAAATACCTTTTGCTAACCAATACAGTAATTGGCAAGAAAACTACTACCCAACTGGAGTCACACATGGGGCCTTTTCCACCATGAAGAAAATGGAGTCTTAATTTATTGAGTGCAGTGGTAATGACAAACAGGAACTCCTGAAACAGCACATGACCTTCTCTCACATTCTCCCCTTTGTGTGATTTTTTCTTTAGCTGGGAGTTTGGGATAAAAGGAGGCTGTGCCCTCCAAAACCCTGAGAGAGAGAAAACCCTGGGGGCTGTGGCCCAGTGGACTCTCTCCCTTCATTTAAATAAACTTGCAGGACTCCTCTGTCTCCTTTATGGACACTGGCTTCTCACAGAGTGATTTTCTGTACATTTTCAACTAAAATTTATAATATTTGCAGTAATTCTATTTTCTGACCCAGAAACAGTGTAACAGAAGCAGGTGCCAGTTACAGAAATAATTAGTAAACTGCATAATATATAGGTATAATGTTCCCAACAAACACTCAGAAATCCAGACTGCATGGGAACAAATTGGCACAACATAAGCTGCTTACACTCACAATATAGGTAAGAGAATTACTAAGAAGCACTTATATTCTTATTTGACAACCAGGGAAGGTTGTTTCCTCTGGAGGCTCCTTTTGCTCCTGGTGAATCCTCACTGGAAAGCAGAAATGAGCAGTAGGAATTGCAATGGAGATACTACAATACTGTGATATCCCAGACCTCACACCTCAGTTAAGGACTTCTGCCCACACACCCATGAAATAAAGACAGGCTCTGTCACAAGATAAAGACCTGTTTTTGGCACTAAACTCAGGTCCTTCTTGAATTTATTTCCCAATATGGAAATACTGATTGGGAAGACTGTAGCATAACTACCTGGGGAATGTGCAACCCCAGTAAATAGCAGAATGTGTGTGTGCTTGGACAATCTGCACTCAGCTTGAAGAGGTGTACAGGTCTGAGCTGCTCTAAGGCTCATGCTCTGAACCACACAGAAAAGTTGGCTGCTGCAGAGGAATGGGTGGATTTTTTTGTGGTGTTCTCACCCTTCCAAATACATCCAAAGCTGTAGAACACCATGGAGAAGCTGTAGCTCCAAACTCCTTCCTCTGCATCATCTCTGTGTTCCTCCATGACTTCCCCAACTGCATTTTAGTTTCCACACTACCAAACACTTCAGCTAAAACCCAGCTGGTGGGTGGTTTGGGGGAAAATATCAGTCTTGTGAAACACATTTCATTTTCTAAGTCTTCATTTCCCTATTTTCAATATAAAAATAATTTTAAACTGGAAGTTCTCCTAATTACCTTGCACTATATTTCAATAAATAAATAGATAAATGAATACATAAATCTTCTCTTTCTATGCCAAATACTTACATGAAAAATAATGGAACAAAATGTCACCATGAGACAGCTAATATTCCAGATATAAAGGACATAACCTCGCATATTGAGATCAAGAAATGTCCAAATTCAGAGCACTTTTAGGACCAAGAAACACCTTTTTTAAGACCTCAGAGCTCAATCTATATCTGGTATCCTTAAACTGCTGTTTTCTGTGTTCCCTGGTGGGGTGCATGGGAGCTCCAGGAGATCCTTCTGAAAATGAGTTTTCCTAAAACTGGCAAGATCTGCTCCGTGGTTGAAATGGATCCATTTTACAAAAAAATAACTTTACTTGTTTTTGAAGGATGAGTCTTTGGAGAATCAAATCCCACAAAATGTGGAACTGTTCACAGAAAAACAAACCTTTCTTTTCTCTAAAACATTTAAAAAGTGACCCAAATACACAAACTGTGTTCAACTGTATCAGCAGACTCTAAAACATGAGTTCAGCCTTGGTTCTGCCTCTGTATATGATTCATTTTGGAAAAGAATTCTGGAATTCTGCTCTCTTTGCCCTGATTGAATCATTCTTGGAAAAGGGATAATCATCCAGGTGAGCTTGTTCTCTCACAAGTGCATTTTGCTTCGCAGTCAAACTGCCTGTTTGCTGCAGAAATCCTGTTTTTATTTTTTTTTAATTGTCAGGGAGCAATTGAGTGTAAAGAAAGATTGGAGCATGTTGTCACTCCCACCAATAAAATCCAGATGCTATGGCATTATTTTGTCTTCTGGGGGGATGGGAAGGCTTTCATTAAGAGGAGAAGGGATAAGGAGAGCAGTTACGTGGTCCCATTTTCAAGGAAAATAATCTTGTGTGCAACAATGACAAGTACACAAATGAGAATAATTAATCCTAGATGGATGGAGACAAGGCTGAGCTAATATCTTGATGCATACAGCTTTTCCTGAAGAAATGCATTTGATCCTTGCCTTATTATGTGCTTTGCAGCAGCATTCTGTAGTTCTTGGCATTCTGCTGATCAGGCTGAAGCCAGCAGGGAAAACAGAGAAGCAGAGCTTAGTTCATTTGCCTAATGATGCACCCAGTGTGATTGGAGATACCCCAAGGTACTTGAGACATTCACAGGGGTTTGGCAGATCTGACAAAGGTCCTACAGGATGTGCACATATTTTTGGAACTGGAGCCACTGCCCTAGAGAACCTCAGATTTTTTCGGGAATTAATATGAAATAATGTTACAATAGCCCATTAATTTATAAATTAAATATAACATCAATTTGCATTAATAATATAAAATAATTTTTATTGTGTCCTAGCCTGGAGAAGAGGGTCAGGGAGGACCTCACACTCCCTGATATCAGCTTGTAGCCAGGTGGGGGGGGTGTCTCCTCCCAGGTAACAAGTGACACTACAAGAGGATGCGGCCCCACATTGTGCCAGGGGAGGCTCAGGCTCAGGAAGGATTTTTTCAGTGAAAAGTTGGTTTAATATTGGAAGAGGAGGGTAGTGGAGTCACCATCGCCAGAAATGTTCAGGAAATGATGGGCATGGCACTTAGTGCCATGGTCTAACCAACAAGGAGGTGTTCCAAAGATTGGGCTTGATGATCTTAGAGGTCTTTTTCAACACTAATGATTTTCTCTTCAAATAGTTTTGGTCCCAATCACCCCAGAAACCAGTGGCAGAACCAGAAGCAATGCCCAATTCCTCCTGGCTGCAGCATGGGGAATATTCCATTCCCACCTGACCATGTGCAGATCCAGGGATGCTCAGGGGACAGGCAACACCAGTGTAAAGTGAGGCTCTCTCTGTTAAAAACAAAATCAGGCACAGGTGGCTGCTGAATTCACTGTGACATCTCCAAGTGTTACCATGGAAATTTCTAGGGAGTTTGGTATCAAACATGCGCAGGGGAACTCAGCCTGGGAGCTGCCAGGTGAGGCATATAAAATATATAATTCTTTAGTGAGCTCAGGATGGCCAAAGTGGCAGCTTTGGATGGCTCCTCTGCTCTCCTGCTGAGCTCAGCTCTGACTGTGACAGAATTCCAGCCCAGCACAGCCCTGTGTTTCCAAATGCCTCTGTCTAGACTTGGGTCTGGACAAAAACTAGTTGAGGATTTGAGCAGCAAAAAGCCTTAGAGCAACTTTCAGTTAAACTTCTGAGTCCTTATATTGCAGATTTGGGGAAGAGGGAGTAAGAAGGGAAGCTTGAGCTGATGCCATGTGGTGGGGGGTGGGGGGGCAGGGGGAGGAGGGAGAGGAATCCAGGTGTGAAATTGCAGAGCTGTGTGCTCTAAGTAGGAGCTGTCTATCCTGCAGTCCTCTTGTCCAGCCGGAAAATCCTGGGGGGTGTGGGAACCCAAGAAATTCCTCTGCCTGCCCTGGAGGACTCGAACCTCTGCCCAGGGGGCTCAGAGACCTTAGCACAGAGCCCAAGAACCCTGTGCCGTTGATTTAGCCATTGGAAAAAACAATTACCAACCTTTATATGAAGAATTACAAGCCACGAAAGTTTAAGTAGAATGATAGTGAATTTTATCACAAGGTGAAAAATAGATTTTTTAGGGTTTTTAAAATGAGGGCTCAGGAGGCAAGATGGAAGAATCCTGAGTGTGTCCAGCCTTTCTCCTTCCTCTTCTTGGCCTCCATCTTCTGCTGTGATGTTGGCACTTTTAGATTGGTTTAGAGTAGAAGCTCACTGTCTGACATAGATGATAGGTATTGGAAAGTAATTGTAAACATTGTACACTTAGTTTTTAGTATGAAAAGATAACACTGCCCAGGGGCAAGCAGAATGTCTCTGTCTTGCTGAGCAGACCTCGTCAGGACAGGAGAAAGAATTTTATAGATAAGAAATAATAAACAAACTTGAGACCAAGAACTGAAGAGCTCTGGCTCCTTCTTCAAGTGCCGGGCTGGGAAAAGAGACTTGTACGTATCTCAGGGTCACTCTGACCAGCAGAGATTCCGAGGGGAGGAAATTCACAGTTTTTGAATTTTGGTACCACATTCATTAAGTTAGTCTTAGTGTGTGTGGGGGGAAATAAATAACAAATGAAACCTTCCTCATCTGCAAAGTTCTTATTTTACATGTCACTTCACATCAGCTGTTCAGTAGCAGAAGCACTTCAACAATTAAATCCAGAAGTACTGCTGGCAGTGGGAACAGCAAGCTGAACATTGCCATTAAGCTGGAAATGCCATGGATTTATCTAAACCTCAGCATTTATGGCCTTCTTGCACATAGTTAGCCTAGTAGGTAGAAGAGTATTCTGGAACTTGCCAATGCACATTCCAAATCGTTCAGCAATCAAAATGTGCAGGTGGCTTTAAGGTGCCACATATCCCGATTTTTTTATTTTTTTTTCAAAATGCAGAAATATTTCCTGTCCCACTAGTGAGAGAAAATTGATGCTTGCTTTTTACAGCTGAAATAGCAATAGGACTTTTTGAACAGCAATATAATATGGAAGATAAAGCTTGTTGTTTCATAGAACAGAATTGTGTATTTATTATTTACGGTTCACAACAGACAGGCAACTCCATGAAAAACCTTAATCTCCTTTTCAGACATTGTGGAGCAGAATCATAAAAAAATCTTCCTGTTCTGTGGAGGGAAAGAAGACAGAGAGGAAATGAAGATTCAATATTTCCATTTTAAGCTGCAGAGTACAGAGAGCTTTGCCCAAGGTTTTTGAAGTGTCTGTGGCAGGGTCAGGAGCTGCAGCCATAGCTCAGAATCCCAAATAACTTTTCTCAGATAATTTCAAGTATTGGTTCAATACTTGCTCATGGGCTTTCCTATGCTCCTGCACACAGCATGAAAAACAAGGTGTATCCATCTAAATTACCTGAAAAAACTTGATTTGAGGTTATTTACTCACTGTGCTCCAAATGCCAGGCTCTTCCTCACATGGGTGTTGGTGTTCTGATGTAAGATCACAGTTCCCACCACAGGGATGATGTCCCAGGCTTGAGCTGGTGAGGGAATATCAGACTTTACCCACTGACTGTGGCCACTTCAACCAGGTGTCTGAATGACAGAATCACAGAATAGCTTGGGATGGAAGGGACATTAAAGATCATTTAATCCTAAACCCCTACTATGGGCCGGGACACCTCCCACTAGAACAGGCTGTTTGGAACCCCATCAAATCTGGCCTTGAAAAATTCTAGGGATGGGGCCTCCATAGCTTCTCTGGACAACCTGGTGAAATAGAGGTTGAAATACCGTCCAGAAAACAAAACTACTGTATATGTCCTCATTGGTGCTCGATTAATGACTGAGAGTGTGAAAATCAAAGTCAAAATATAAAGTATTTCGGTGCTCAGTCAAGTCACGAAAGGAAGACTAAAAATGTTACACAATAAAGGAAAACCTGCCTCAGGTTTTCCTTATTTTCTGCTTTCCAGGAATGGGATCCCAAACCTGATATTATCAGCTCGGCAGTGGAGGTAGGATACAGTTTTAACTAGCTTTCAAAACTTTTTGAATTCTGTTTTAATCCAAGTTTTATATGTCAAGCCATTGAATCAATATATTGTGAAGTTTTGTGTAGAAAGATTTGTTCCAGTTCTATCCTCCAGGATACAAAAGGTAGACAAGAAATGCAAGAAAAACAAGAAATGTCAAGTTCATTTACTGCCTTGGGATGAACCAATAAAATTGCTGGGGTTCTCTTCTCCCTGTTTAAGACACAACTGAGGAAGAAAATGTTTCTTTGTCTCTTCCTGGCAAAGCAAAGTTTATTTTGGATGACATTATGCTCAGGTCTCTTCCGAGGAAATATGCACATGCACTCCCTTTATTGGTCAGCAAAATGGAATGCACAGTGAAATATCACTGAAATTTTACATAACCTATTTACTCAGTGAAGAAAAGGCACAGACCTACTTTGCATAATCCTCTATACAAGAAATCTTTGAACAAAAAAACATTTGAATATAAATTATTCTGAGGCCTATCCAGTGCAGTTGTTTAGAGCAGCACCTTCATCTGCTTGTGACGAGAAAGAGCATGAACACCCACAAATCGATGGCTGATAATTTTTCTCTGTCTTTTGGACATTTTCATCTTCCCTTTCAGGCCCTGGTTTCTCAGGAAGGCAGGATAATTATGTTAATAGATGCTTTTATTCTGGGATGAAAATTACATTGTCTTTTTCAGCTTGGTTTGTGTCATTTAGAAAAGAGTTTAGAGAGAAGCAAAAATTAAAGAGCACTGCTTTCAGAATAAGAGTATTTACATAAGTCTGTGGTTTAGAATTACTGCTTTGGATGTCTTTGTAATGCCTGTCTAGTTTTGTGAGCCCAGTTCAGGTGTTTTGGGTAGGAGTCTCATGTCCTTAAATATCTAATGATGAAAGTTTAGTTCTCAATTTGCCAGTTCTTTAATGACATTGATCCTGAATACCTATAGAACTTCCAGAAACAGTAGGGAAAACTTTATCCAATACCTGCATTGGAACACAACCCATAAGGGGTCCACCAAAATGTAGTAACTGAACCTTTCTTGGTCTAATTAAATGAAAATATTGCCTTTTTTCTTGGTATCATTAAAGACTAACATGGTCAGGACTAATATGGATATTCTTAATGATGATTTATTCTATTACTCCTTACCAGAGATCCAGATTGATGAGCACTCAGCAATCATGACACATTACTTCAGGGTTACATGCTGCTCACAGAAAACACACACAAAAGTCATTGTTTTCTCCTCCAAATGAAACATAATTCTATTTGTCCTCTCACCCTTACTCATAAAAGAACGAAAATGAGTGCAAGGAAATCCTACACTCAAAAAAAAAAAAAAAAAAAAAAAAAACAAAAAAAACAAAAAAAAAACCCCAAAAAACCAAAAAAAAAAAAAACCCAAAACCTTCTCCTTTCACTCCTGACTGTAGGAAGAGGTTCAGAGAAGATACAGAACCTGAGCTATGGTAAGGATGTGACTTTACCACCTTTGAAGAGAGGTGCAGATGTCAGATTTGTGGAACTTCAGAGCTGTAACTGCATAAATACTAAGACTGGATGAAATATTAATCCAGCCCATAGTTCCTGCCTCTGGCAGTGACCAATAATGTATATTTATGGGAAAATGATGGTACTAGGAGAATGCAAACTGTCTGAACATGCACATACTCATTGAATAATAAATACCAGCAAGAGAAAAAAGGATCAAACCTCAAAGGACTGATAAAGTCCCAACTTAGGTGTTTGCACAGCCATGGAAAGTGGCATCCTGCTGGCAGCTAGAATGCCAAAGAATGCCAAAAAACTCTTCCTGGGTACAAAGCACCCGCTGGATTCCCACACAGTACCCCAGTAAGAAACTTTAAAACAGTGCAGAAATTGAAGTCTGGATGGTTCAGTCATCATCCAGAGGCGAATGGGTGTATGAGGCAGCTGCATTAAAATTCCCAGGAGATCCTGTATCACTGCTTTGATGCAGAGATGGGAAAACATCAGCCTTGGGGAATTTTTGTGCATTTTCCACACAGAGATCAAAATGTGTTCCGTCTAGGGCTGTGCAGCAGATCAGACCATTAATCCATTATTTTGCATCTAGCCTCAATGGAGAGTTGCTGGCACAGGGCATGAACAATGCTGTGTTACCCAAAGTATTTCAGTTTGGAACGTGCTCGGTGCTCCTCAGGTCAGGGGGATGCTCAGGAGGGTGGAATTCATATCGAGCTTCTAACTAAGCTCACATAGTGGAAACGTGGGATCCAATCTCCCAAAATGTCCATCAGTACAACTCATATGACCAGGGCATCTGAAGGGCAAATGTCAACCCATGGAAGATGGACTAGGGACTGTTTTTGGGAAATCTCTTTGATATTCATCATCTTCATGAGCGCAGAGCTTTCTTTGAGACATGAAGATGAAGCTGGACACTTCTAGCCTAGGATCTCCCCAGCAGCTCTTTCCAAGAGACATGCAGATAATCAGAAGTTTGCAACAGATTTTTCAGAAATAATTCTGTGTGGGATTCCATATGGGGTGGGCCAGCTTGTTTGTTCAAGGAAGGAAAGGTTACCAAAGTCCTTCTGCCAATGCGTTAAATATTTAGTGTCTTCTGCTTAGCTCCTCTGTATCAACAATTTAACTTCCCATTCTCTATTCATATAACAATTTAGCTGGATTAAGAGAATTTAACTGACATGTAAGGCAAACACAACTGTATCAATAGATTTCTTGGCCACTTTGACTCATGTGCACAGAATCTACAAGAACAAAAGGCCTGAAAATATTTGTAAGAAACTGGTTTTATCTGTGCATAGAAAAACCCCAAAACTATTAATATCTCACATTACAAAATGAATATAGCAAATATAAAATTTATTACTTAACAATTTCTTTTGAATGGAGGATCATGAAAAGTCTATAAACATTCATAGATAAAGGAAGTTTCAAGGTATTTTGCAAGCAATATTATTCAAAATGACAACATGTCCAAATGCTGTTTGGTTTTCAACATATATGAAAATGTTTTGCCCAAATGCATATTCAGGATAGATGTATGTGCACTGCTTTCTGGGGCCAGATCTGTGGGGTCTGAGTTTGATGGAATTAACATAATTATGCTTCTTCATTGTTACTTTTTTTATCTTTACAATGTTGAAAATTAACTTAAGCTTTGTGACATTTTCATTTCTCTTTCTATTTCAAAGAAATTTTTTCACTTTTTTTCAAGCATTTTCTGAAAATTATTGAGTATTACTGGCAAAGCAACAATGTTTGCATCCTACTTCCACTGTGTCTTTAGAAATAGTTCCTCTTTTCTTTATCCCCATGGCAAAACAGTAATTTAGATCACTGAAGTCATAGAAGTGATATTTTCCCTTTCCAAAACACTGCAGCTTAACAATTCCTTCAGATAAGATTGAAATCAAATAGAAAGTATTTGGCAGAATGTTTTCATGAGAAAGTTTACATGGGGAATATTCTACTCCTCTGCAAAGTGCTGCAGTGATGACATTGTTTTGGAAACACTTAAAGCCATCTCAGGAACCTGGGGATTTTGTTTTTCAAGCTCAACAGTCATGACCAGCACGCTGTGTTACTTTGAAAGTATTCAGCTTTCCAGGAACATGGAGAGGCTTTTAGGACTCCCTGACATGGCTGAAGGTTTGAAAGATTCTCCACTTCCTTCAGTATCAGCCCAGCCTTCAAGTGCTGGTGAGAGATGCTCCCTTGTCACTTTGCAGCTTGACTCATTGGGAAATCTTCATTGTGCCAACTCAGACCATTAAATTCTGATTCCTAGCTCACTGGTTTTCCTCAGAAATAAAGGCTGTTCCTACCTTAAGAAATAATTCAGACCAGCAGCTGTGGGTCTGCACAAAAGAAGAGTAGTTATATGTTTTTAGAGACCATGTATCCTATAGACAAATTTTTTGCTTAATACTGGACCAAACCTAGTGGTCTCATTGCAGAGTTACACCTTGATCGGTTTGGGTAAACCCCAGACTTATTCTAATTCCTTCTAAATGGAGCTGAGTTTGGTGTCTGCCAAACTGTGTTTTCTGTGACAGAAAACAAAGTGCAACACATGAGAATTACTGTGAGATCCTTCTCAGCACTTCTGATTCAAGCTAACTGAACTTCCTCCTTCTCCTGATTCAAACTAAACCCCTCATTTAGGAACACAAACGGCTCTGATGGCATCAGACCTTCCCTCTACTCTCTACACAAATATTTTGCTAAATACCAAGCTGTGCAAGAGCTTTATGGTGTCTGAGATGCTTTATGGCCCAAATCCAAGCTGGCTGCCTATCTATGTGTCACCTGGAAATTATGGCATGATATTCAAGTCTAAAGGACCAGCCACGGTTGTTAAATTCAAAGTTTTGCATATGGACAGAGAGGAAGCACACCTTACCTAGAGATTAGGAAATACCAAGAGTTTGTTGGTGTAACTGGCATCAAACTTGCAGTCTAATAATTCACAGTCTAATTTAGAATCATCACAAGTCCAGTTATAAAAAAGAGAAGATAATAATGTGGGTGAAGTGCTTATGTACAGAGAAAGTAACAAAAATAAAATCATAGAAAATCTCCAGTTGGAAGGGACCCACAAGGATCACAGAGTTCAACTCCCTGAACCTCACAGGACTTTCTAAAACTAAACCATGTGACTGAGAGCATCATCCAGGAGCTCCTGAGTGCCATTAAGCACCTTCCTGGGAGTCTATTCCACTGACTGACCACCCTCTCAGTGGAGAATCTTTCCTTAATGCCCAATTTGAACTTCCCCAATGCTGCTTCAGAACAATTTCATGTGTCCCCTTGGTCACCAGTGGGAGGAGATCAGCACCTTCCCCTCCACTGCCCCACCTGAGGAAGGTGTAGGCTGTGATGTGAGGTTCCCCAAGCTGAACAAGTTAAACCATATAATTGAAATTGTTACTTCACACAATTCTTAACATGCACCCTCTTTCCTGGCACTATGCTGACCCTTCCACAGCTCCTGTGGAGCACTGTCAATAACTCTGCAGGCAGTAACTCTCAACCTGGAACAGCAAACATCTCTCTTTCAGGAGTTAATCTCAAAAGAGAAGAGACAGCCCTTGCTAGAGAAATTGGCAAGACAAACTAATTACATTTCCAAGGAGGCAGAGTCCAGCACAGCTCCTCACTCTCTCCTGTGATGTGGAGGACAGGTTTACAAAAGTAGAGTAACAGTAAAAATTGAGATCAGTCACCCAACAGGTTGAAGAAAGTTTTATCTCCACCACCTCTTTTTGAAACACAGCAGAGTACTGCACACAGGTAAAGCAAAAATAAACTCATAATAAAGTAAAACACTGCCATGGCTGGTGGTTTTCACGAGGAGACCTTCAGGAAGAGACCAACCTTCACATGACAAATGTGAAGAGTAGCAAGCAATGCATGGCTGGGTGACTAAATGTTTCTTTGAGAGAGGTATAGGTTATTCAGGCACAGGATTGTCTGGGTGTATGTTCATGCATGAGAGAAGCATGATAAGCAGTCCTATTTCATGCTTAATAAAGTGTCTCACTACCACCTTACAGACAAAAATACATTCACACTGGTGAGTACCCTGTGTGTCAGATTATGGGGAAGCATTCATTGAACAGTGTAAAAATTTCTGTTATTCCTGTTTTATTTATTTTCTACTTCACTTCATGAGGAAGAAGTAGAAGAGCAAACAGCACAATTTTGTTGACCAATGGGTATACAGAAGGTGAACACACACAGTTTTCATCAGGACAGATGCACCATTCAAGGAATTCAAAAGTTTAAGAAGAAAAAGCAAAGAGCAGATGCAGGAGTTTACAGCCCCCAGGGCAGCAACAAAAATAAGAGCCATACAGGAGTCAGATAGCGTTAGAAGATCTTTCTTTCATCATTACAATGGGATCACATGATATTTTTCATGTTATATTTTAGATTTTATTCTGTGTCTGACACAGGGGAGGACCACTTTACAAAATTTTGAACAGATTGCATAAAAGGAAACAGGCTGAGATGTCTATCTGAAAAAAAAAATCAAAATAAAGGGATTTTAGAGAAAAATGAAAGAAAAGCTATTAGAAAAAAACAGTTATCTCAGAGAAAAAAAAAAAAAGGTTATCTCTGAGAAAAAAATTAAATGAGTAGTTCTCACCTCAGAATATAGATTTACCCAGGCTTGTAAGAAATTATTCACATTCCAAGATCTGGCAACTATTCATGCTCTCATATGCAAGCTGTAGCTTAACTGCTTAGCAAGATCAAAACCATAGTATGTGTAATGGATTAATCATTCAAAGCTACTCAGTTGAGAGTGGAATATACCAGACAGAGAGACACAAATTATTTTAGCTATATTAAAAAAAAGTCATGCATTAGAAATAGGAATAGAAATAGAAAAAGAAACAGAGATAGGAATGTGGAACAGAGAAAATGTCACCTAAATTTTGGGAATGTTCCTGATAGGGATCTGAAGACTATAAAATATCTTCACTGGAGAAACAGTGGCAGTGTAACCACCTGGGAAACTGAAACGGGAGGGGAGCAGCTCCAAAGAGCACAGGGAGGGGACAGCCTGACCTAAAGGGTCTTTTCTACCTTGTGCACCAGAACTGTTCTTAATAAACTTGCCAGCTTCTCAAAAGCAAAGCATGAGCTGAATCAACTTCAAATTGTACGAATAATAGGGATGAAAAATGCTGAAACCCCATTTCAAGGTGATTTGAGTAGGATTGTCAAAACAGGAAGGATGCTGGCAGCCAGGTCCATGGACTGAAATACAGCCCATAAAATGAGTGGCTGGTCTGCACAGCAGTGCCATTTATATCTCATCTTGATTTGGACGTATTTGATCATGTTCAATACAAAAAGAAATGCACTGTTCAGTGTTTTCCAAAACCTACAATTTAAATTCATTCAGATATGGAGACTACCTAAAGAGGAGGAAAAAAAACCCCAGTTATACTTCAATTTTTGTCACAAAACTTCTGTTGCCTTTGCTGGCAGAGGGAGATATATGATTTCTGTTCATCCTGTAATTCCAGGTTTTATCTGAATAGAAACCAAAGACTAAGAGAACAATTAGACTAAGGAACAATTCTGGTCCTGCTAAATGTACCTGTCTGCTTTACTATCAATTGAACTTGTCTCTCTAAATATTTTACAAGACATAACTTTTTCCTTTCATTTCTCTACATCTTTCTCTTTACTTCATTATTTTTCTACTGGGAAAAAATGCCAGATTTATTAGAAGTCATTACTTTCCCTGTGGGTCACCTCTAAGCTTTTTTTATCATGTACTTTTTCCTTATTCTGACAGAATATGAGACATTATCAGATATGCCCTCTGCTTATTGAGTTCTGCCTGGATCTGTAATTGTAATATACATGAACTAGTACTTCATGCTTACATTGTGCCTCACATTCAAAGATCTCATAGTAATTCAGAACGAGGTATAAAGTATTAATGACCTGTATAAAAGGAGGGGAAATATAAAATGAAAAGAAGAGTAGAAAAGGAAGTAAATTTGAAACCATATTTTATTTTGGTTCTTCAGAAAGGAGACAGTATTTCAGTTCAGTGGAAACAAAAATAAAAAGTATGGTTTTGTTCTGAATGAAAAAAAAAAGTATTTTTAAACTTGAAGGACTTACAAAAATTTTAATTTTGAGACATTACCTGTTTGAAAGCCTGCAACCATCTGTATTTATATACATCATCCAATTAATTCACAAAAGAACATTGTCATTGTCAGCTTACAGAGATTTTGAAAACTGGATGTATCCGAGAATGCATTAAGCCACACATAAAATTTTAGGAAAAGGTCAAAGAAAGAATTAAGGAGTCCTGAATACAAAAATCAATCTTCATCCACACTACATGCAGGCTGACACACACATTGTTTGCTGCAGCCCCAAGGGGTAATTCTACTCAAGAGCAAAACTTGGAAACAGTCTCATGAAATTTGCTACTTACAGACCATTACCTGGTATCTCCTTTGGAAAAAAAAAAAAAGAAGGCACTTAAATATCTACTTTAAATGAAAAATAAAGCAAAAATTTTTACCTATTAATGTCAACTCTTAAAATCTATCTAGAAGTTCTTAAATAGAAAGAATACTACATTTACAAAGCATTGTAATGGCTTCATTATAGTCTACATACAATATTCTGGGTATTGATAACAGTCCATCAATATTTTTGTCATCATGTAGGAGTTTCCCTTGATTTGGACTTGAAATCTAAGATGGACATTGCAAATATTTTTCAATGCAAAAGCATGTTGATTTCTAGAGCCACGAATTGTTTAACTGTGGCTTTTTTTACAAACTGTTACCACAGAGATGAAAATGTTTAATACCACACAGGTATTATTGAAGTGATTTTGACAGCATTTCACACTTCATTTGCTGCCAAAGTTATTAGATTTTAGTCAATGATCAAAGAGTCAATTGACTCTAAAGGGCTCCTTTAAAGCACTGAGGCATGAAATTAGAACAATGTAGAAATTATCTTGATCTTTACTTCATCTGGCATTCAAAGTAGAGATGCCCATCTCTTCTACCTACCTCCCTATTTATTTAAAAGGAAACACTTAAGGTTAATATAAGCCTTGAAATGGTGCCATTTTTATGTGACTTCTGGCAGAGGAATTATTTGGAGGGGTAACTTTGATAAAGCAACTCTTTGAGTGCAGAGTGGCTGTTATAACTTCCAATGATAAAAACCACAGCCAATCTGGAATGAAGGCTGATTAGCAAAAAGTGCCTTTCCCAAGGATGAAATCACCAAAACTCATAGAGCTTGCAAAGCCAGTGAAAACAGAGCTCAAGGAGACACATCCTCTTGGTTATCCTGGTAATTCCATGATCTGATGTACACACAACATATCCTATCACCCCTTTTATCCCTGTGTAAAACTACTATTGTGTTTTCATAGCTCATAATGCTACAAGTATTTAAAATTCTGCTTCTAGGCAAAGTACTTTCAAGATATTTATATCAGCTGGGCCACCACTACACTCTGTTCCTAAGCACCACATCTGCATGTTATTTAAAGACTTCCAGAGATGGCAATTCCACCACCTCCCTGGACAGCCTTTTCCAATCCTTGATGACCTTTTCAGTGAAATTTTTTTCCTGATATCCAACCTAAACCTGCCCTGGTGCAAAGGGAGGCCATTTCCTCTTATCCGGTAATTTGATACCAGGGCAAAGAGAATGACCCACCTGGCTGCACCTTTCTGTCAGGGAGATGAGGAAAGTGAGAAGGTCCTACCTGAGCCTCTTTTTCTCCAGACTGAGCCCCCTACCAGCTCCCTCAGATGCTCCTCATCAGACCCTTCCCCAGCTCTGTTGCTGTTCTTTGGACACCTCAAAATCTTTCTGGTGGTGAGGAACCCAAAAACGAACCCAGGATTTGGGGTGTGGCCTCACCAGTGCTGAGTCAGGGGGACAGTCACTGTCCTGGCCCTGCTGACCACACTATTGCTGACACAGGATGGAGATGAAAGTGTTACAGCTCTTTGCCACCTGATCCTTTTCTGGAAGATTCACTGTTTTATTCATGGTGAGGACCTACAGCTGCATCAGCCTGGCTCCCACAAATCAAGCAAGACATGTTTGTTAAGGATCTACACAATTAGGCCTCCAGTTTTCTTATCTGCCACCCTGTAGATATTTTATATTTCCTGGAGGAATTCCTACAACTCAGGGGGACTTTTTGTCAGTAGTGACAAACTCCTGACTCAAGTCACTTAGCCTCTGGGAAGTTGTCTCAAAACCCAACCTTGTTCCATGAATTTGTGTTACCTAAAAAAAGATATTTAAAGTGGTTAAAACCAGTCAGGGTACCCCATTTATTTTCTTTGTAACACTGATTTGGCATTTCAGGACACTCTTGTTCACATACAATCTCAAGCCACTTTCTAGGAAACAGATTTCCATGCCTGATGGTTTACTGATGGCAAAGCATCTTTGATTCATTCCATAAAAACTTCCCAGCTGAACTATTAGTTCTCTTCCTTGGAACCAAAAAACCATTGAAAAAGTGTGGGTTTCATTGTAAAAAAAAAAAAAACAAAAAAAAACAAAAAAAAAAAAACCCACAAATAAATCCCTTTTTTCACTCCTACAGAGTTGCAGGAAGCTCTTCAGTTAAATCAATTGCCGGTAATTAGAGTACTACTTCTAACTGTGCCTAAATCCTATTTGATTGGGACTATTGTGTTAGGGCTTCTCTTGCCATGAACTGTATTTCAGTGCATCTGAATTACTCTGAGCAATCCTCTAATCCCCTCACTTTCCTTCGATTCAAAGATGAATCTTTGCTTTCCACTACTGTATTATCAAAACCTCTTCTCCAGACTAATGCGCTAGCAAGAGTCATTTTTCATTGAATGTTAGGCCTGACAAAGAATTATTATTCTAATGTATTGGGGAGATTAGCTCATTTTCACTCTCCTTCTGCCTTCCCATTCATCACTCTCCTGCTGTTGGGACTTCCAAAATGATTTATTTAGGCAGAAGACTTAAGTATTGTGGAGGATAGCTGAAAATACACAAATGGCACAGGAAATGCTGATCCTTTCCACTTCACTCCACTAAACCTGACTCATGGGTGTGTCTCTTCCTTTTAATTTCTGTAAACTGGGAACCTTATGGAAGTCTGTCTTCTTATTCCTTCTCATCTTTACTGGTAGTATTTACATAATACATATAAAATAGGTCCTCTCTCCTCTATCAGGTCAATCAAACCCATCTTCTTATTGCCCTTTGCTGTTAGCATCAGCCTGAATTGCTGATAACTCACTCTCTTCTAATTACATTTCATTTTCTTTGATGCTGTCACAGGGATCAAAATATGACCCTGTTTATCCCACACATCATCTAGACAACAATGCCACGAAGACATTAAAACTGTGAATTTAACTAATGTACTTATGATGACTTAGAATGGCTCACAGAGTTCCCTGTGTTGTATTTAGTTGTCCTGGTCAGTGGCATTATGGGATTCTCAGCTGATGAGGAGCTCAGGATCAGAAGCTTTTTCTTGTGGCCATGTGGAAAAGAAATCATTCAGGATGATCCAAAGGGATTATGATGCCATCCATGGAGACCTGGACAAGCTGGAGAAATGGGCTCATGGGAATCTCATGAGGTTTAACAAGGCCAAGTGCTGGTTCTGTACCTGGGTCAGGGCAACCCCTGGTGTCAATTCAGGATGAGGGGATTGTTGCCCAATATCAAGGAGAAAAGTCTTGCTACAGTGTTAATAAATATAGTAAAATAAAAAGCAGACCTTTATTTGGAAGCTTCAGGTGTCCCAGTGGTCATGGGCACGTCCAGCACTGGATTTCTACAATTTTGTAAGTTAAAAAATTAGCATATTTAATAGCTATTGTTTAATTAGAAGAGCAGTTGGTAGGTAGTAGTTGGTAGGAAACTTTTCCTGGGCTACTGCCCAGTTGGAGTTAGTCCAGGGCTTATTTGCCCCATTTTCTTGTTATGTCTTCTCAGATTCTGATTGGAAAACAGATTGTACTCCTTCTAGGTTCTCTTCTTGAGAATAGACTAAACAGTATTTCAGGAATGTATTAGAAGGTTAACTTATTGTTTTAAAATCTAAGAGAAAGGGTAGGAAGAATATTAGGAGCTACATAACCATGCAATAGTATTCTACGAGCCGTGAATATATGCAAAATACATAAAAAGCAAAACTCTTTAGGCATCAGGATGAGCAAATCAAGAGCAGCTTTGAGGAGAAGGACTTGATGGTGCTGGAGTTTGAGAGGCTGGACATGAGCTGCCAGTGTGCACACAGAGTCCAGAAACCTCCTGTGTCCTGGGCTGCATCCAGAGCAGTGTGGGTCACAGGGCAAGGGAGGGGATCCTGTTCAGGTGCTCAGGTGAGACCCCACCTGCAGAGCTGGGTCCAGCCCTGGGGTCCAGCACAGGAAGGACATGGAGCTGCTGGAGTGAGTCCAGAGGAGGCCTCCAAGATGATCAGAGGGATGGAGCACCTCTCTTACAAGGAAACACTGAGAGAATTAGAATTCTTCAGCATGGAGATTTGTGGTGTCCTAATTGTGTCTTTCCCACACTTGAAGGGAGCCTACAAGAAGGATGGAGAGAGATTATTTACAAGAGCCTGGAGTGGGAGGATGAGGCAGAATAGCTTCAAACTGGAAGAGAGTAGGTTTATAGCAGATATTAGGAAGAAATTATTTTCTGTGAGGGGGGTGAGGCCCTGGCACAGGTTATCCAGAGAAACTGTGGCTGTCACATCCCTGGAAATGTTCAAGGCCAGTCTGGAAGAAGTTCTGAGCAACCTGTTCTAGTGGAAGTTGTCCCTGACCATGGCAGGAGGTTGGAACTGGAGGATCTTTAAGGTCCCTTCCAACCCAAATTATTCTGTGGGTTTATGATGGAGGAGTGTAGGGAAAAAAAAGGGGGAAAGATTGAAGTAAGATGACCTAAATGCACAAAACAGAAAACAAGAAGAGGACATGAGTGAAAGTGTGAGAAGAATGAGACAGGCAGAATGGCAAAGATTTTGGGAGATTGCAATTAAATCAGTAAGGGAGTTCAAAAATATCTTAAGATTCAGTGCTATTTGATCAACAAACAGGATGGAAATTGTCAGCAATTATTCCAAAAGAGCTTATTTAAGGAAAGAAGACTGGAAAAATCTAGCAAATCTTTACTATATGTGGATCTTAAAATTTTGTCATGTGCAGAAAGGGAGCACAGTTTATGTACAGATCAAGAAATTTATTTTTATTGTATCCATTGATAGTCTAAATTAAATATTATTTCTATAATTAATATATTTTACTAGTTTACAACAGAAGTGTCTGTCTCTGGAGTGTCAGGTTGTCCAGTCCTGCTCTTGGGGGCAGGATCTGTGCTACTTAGGCTTCAACTGACCAAGTGTGGATGACTCTGTAAGGTGACACAAATCATATCCTAAACTGCATTTACTCTCTTAATTAGACTAACTGCAAATGTAGTCCATAGTGACCTGTTCAAGTCTGTGCTATCAATGCCTTCATTGAACCAGGCAAATCCCAACCCTGAAGTAAGAACTGAATCCCACTCAGTCTTGTACTATTGTTGTTTCACCAGCATCTTGAGAATTTCTGATATTTTTTACCTCACACAGTACCTGAGCCACCTTTACCTGCACAAACTTTCTCACATCCTCATATTTTGGAATATGATGTAAAGCTCATCTTTCTGCTACTCAAGTTCTTATTTTCTTCCAAAAGTGCCATCTGCCCTACCTCCTGTTCCAGTGGTTTAGGTGCAGTGTTGTCATCTTTCATTAAAGTGTTTGTGTAGGAGAGGAAAAGGTATTCATGAATTAATTGTGAGGAAGAGACTCCTCTAGAACAACTCTCTACTGCTATTTTTTAGTTTTGCTCTCCATGACTAACTCTGGTGACCTCCTCATCATAACCTGCGCTAGGTGGAAGATCCTGAGACAAGAATCCATAATCAGGATGTTATTAACTGTGTATTTTTCTTCTTGAGGCACAGACTGTCTTGGAAGCATTTTTAAAAGACTGACTAGATAAATCCAGATCACTGTAGTGTAAATCCAAAGTTGCTCAAATTTTGAGAAGTTTCTCATATTTTAACCTAGTTCACCTCCAGATGTTCTTTTCAACTTAACTAAAACAAGGAATGAAATTCTATGTCTCTAAGGAAAGGAGGGGAAAAGGAGAAAACCCTATAGATGAGGGTTAGACCTTACAGAATCTGATCATCTAAGAGTTACAGAGAAGTTCTCTACGAGCAGAGAGGTACCTTATACCTCAGCAAGAACTATTTTGGAATTCATACATTGGCTTCTGCATTCAGTATTAGTCTAACATCAGTTTTCTTCCAAAGGTCTCTCCATCACCACCATAAGAATGCAGACAAGCTTCCCAAATATTTTCCCGAGCAAGAAGAGAGGATTTCCTTAAGACATTCCAGTATCCAGAAGAATCATTAAGAGGAGAATTTCTTTCTCTTGAATATTTGCACAGTTTGGGCTGTTGCTTACACACTTTTTTCTTCGGCTAAGTGAGACACCAACACAGAATCAAGGTGAGCTCCTGCGTTCACTAGATGGTGCTCCAACATTCAGATCCAGTGTTTCTGGATGTTCCCAGGACATTGAATTCTCTTGTTCACCAGGTTGTCTCTGCGCCTGTCATTGTTTGTAATCACAAAGTTCTCATGGGCTGGACATGCTTATTCTTTACAAGTAGTACCTATGGCATGCCAGAGGAGTCTTCTGCATAGATGCATTATGAATTTCTCTCAGTTTATCCTGCATAGTTGAGCATACTCATGGTAAAATGTGGTCTTTTAATGCAAGGTTTTGGTTTGTCTTCTAAAACAGTAAGACATAAACATGCCGACAAGTGTCTCATCTGAGCATCAAATAGTTGCATACCTCTGGTACTCAAGTAAAGTGATATTTTTGTGTGTGTGTGTGTGGTTTTCCTGTTGGAAGTGCCTGTGATAGTGTAAAAATATGTCACAACCTACCAGAGAGACATTATTATAGCACAACATAAGAAGTACATGGCGCTTGCCTTAGAGCTGGGCATGAAGGGATCTGGTAGGTATTTGGGTGACCTACAAAGTTTTGGATTAGTTTTGGAGGATTTTACAGGTGTGTAGGAGTTACAACTGGTGCAAGCTTTACTACAGTACCTATAATAAAGGGTCCCTAGAGCTGCCTATTCCCACAACCAGTATAGGCTCCTCTTTTGGGGGAAAATAATTTGTCTATTGCAGCAATAACCAGGGAGTGAACTCATGTACAGGCTGTGTATCTGGTGAGGGGACCAAGACCCGAGTGGGAAGAAAGCATGAATTTATACTCAGACTTTTGAAGTATGTCGATCAGAAAATTGGGGTCTCCCCCCACATGAAAAAAGATGCTAATGATGGGGCCCCAGGATGGAGGCTGAGGTATTAAAGGATATTAAAGGATGTGAGTTGGCAGAATCAGCGCTTGCCTGAAGGAAAAAGATTATGTCTGAGCATTCATCTCTTATTTACCCATGGACCTTATAAAAATAAATTGTTAATTGCTGTAAATAACATGTTCAACACAGAATAGCTTTATATTAGTTGTGACTAACCTGAGATAGGAAATATCAGGTCAGGAGTTCATTGTCTTCTCCAACAGAGAGTGCAACGTCAATTCTGCTGGATTTAGAATCATGAAATTGTTTAGGTTGGAAAAGACCTCAAAAATCATCAAGTCAGACAGTTCACCCTGCAGTGACACGTTCAACACATCCACATGTTCTTTGAACACTTTGAAGGATGGTGAGTCCATCACTTCCCTGGTCAACTTGCTCCAATGTCTGACCATCCTTTCAGTGAGTAACTTTTTTCTGGTGCTTAATCTAAACCTTCCTTGTTGGGGAGGCTCCATATGGAAAATATGGTCCAAAATTTACATGAACTGAGCCATGAAACAATACGAATCGAGGCTTCTAAAAATGGCCAGCAGCTCTCCTGGGTTATTGTGGCCAGTGTTCATCAGAGCACTCCCACCATTTCAAGGAAGCAGGAGGCAAATGCCCACATATTCCTGACCAAAATCCTGCCCCCCTCCAAGCCCTGAAACAAAGAATGGATATTTTCCTTGGCAATACCTTGTTATTATTCTTTTTTTTAAAAAACACATTTTACAATCCTTCACAGCAGCCACCAGATTAAATTCAAATGAAGCTTTTGCCTTCCTGATGATCTCTCTACGTGAGGTCAGTGCCAAGGGCTGGGACACATGGTGATGTGGGTGGGCAAAGCACTTTGGCACTTTGGCACAGGGCTACCTTGGGGATGTTTAGGGGAGGAACACAAGTTGGGACAAGAGAGAGCTGCAGGTCACTGGGAGAGGAACAACAGTAGGCAAAGTTGAGGGGCAAAGGCATTAAAAAAGTTATTTGTGTCCAGGGGCACCAGCATGGAAAGCACCAGGTCTCTGGGAGAAAGGGCGGCCATGCCCACCAGGCCTTTGTGACCTGTGGTGACATCGGGCCCAGAGGCCATTGTGATGCGGGTGCATGTCATGAGCCTTGGGGCTGCCAAAGCCTGCAGTGGCCACTCCCAGGAGAGCAGCTCTCTGAGGAGGCAGCAGCTTCTCTGGAGGCAGCAGCTCACCTGGGAGATTATGGCGAGTGTTCAGCAGAGCACTCCCACAATGTCACAGAAGAAGGCAGCGAATGCCCATGGCCTGCCCCGTGAGGGGCAGCCACTGCTGTACCGGCGGCGGCAACAGGTGAGGGCCAAGGAAGGAGGGACAGCCTGCAGTGGGACCTGGGGGAAGCCCTGGGGCAGAGACAGCCAGGCCTGGCACCAGGCCATGCTCTGTGCAGGGTCCAGCACTGGGATGGCCCAGGCACAGCAATGGCCCAGAGGCAGCGAGCCCAGCTGGGAGCCCGGCCCAGCCTGGCTGCTGTGGCCAGCACCTGCCTTGGGGCCAGGCCTGGGCTGGCAGGCACGTGGGGGACACTGTGCTCACACAGCCGCCTCCATCCCGTGCCTCCTCCTGCTTCCCACAGGTGACCCCCAGGCAGCCACAGGTGGCACCTCAGGTCACCTGGAAAACCATCACACCCATCCCTGGGGACAGGCCCACTCTGTTCCCCATCCCGTCACGGAGCCCCACCATGTCCTGCGCACGCAGGGGCAGCCAGGAGGGCGGGCACTCAGTGCCCTGCAGCCGTGTCACAGGGCCACAGAGATTGTCCGTGTCGGACTTGCCGCCTCTCCACGGCCCTCGCTTGACACCGGCTCCTCCACGCCAGCTCAGTGGTCAAAGCTCAAGAGCATCCACTGACTGCCTTAAGCTGCCCCCTCTGCCAGCAGCACCAGCAGCAGCCGCCTCTGGGTCCTCTCCCAGAGGCACTGCTCGAGCTGTGGGCCCCATGGCCAGGGGCCAGCCAGAGCGTGTGCCACCTCCTCCATGGGGCACTCTGGCTGCGGGCACAGCCCAGGGAACACCTTCCCTGGGCAGCAGAATGGAAGGGCTCTGGCAGGGGTCAGTGGCAAGGCAGGGCCACCACCTGCCACCCGTGACACCTGCACACAGCGTGCCGCTCTGCATCAGGACACGGCCAGTGTGGAAGCCCATGTGGCACCATGTCTCGGAAAACCTGCAGCCCTGGGACACTTCTGTAAAGGAGCTGGGGAAAAAGCGGGAGGAGGAAGAGCTCCCAGAAGCACAGGCTGCAGGAGAAGGGGATAGAGACCTGCAGAGCGCGTTGCTTGCTCCGTTGAAGGAGAACAAGGTAGAGGCAGAAGCTTGTGCCCTGGCTGGAGATCCCTGGGACAAGAGACACAGCAAGCTCTTCCTCACCATAGAGCCTGAGGAAAACTCAGGTTTCTCAGCTTCTCCTTTGTCTGGAGGCCCCAGTGAGGAGAGGGCAAGTCATCATCTAGCTGAGCATGCTGCGATTCACAAGCAGCAGTGGGTGAGGCCTGAAAATTTGCTTCATCTTATGCGCCGAAAGAGAGAGGAGCTGGAGAGACTGGAGGAAGAGAAAATGTATGCAGAGCTCTTTGGAGACATCTTCTCTTCCATGAGCAGCGAAGAAAGCCCCATGAAGTCCAGCTGTGTCCTCAGGGATCCATCAAGTGCCAACCTGGAAACAGCTGCAGACCCCTCAGTGCCACACAGCGCTTGCAGCGCGACCAAAGAGGCTGCAGGAGAGGCACAAAACTACTCAGAGCTTGTGTCTCCTGAGCTGTTGGCAGACTCGGGGTCTGACTCCGAGGATTCGCTGTCCCTGGACACTCTTCTGAATGAGCTCCTGGAGAAGTGGGAGCAAGAAGAAGCGGCAGGAGAGAGGGACAGAGACATAGAGAGCCCGTTGTCCATCCCGCCGCGAGACGAAGAGCTGGACCCAGCACCTACTCCTGCGGACAGCGAGCTCAGTGACCAGGGGCACAGCGACCCTCTCCCCAGGGCACTGCCCCAGGAGCCAAAGGGGTTTGCGGGTTGCCCCTCGCCTGTCGATGCTGCGGAGGAGGCCGAGGCAGCAGGCATGGAGGCTGGGCGTGCCCAGGCCGCGCCTCCCCAGGAAAAGCCCTGCGGGGATGAGCCGCTGGCAGGAGCTTGGCCGGTGCCTGCCCAGCCCCTGGCCCGCAGCGTCCCTGCTCGCCCCGCTGGCAGCGCAGCCGTCCCGCAGCCCCCGGCCCCACGGCCATGGCGCTCCATGGCCAAGAGGGCCCGGCGGGCTCTGCGCCGCCTTTTCTCCTTCAGCTGCCTCAGGGGGCAGCCGGAGGAATGAGCCCGGGGCCAGCAGCAGGACCATGGCCAAAGATGCCGGCTCACCCTGGGGACACCCAGCTCCCAGGGGCAGCGGCAGGACCCAGAGGCAACGGCTCCAGGGAGATGAAATACGGGATGCATGGACGGATCCACTTGCCGAAGGTAGGCCCTGCTGCCGGCCCCAGCCCCTCAGCCCATGGCACCAGCAAGGCAGCCTGGTCAGGGAGAGCCGCCCAGGAAGGATGACAGTGCTGCATTGTATAATCCCACAGAAGCTGACTTGAGGCCCCAGGGGCATTGTGGGGGTCCATTCCCACCCTCCCCCAGGCTGCATTTGGAGCTGAGAAATGCTCCTTGGGCCTCAACATTGCAGGTAAATAAAAGGCAAACCCATTCTCCTTTCACATGGCACCTAGGAAAACGCTTCCCTGGATACCTGCAACGTGGACCAAAGAAAGGTGTTAAGTCCAGATGATTGACCTGCTGTCCTCAACTCCAGAAGAAGCAACGGGACCCCAGTGCAGAGAAGCACAGAGAGAGGAAGGACCGGCAGGACACTGCTGGCAGCAAACATCTTGGACTGTCCACTGTCAGACGTCTTCACCTCCCCACTCCAGCCGTGCTCTTCCCCACAATCCTCCAACCCCGCTCTTCCTCTCCCCACCCCATTCCTGATTTTCTCCTTTCCTTCTCACTTTCCTACTTCCTATCCCTTTTTATCTCCTTACCCCATATTTATTGTTAAATAAAATCCCAGTTGTTGATGTTTGTAGATGATCTCCTGAGCACCTTAATTCACACAAAGACATTTCAGACTAGTCACACCTTAAGGGAAGCACACTTCTGCACACAGCACTCAAGGTGTGGCCACACCAGTGCCCAGCACAGAAATAAAATAAATGCCCTGGATCTTCTGGCCACACTATTCCTGACAGGATGCCACTGGCATATTCCTGACCAAAATTCTACTCACTCCCCTCCTAGTCAGTTAAGAATGGAAATTTTCCTTGGCTTTCTTTTCTTATAGTTCTTTTTCAAAAAACACAATAAGATCTTTCACAGTAGTGACTTGATCAGGTTCAAATGGGCTTGCCCAGTGCCTGCCCAGATTTTCTAAGAACTCTGCTTTACAAAGTGAAAATAGGAGCAAGATGCATTTTGCCATAACCTGAGCAGAAATCTCAATATCATCTGACTTCCAGAAAGCAAGGTTGTAGTCAAGCACCAAGGGCTCTTCATCTCTATCATATTTCCATTCATTATGCTCCATTATTTTTTCCCCCATAAAAATGGGACAAAAGAAAACTAAAACCTTGCAATGACAAAATGCTTCCTGGCGTCTGGAAAAGTCTTGATCAGTTCAGAGAGCATTCCAGTTGGCTGAGGGAAAATGGAGGAGCTTGCAGACTGAGTGTTTGTGGCAGGGATGTTTTTTCTTCCTCTTGCCTAGATTCAGCTGATTAGATCAGAGCAAAAACAGGAGAAAGGGAGCACACATAAACTGACCTTGTCATCCTAAGTGGTTGTGGCATTTCCAGGAATGCTCACCCCGTTCCAGCTCTTCATTTCTAGCTGCTTTCACTTTGTCTCACAAAAGGTTTCTGCAACAGTAAACAAACAAAGAAACAAATAAATCCTATGGGAAAATCTCCTTCAATAACCATGGCACTCTCCAACACTTCTATTCTCGTCACTGCCTTCTTTTAACCGACAAATAAATACTTCCCTGCCTGGTGGAACTGTTCCTACTTGACGTAAAAAAGGCCAGGATCGTGAAATGGTTACAGGTTATGACCCTGAACCCAAACCCACAGCAAGTCAGAGTGCAGAGCTGGGGTCACAGATCACAACAAGGTAGATGCCAGGCTCTGCAGGCAGAATCTGCATCAGGTTATCTTTAATGAAATTAAATATTGGATATTTAACTGTCCCAAGATGGGAAAACTTAGTTATGTGGACAAAATAAACCCAGAGCAACTAGTTCTAATCACCCTTAGATCTGTCACCTTTTTTCAGGGAATTAAGCCATTCCCTAGCATCTCCCTTTTTCTACTTTTCAGATGAGCATCCCAAACAACAAAGCTGCAGGATTCATTAAATTTATCTCCTCTGACTCTTACAGAGCACACTGCCATGGGAATAATTCCCACATTTTACTGGAAACACTAATTTTATTTCTATTTTTCCTCAAGCAGCCAGAAATTTATATTCTGTGTCTCTGTTCCTCCAAGAAAGCAATTTGAGTGCTCCAACTTTAATTTTTGGTGCCATTTGAAATATCTGTGTATCCTACCTGACATTCATTTGCAAGCTCAAACTCAACCTAAACACAGCACTGCAGTTTCCATGCTCTTGTCTACTCACTGATACCAAGGGCTTTTAAATTGCCTCTAGACATTTCTGTGTAGGCACCTGAATTCTGCCCCAGACATGGATGCAATTTCTTGGAACCCTCAGTTAACTCCAAGGAATTCTTTTCTGGCTAACATAAACAAAAACCAAACAAAACCAGCCCAAAACACCCTAAAGCAAACAAACAAACATCATCTAAATTTTCAGGGGTAGGACAGTAAGACATGGATAGATTGGAGAGAGAGACCAGCTTTGCAGCCATTCAGAAAATGCAATGTTTATTTAAATTAGAATGTGAAGAGTGTATGAAACAGTCAGAAAGCCCATTCACAACCCAATTCACAAGTTTGGGTTACCCTCTGTGCCCTCATCTGCACTTAAGAAGAAACTAAAATGAAGATTTGAAATCAACTGCCCAGAGAAAGATTGCAAATATATTCAGCAGCTCAGTCCGGAGACAGATTCTTGTTCAAACAATTTTGCTAGAAATTAAACAGAAAGATTGCTTATGGACACCACAGAAACACAGAATATGCTGAGTTGGAAGGGATCCACAAGGATCATCAAGTCCATCTCCTGGTCCTGAGTTGAGTTGGAAAGAAAAATGTCACATCCAAAACAGGACTTGTGCACCTCAGAATTCCTCAGAACACAGCCAAGACACAGCAAGGTCCTCACTGAATTCAGTGATGAGCTTTATTTTAAAGCACATTCAAATGCAAAATCCATGCTGCTAGACCAGCTTTGTGCTAGGGCTCTCCCCCACACCCCTGCCTGTATTCTCCTGTTAGTTCATGGACTTAAAACCCACCCACTCCAGAAGGACAGCTTACAGCCAAGGTGGGAAATGCTTTTCTTTGCTCCCTTTGCACCCCTGCCTCTTGGAGGAGTTCACAGAGCACTCAATAGTTCATGTACTGTAGACTCAGGGTTCAGACCACTCCCCAGGCAAAGTAGTCTCCCCTCTCACAGTATCATCCATTTGCTCTTGAAGGCCAGTCTTGATTGTTTAAATGCTCCCCCACTGAGCAGACAAGACATGAAATAATAATTCAGATCTTAATCAAGCTCAACGACGTCAATGGAAATAATTGGACTGATTTAAGTACCCTGTTCCTGTGATTGATGTACTGAGTGAAGGGCTGGGAGACCTGGGCCACACATTTGTAATGAGCTCCCTGCCCTCCACTGATGCTAAAAAGAATTTTCTGTTTCTGATGGAGCCCCCAGCAGATCTCCCTTCAGGACTGTCACCCAAGCACAGCCCTGGAAGTCTTGCTGCCCTCTCTGACATATCTGAGCTCTCCCATCCATGCAACAAGTTGCCTGCACAAAACATAGCAAGAAATCCCAATTCAAATGTTTTATTTGAAGCTTGGATTTTCTCTTTTCTTCTCATCACAAATGGTGATTAAACTGTTTCAGAAGTATTCTACATTTGGAAAAATATTTTTTACTAAGATTTGAAATATGTGCACTTGGCTCACTGGGGAGTAATACTGCCAGGGCTTCATGTTTAACATGGAGATGTCTGCATTGCTGATGAGACAAGGGTCACTTGTGGCATTCCTGTGCTCTAATTATGTGTGCAAATTGCACATGCACACCCAGCCAGGGTAATGCAAGTCCCACTTAAAATTTCTTGTTCTTGTATTTTTTTACCAGATAAGTTTTAGTAGGAGCTGCAAGTGGCATCAGCTTGTAGCAAATGGGCCCAGAGCTTGGAGATAATACTTATACAACATTTACCATGTTATTTTCCCTGAGGCACTCTCAAATGATCCATGACTTGATAATGTATGTAAAGTGGCTGGAACACATACACAGAGCAAACTACGATTGCTGCCTTCTTATTAAATTTGGGATATTATTTCCCTGAGTGCTTGTATTAGTATTATTAGTAGTAGATGATAGGGCTTATTATGAAGAATGGTTACAAGTTTCAGTAATTGTTAGAACTGCTCCCATAAGGTAGTTTGTTCATCTGTCCATTCAACCTAGGTCACATAATATTTCAAATCACCAGCATGTATGGGTTTTGTTTTCTGCCAAGAAAAAAAGAATAAAAGGAAAAGAAAAAAAGGAAGATACCACTTATTCACACTTTGATGAATGATTAAAATGCTGAGGTGATATAGAACACTTTGGTTAAACACAGATGTAAATTTTTCTTCTGCACACAACCATCTTTGCATTTTTATGCTCCCACAGAAGTGGAAAATAGCATTCTCAAAAATTTTCAGAGGGAGGGGGATGTCAAATAAGATGAAAGAAGTGGTTTATGTCCCAACACCTCTCACAGTGAATAAACCTGTATTTAAAGTTTCATTTAAATTGTGTCAGTTCCCGTTTCTCACCACCATTTAACTCCTAATGCAGTTCAATTTGCTACCACTGTGCTCCCAATATTTATCATTTTTTTCATCATAGTGTTTTTATACCAAGCATGGAAATATAAGTTTTGTTCAGAGATTGCTTGTCACTTGTCTTCTAGAGAACAATCTCTCCATTGCTGTGCTTGACTACTTCTGATGAGACTCGGGCTGGTATGAAATAATACTACTAACATCCACTACAGGAAATTAGATTTACATTTGCCCAGGATTAAATTAAGAGTGATTTTGTAACCAGTATCAAACTGCCAAAGCTTGGCCTAGACAGAGTAACCTCGGCCTTCAAAAAGAGGTCAGGTGGGAGTTAAATCAGTTTACACAGTAGAATCATATCTATACCTTAGTAAGGAAACCCAAAATATTGTATTAATTAAGAACTCCATTTTAAGAAAAAGAAAATTATCCTGTTATTTTTTATGACATTCACTCACTTCATTGCCAATTAAACATTTGCCTGATTCTGCTGGCTTTAAAGAATGTGCTTAAACATACACTGGAAAAGGGATGATCTCTGGAGTCATTTATATCTCCACTGTTCAAAGAAGTAGCAATTGGTTCTGCTTCTCTTCTCCAGGGCCAAGAATGCAAGGGTCAGAAACCTGCTCAGACTCACACATCTCATGGAAGCTGCATATTTGTTACTAAGCCCAGTAAAGCCATAGCACCTGGGGATAGAAGAACTGCCATCTCCTGTATCCCACTGCATGGTATCTGAATTTTCAAGCTCCCACTAGGTAAGGTCTCTTTAATTCTGCATTTTACAGCACAGGCATTCATCAATGCTTCATCACAGCAGACCTGTGGGTAGGAAATTCTCTGGTAACCCTGTGGAGGGGCACTCAAGTGACTCCCAAAGAGTGTTGTAGCAAAAAAATTACACAGAATCATTGACTGATAGATTCCCCTGAGTTGGAAGGGACCCACAAGGATAATCAAAGTCCAACTCCTGGCCCTGCACAGGACATCCCCCAACAATCCCATGGTGTGCCTGAAAGTGCTGCCCAAATGCTTTTTGAACTGTCAGGCTGATGTTGTGACCACTGCCCTGGCAGCCTGTTTGGTGTCCAACCACCCTCTGGGTGAAGGACCCTTTCCTGAAATCCAACCTAAACCTCCCCTGATACAACCCAAGGCCATTCCCTTGGGTCTGTCACTGTCACCACAGAGCAGAGATCAGGACCTGCCCCTTCTCTTCCCCTCATGAGGAAGCTGCAGACCCTGACAAGTCTCCCCTCAGTTTCCTCTTCTCCAGGCTGTGCAAACCAAGAACCCTCAATCATTCTGCCAACAGCTTCTCCTCAGTGTCCTTCATCATCTTCATACAGAGGCAAGTTCCATCTATAAGTGTAATTTATCTTGTCTTGTGCAGTTTTAGGGAGTTTACTTCTGCAGACACACAAAATCTAATTTCCAAAAGTGTACCTCACTTCAGTGGTCTCCATGCTGCTTTTGCCTAGTGTAGAAACGATGAAAAGAGGTGAAGGAAAATATAGATCTGGAACTGGGAAGAACTGAGCCTCTCTGTTTTTCCCTCTGTGAATTTTACTGACTCTGTTTTTTGGCTTTGCATGTGAGTTTGTAAATTATCTTCCACATAATACCACAGAGCATTTTGCTGTTGCATATTAGTTTGGCTGTAAAGTTCTGTGTTGATATTACAAATTCGTAGTAATTAAGAGAAAGAGCAAAGGAAAGAGATAAAGTGAAAGAGAAATTAAGAGGAAGAATAAAAGAAAGGGGAGGAGGAGAATGAAGAGAAGGAAGGAAGGGAAGAACTTTCATAATGAAGTTCTTCAGTAATTTACTTCTGAAATTATTTTTCCTTCCGAAATTAACTTAAAAACTTACCAACTCCAAAACAACACTAAGCCCAGATGCTTCTATTGGAGTCAAACAAAAATGTTCTGTGAAACCAGGAAGCTCATTTTGTGGGACTATTTAACAGCAAAGCCTTTTCATTTCAGAGGTCTATTTCAATATATTCTCTGTTTTCCAATATTTTCAGCTTGACTGGAGGATTAAAAACATTTGTACTCTCTGAACTATCTGAAATTTTTAAGGTTCCCAGACATAATAACAAGGGTCTGGTTATAAGTCAGCCTCCTTCTTATGTCTTACCTCTCAACATAGATTAAAATGTCAGAGGTATCTGGTAATATTCATGGCTAGAGCCTGGGAAAGTGTTAATTTTTACTCCAGGTGCAAGATCACTCCATTTTGCTTTAATTCAACTGGACTGTGTACTACTGGTCAGGTGCTTCACCTTGTTTCAGAAAATCTCAGCCATCCAGAAGAAACTTTTCATGGTGAAAACTCCAGGGCAAGTCACTACATGATAAAATGTAGGATGCATTTAAGCTTCCATAGGATTATTTTTGCAGAGAGTGAAACAATGTTGTCTGGCCTGTTTTAATTTCCCATCCCCACTTGTGTGTCTGATCAGTGCCTACCATGTCACTTTGGAAAGCTCTGTATTTTCTGCCAAGTGCCATTTTAACATCCTTAATCCCAGCAAAATCAATGACTGTCCAACCGGCGCTGCATCAGGGAGAACTTGAAACCTCTATTTGTTTGTTAGAAACCAATAGTCTGGAAATCATGGGAGCTACAAATAAGAATTGATGTGCTGTACAGTCTGGCACAGAAAGAAAAATGGCCTTTTATCAGGAAAGGAAAAATGTGGAATGATGCAGAGCAGTAGAGAAGACACTTTTCAGAGAACTGGGACTGGAAAGACAATGCTGTATCCCTTACTGTTTCTTTTGCTGTCTTGGAGCTCACACCACTCAAAATTTTATCAATGAGGTTTTAAAACAAATATTCTTTACAGTTATCATCAAATATGAAAGAGAAGTTGGGGGGAGCAGGAGGAATGAGGGTTTTTTTAGTAAAATATATTTACTTTAAAAAGAATTGTTTGCTTTAAAAAAAATCTTTCAGGAATAGAGGAGCTCCAAAGCTTTAGTAGTTTCTTCTTTACTTATCTGATTAATCATAGGAAAACTGATTTTCCTGTGAGAGATTTCATAGAATCATAGAACACTTTGATTTGGAAGGGACCTTAAAGGTCATCTCTTCCAACCCCCTGCCATGGGCATGGACAACTTCCATTATCCCAGATTGCTCCAAGCCCCAACCAACCTGGCCTTGGACACTTCCAGGGATGGGGCAGCCACAACTTCTCTGAGCAAGCTGGTCAAGTGTTTCCATTTCCAGAAAAGTGAAAATAGTTGCAATAATAATGAACAAAATATTGCCCGCTATCCTGATTCACCTGAAGATGAAGAAAAAATTCTTAATATTGGAAAAACAGGAATTCATCCCAATTACCCCTCTCAGACTGAATCACAGAATCATAACATCGTTAAGGTTAGAAAAGACCTTTACATTCATTAAGTCCAACGATTAACCTACACCCACTGCCATGTTCAGCACCAATTGTGTCCTCAAGTGCCATATCCACAAGTTTTTTGAGCAGTCCCAGGGATGGTGATTCCTCCACTTCACTGAGAAGTCTGTTCCAATGCTTAGAAATATTTTCAATTATTTTTTTTCCTTAATATTCAATCTAAACCTCCCCTGGCAGAACTTGAGCAATCAGGGTTCAGAAGGTGTGGTAACTCTCAAGCACGGAAGAGTGAACAGCCCTGGCAGGACTCTGGGGTTCTCAAGCACTCACTTGTGAAGGCTGCAGTGGTGAACAGAGGCAGAGCTGCTCATGGGGAACACATTTCTGAGCTGAAGGAGAAAGGAAGGATATTTAGTAATTCATGTTGTAATATTTCGGGAAAACACACAGAAAAAGCCAAGGCTTTGTGGGAGAATTTCAAGTCTTTGCATCTTCTTCCATGACAGCCATGGTAGAAAAGAAAAATTTACCTCTATTACAGAAAAACCTAACAATAGAATTATACATGCAACAGTTATTTTCACAGATTTATTATCCTTTACCAGTAGAGCTCAGTGACTTCAGGACTTCTGAGACAATCTCAGAATCATTTATGTTGGTAAGGATCTCTAAGATCATTGAGTCCAACCCAACACCACCAAGTCCATCACTAAGCCAAGTCCATCACTAAGCCATGTCCATAAGTGCCACACACACCTGAAAACTTCTGGGGACAGTGATTGTACCACTTCCCTGGACAGCCTGGTCCAGTGCTTGGCAGTGCTTTCAGAGAACAAATTTTTTCTAATATTCAATCTAAACCTTCCCTGGTGCAACTTGATGCATTTGCCACTCATTCTGCCATTTGTTTTCTGGGAGGGGAGACCAATTTCCTCCTCACTACAACCTCCTGTCACAGAGTTGTAGAGAGAGAGAAGATGCTCCTGAGCCTCTTTTCCTCCAGGCTGAGCACCCCCAGCTTCCTCAGCTGCTCCTTATCAGCCTTGTGCTCCAGTCCCTTCCCCAGCTCTGTTCCCTTCTCTGGACACACTCCAGCACCTCAATGTCTTTTTTTGTAGTGGTCGCCCCAAAATGTACCCCAGTATTCAAGATGTGGCCTCTCTAGTGCCCAGCACAGGGGGACAATCCCTCCATGCAGCAAACAAAAATCACAGCGAGATGTTTCCAACCAAGTGGAAAACGTTCTGTAAGGACAATGCCTAACCTCCACAGCCTTGTTTTGTAAGATTATAGCAAGCAAGTGGAAATAAGGCCATGCTAGTTCTGACTTTTAAACACATTCTTAGGTTTACAACTTGGACTCATACACACATAGCATCTAGCACAAGGCCATGAATCTTGTTTAGTGGGTGGTTATAGTTGTATGTAAAGAGTGGAGGTTAAATTAAGCATTGCAGGAAGGTAGTGCATCTTTTCTGGGCAATTACACATACCTTGTATAATCTAATGAGCTGTTACTGGACCCTAATGGAACATTTAAAGAGAGTTATTGTATTTTTTCACAGTTTGCTGGACTGGAGAAGTTAATTGATTTACCAGGGAAAATGCCTCTCCCTTTCCCTAGACCCACACCTTCTTTTTGAACACATCCAGAAATAGAAACACAGGAAGAAGAAAGACAAGAGTAGGTAGTAATTGAGTACAACATCATTAAAAAGAGATCAGTTACATGATATCTTCCCTGATAACAATCCACAGTGATAATAGCAATACTCAGCTCTGCAACAGCTCTGTAAATCCACAGAATCCAAAGTCTGTTGCACTGTGGAAAATACAGAGCATTGCCTTATTTCAGCTTGTCATTAAAAAATGAAAAAAAAGAGCCACTGCAATATTCAAATACAGTGGTCCCAATTTATTTTTTTTTTAATATTCCACTTCTACTGGAAAACTTATTAAACCCCAGAGTGCCTTCAAGCACTGTTTAAAGTAAGATGTTATGGAAGTACAGCCTTACAGTTATTTTATGCATCGTGTGTACAATATATGGAGCCTCAGGGGGTTTTGGGGAGCAAGATTTTAGTCCAGATTAATAAATATTGGCAATAACCATAAGTAAATCACTTACTTTTTATCTAACTATAAGCAATAACTTTCCCTGAGTTTAGTGGAGGAAACCAGAGCTGATCCTCACATGAAAGCAGGCAAATGTCATTTCCACACATTGTGCTCAATCTCTTCTGCAAACAGAAGTGCTTTTTCTAGGAAAATTAACCATGTTGATTATTTCAATCTGATGTTTTCTGTGGTGGCTTCTGAACACATTATCCAGCTAGGATTCAGGGTCTCCCAGGAGTCTGAGGAGCCTGAAGGAATTTGCACAGTACAGACAGTGCAAACCTGTGTGGTGTCACTTTGGTTCTGCTCCTGCTTTGTCAGCAAAGATGGGAAGTCACATTCAAAGCTATCACCAGGGACTCCAGCTTTGTCTTTCCTTTCCTTTTCCTGATGTGATTTCCTTAACTCAGTCGGACAAAGGCTGACAGCAGAGGTGTGGCAGCTTTCACAGAGGCTCCTGCAGAGGTGATCTGTAGCTTCTGGGATGCCAGGAATAGCTGGGATCACTCCAACTATGTGATAGTGGCTCTCCAGAGAAACACCTCCCCAGGAGGCTGCCAGCACCTCAAAGCAAGCCCAAAAAACAGAAAGGGGATGCCAAAGATAAATAGAAAAATGTTGACCCTGAGAAACCTTTGAATGTCAGGGCTGGAAGCCAGCAGGTGAAGTGACTCATTTCTCTCCAGTTCCTTGTCACTGTACAGGTTTAAGGAAAGAGGAATTTCCATTGAGACACTTTAGAGGTTGAAATGTTGAGGTTTAAGTAATTTTGCTGCTTACAGGAGTCAGAATGACAGCTGGTGAGGGGAAGGGCAGGAGACAATCCTTCTATCTGTCCTTGTGGAATCCCAGCTTTTGCTACTTCAATTGCACAAAAAATTATTATAAGAAATTGGGAAGATTTTTAAATTTCAGGAAATTACTGTTTCCTATAGAAAACTATAATTCTACCCATAATAAGGCAGCCTGTCTTGTTCCATTCAAAGTTACATTTTTTGCTTGCTGGTGACTTTGTGACATTTTTCTTACAACTTATCTACCTTTAATAATCATAGAAAATTTGTAAGTAATGCTTCATGTATTTCTGAGACACTTTTTCATGTCAGGAAAAAGGGCCATATCAACAGACACCAATGCCCATGCTTCTCACATTCTCTTGACATCCATCCTTGTACACTTCCAAGAAATAGTGAGGAATAGACACAGAAAGCAAAAAAAAAAAAAAACCCACAAAAAAACCAAAACAAGGATGAGAACTATTGGGAAGAATAAAACTGGATACACACAAGAGTTGGTTAAAACAGAATTTGATGAATTACAGAGGAGTGAATACCAGACTGGGGTTGATGAGGGTGGTTGACTGGGTGCATACATTAAGCTGGGACAGACTGGAAGTGAAACCAGTTTTGGGAGGGATAATTTGGAAATAACAGGCTCAACAGGGACTATAGTGTGAGGTGAAATAACATTCTGGTAGGATAGAGGGGTGTAAGACAGGTAGACAACAGGATGGGGAATGCTGGTGAAAGAGGGAAGTGAAAAACTAAGAAAATTCAGTGGGAAGGAAAAACAGATTTTAGCAAAGGGGGATTGAGTTTAGCAGGAAAATGTGACAGAGACAAGGATCTGAGCTAGGAAGTAAGGATCAGGACTAATTAAGAAAAAAAGACAAGATGACAACTGACAAATTTGACAAAAATAGTAGCATCACCAAGATCAGGGAGATGCATGACAGATGTTCAATATGTGTTTGTTCTGTATTGCTGTATAGACTCAAAAACAAACAAGGGAATTATATTTTAAAAACACATGAATTGACTATAAGTGAGGTACCCTGAAGCCATTCCACAGATAATGAGATGGAACTTGTCGAGTGGTGCTGTCAAGGATGTCCATGAGATCAAAGCATGTTCTTTCAATATGCCTTCATTTGTGTCCTGTGCAGAAGCTTTGTCCTGTGGGCACTTTAGGAATCTGGTTATTTAGATATTTCCAGATATTTTCAGTGTGGCTGGATAGCCAGGTGAGTGGTCACTGCATGAACACATTCAGAACACCTTGGGTGCAACAAGTTCACTCTTACCAGAGAATCATTGAATCATCATGGAATCATGGAATGGTTTGGGTTGGAAAGGAGCTTAAAGATCATCCAGTTCCACCCCCTGCCATGGGCAGGGACACCTTTCACTTTCCCAGATTGCTCCAAGCCTCATGCAACCTGGCCTTGGACACTTCTAAAGACAGGGAGACCACGACTTCTCTGAACAACATGTGCCAGTGTCTTGCCTCCCTTATTATAAATAATTTATTCCTAATATCAAATCTAAATCTACCCTCCTTCAGTTTAGAGCTGTTCCCCCTTGCCCTATCACTACATGCCCTTGTCAAAAGTCTCCCTTCATCCTTTTTGTAAGTCCCTTTTAGTTACTAGAAGGTTCTTCATGTGTAATTCAGTGACCATCCACACGCCTCCTTTCTCAGACACAAATGCTGTGGGTCCACCCATTCCCCAATACACAGACCACTGGAACCTGGAATTTCATCAAGGGTATTCTTCTTTATCCTGCACAGTTGTCTTATCTTCAAATCAGCTCTATTCTTTGCATTAACCAAGGCAGCAGTCCTCTGGAAATGGAAAATATGAGCATATGACTGAAGACTATATCACACTGCATAAAGCCTGCAAGGGTAAGATAAAATATAATGAGCAACATTAATTCAGGCATTTTTGAACTTCAGGGTACTAATCTTACACTTTAAAATGTTATTTTGCTATTTTTTTTTTCCTGGGGGCGTGGTTTTGGTTTGGGATTTTTTTTTTCTTTTTTTTTTTTTTTTGTTTGTTTGGTCTTCTTTAGATTTGTCCCTGTGTAGAATATGCAGGAGATGCAGCTGCATTTCTGGGGGTGTGAGTCGATAGTTCATAGAAACAGTGCCATCTACTGACGTCAGAACAAGTAATTTTTTTCCTTCAGTTATTTAGGATGGGTCCCTCAGAGGAATTTTTGACAATCTGGTCCCCAGGAACAGAGTTCATACTGCAGAGAGTAGGAGACAAGACAACTTCAACTTGAATCTTCTTGTGGCTATAGAGATCCCTGACTCAGCTTCCCAAACATGGCCTGTTACACAATAAACTTTCATTCTCTCTCCCTTCTGGCTCTGTGTCCAAGCTTTTGAGACATTTCAAAAGGCTTTGGACACATAAATCAGCCTCCACGAGCTACTGAGTTTAAAAAAGGGGATGTAGCACTTTGCAATGTGGTTTAGTGGCTCAGTAGAAGATTGGACTTGTTCATCTTGTGGGCTTTTCCAACTTTAATGATTCTGTGATTCTATGAAATTGGTTCTCTGTATAGTTTGTTGTTTGGAGAAAAATCTCCAGTGATTTTTCTATTTTCAAGAAAGCAGGGGAAAAAGGAGAGAGAAATAAGCTCCAAAATAATGGTGCTAGTTCCTCCATCTCTGAGACCAAAATGTACATTCCATTTCCATGGAGCTCCTGCCTCTGTCTGGCCAAAAGTTTTCACAGAATTACAGAAATGGGTGAGTTGGAAGGCACCTTAAATGTCTTCCTGCTGCTCTCTTTTCCAGGACCCCTCCACTATCCCAGGTTGCTCCAAGTCCCTTCCAACTTGGCCCTGGACAGTTCCAGGGATGAGGAGTCAACATCTGCCAGCAGGAGTGAGTAAAGTTCATAAACATGAGCTGATAGCTTCAGGCGATGCCAGATTTCCTTTAGGGCTGCTGTCTGCAAAGACAACAATTTTTGGAGTAATAATTCAATAAAAGTTTGGATTACCATTCACCAGTCAGGATATCTGCACTCCTGACACAAACTCCCCTACAAGGAGTTGGAGAAAGATCCAATTCTCCCACACTTAGAACAGGAAGAAGCTGCAATGCTGTTGAGTGCAGGCCCTGAATAGAGAAATGTGACAAAACTGTCCTGATTACTGACCCCCAGCTTGCCATACAAATGAGCATGCATTTGCATAAGCAATAAAAATGCAATTAAAAATCAGCAACATATTAAACTCACATTGAAATCCTCAAGAATATTGCTGCCATTGGGCAAAGAAGAAAATACTATAAAAAGACACTGGTAGTTAAAAGCCAATTAAACATGCCTATCAGTTTTCCATTATCAGCACTGAGTTCTGTAAATAAAAAATATTAATTGCCATAGGCCATGTTGTTAACTGCCAAACAAATCCATACATATTTTTTACAACATTCAATGATAGTTAAGCATGCAGTTCATATATTTGCCTTGTTAAAAAAAATAAAAGAAGAAAAAAAATCAGGAAAAGAAAAGAAGCTTTTCATTACCTAAAGTTTGAAATCATTATAGAAAACAACTTCCATTGTGTCATTACCATTCACTTTGGGTCTGATTTTGTATTTCCTGGATCTGAACTAGTATTTGTCCATTGCTCAAATTTAGTTTTATTTCCTCACAGCTCCCACCCTGCAACTCTTTGTTTTTTTGACTCACCCCCTATGGAATGATTCATTCTCTGCTAATTAAAGCTGCAGAATTCTGAATGGAATAATTGCCTGGGGGTATCTTTGGTAATTTTTTAATCTGACCCTTCATTTTGCATGTCTAGCTTGGAACACCTTAAAAAGATCTGATTTTCTTAGGACTGCCATGTGGAACCTTCCACAATTCAATATCCTTGGTCATGTCTGGGTCTGAATACCCCACCGTACAAATCCAGGCACACAAAATCACTCATGTCTTCCAGAAAGCCTGGCTTCATTGGTTCTTCAAAGCCAAAGTAATTCCTGACAAACAAGTGTCTCATTTCCCATGGCACTGAGGATTCAGCAGTTCATTTAAGCAGCAGTGGTGAATGCCCACTCCTTTCAGAAGCAGGACATGTATTTTAGGTGACTGCTTAGAGATTTCAGAACTATTGAAAGAAATTTAGGCAAAATACTCTCCTCATTGAAAAAGCAGCCTTTAGGACTGGTAGCACAGTGCTATTGAACTAGATTTGAAAAAGCTTTAATTATCTCTACTGGAATTTAGATCTTTAAAAACCCAAACCATTTTAAAAAGCACCAATGACAGACACAGCAAAGCCCCATTTAACAACCTTTAAACCCAGACATTTGCAAAGTCTGCCAGATAGTCTCCCTTTCCATTAAGCAGGGAAAATGTATGACACAAATCTAAAGGATTTGTGCAAGATGACCCAAGGAATTCTACAAGTGATGTTATTTGCCTCCTTTATCCTTGACCTTCAGCATACCTGGCAAGTCTGAGCAAATCACCCAGGATCAGCTGACAGTGCCAAGCACTCCTCAAAATGGGGAACTCCCATCCATCCCAGGAAATGTTCAAGGCCAGGCCAGACAGGTCTTGGAGCACCCTGATATGGTTGTCCCTGCCCAAGGCACAGGGGTTGGAACTTGATGATCTCAAAGGTCCCATTCAGCACAGACCATTCTGTGATTGTGTGATCCAAGGCAAGTCTCCGACATAGACAGAATGAAATATTTGTCACTGCCTCAGTTACACCTCAGCTAAGGACTTTACACGGCCTGGCCTCCAGCTGATATCCACTCAAATAATCTTACCATATGCACCCTACTAAAGTCTTCAAGCCTTCAACTTGATGGTCACTTCCAAGCTTCCAATTAGTCCCTGGATTGGGTTCATTCTGGAGCTCTTACTGTTATTTAAAAGACTGTAAGGTTCATGAGACCCAAAGGTTGCCAAGGACTCTTGAGAGTGTCAATGGTGCACTTCACCTCTTGGGTCTGTGCCCAAACACTGTTAAATTTACACAGCCTTTGTGTCCTGACCAGTGTTGTCCTTAAGACTTTATAGATCCTAAATCTTTTTAGACTACAGTGACAGCAGAAAGCTAAGAAATGTGTTACTGGTTAGAATTTTCTGTCCTGGCTGTTCCAAATACCAGGTTTCTGAGCACTGCGTAGGCAACAGGGCTGCCTTTAGCTAAAACACAGAATCAAGGGCAGTTCTCACGTTCAGCTACATTTTAGAAGGATTGGAGCAATATCCAGAGCCTCCACAGCTATAGAAGAACGGCTTCTTTACATAGCAGGGGCCCTTGGATTGCTCCAAGCTGTGACAGGTTCATAAATATGTCTGTGGTGTTTGCTTTGAGGTCCTTCAGCAGGGAACAAACTCCAGGAGGAGCAGCTGGAGCTGCTCTGGAGCACTCCAGAGGGAGCTGGAGAGGCTCAGACCAGAGAAATGGAGGTTCAGGGGGACCTCATCACTCTCTACAATCACCTGAAGAGAGGTTGTGGCTAGGTGGGGGTTGGTCTCTTCTCCCAGGTAATGGAGCCAAAGAAAGCAACCTCAAGTTGCACCAGGTTTTGATAAGATAGAAAGCAAAAATCTTTACTAGAAGGGTTCTCAAACACTGGGACAGGCTGCCCAAGGCAGTGGTGGAGTCACCATCCCTGGAGGGATTTAAAAGATGTGTAGATGTGGCACTTGGGACATGGTTTGGTGTGGTAAATCCCATAGATCTGGGAAAGGCACCATGGAGAATACAAAGAATAGGAATGCTGAAACAGCAAAGTGCCTGTCTCCCTGACCTCTGCCCCCTAACCTATCTCTGTAACCCTATAAGGCAATGTTACTTTAACCCTTACTATTGGTCAACCTGTATCCCCCTAAGACCCTTACCATCAGTCAAGCTTGGATCCTTTCCAACCCTATAAAAGAAGGCGTGCTGTAACCCATTAGTTTAGAGGAAGAAGAGCTGAGACCCTTCATAGACCTCCCCAAATAAAGCCATCTCCGTGGAACAGCCTTTGCCTCCTTCTTCTCCTCTCTCTCTCCGTCTGCTGCAGCCTCAAGCCAAGGGCAAACCTACCTAGCAAGCAAAGAGCTGAAATCTAAGACAGCTGATACCACTAGCTGAAAATCACTGAGCTTGCAATGGGTTTGGCCCGCGGCGATTCGACCTGAGCTAAGCCTGGCGTTTGGGCACCCTCTCCCCCTGGCTCCTCCCGAGCTAACGTGCTATGCTGTATGGTAAGGCCAAATAGAGTCCTTAATAGTTTGGTAATGCCCTTGTTAGTGCTGGGTTGATGTTTGGACTTGATGATCTTGGAGGGCTTTCCCAACATCAGTGATTCCATGGTTCTGTGATTTAGCACATCTAATTTTGAAGCGGACAGTCAGTCCAATGCTGTAATGTGATGAAATCACAGGGACCAATGGGACATACTCAGAGCTGATGATTTGAGATTGCTTCATTTTAGAGAAATGTCTCCATTAAAGTTGGCATTGCTTCTTTGCATAATTTATAAGGAAGAAAACATATTTAATGTCCTGGGTATATCTGCAATTTCCTAAAACCAGGTTAAGCTAATCCAAAGCATACACAAATAGTTCCCTTTATACTGTAGTTTATTTATCTCTAAATGTTTCTGACAACTTTGGTTCAGACATCTATTTCTACATTATTCTGAGAACAAATGACAGGTTTGAAGGGCTTTGCAGAGCACTGGGGATAAGAGGACAAGAAGACAAGGCAGAGGCATTGTCATTCCTGACAAATTACTCGGAGCAGTCACTGTAGGACTGGCCACCATTGCCAGCTGCAGCTCTTCAGGGCCCAAAGGTGAGTTAGGAGACTGCAGCTGATACCTGGTGATTTAGGAGCTATCTTTATCAAAGGTGTGTTAGATACCCACCCAAGTCATTCATTTCTTTAGTACTGAGCATGAGCAGTGAGTTATGGATTTGCCTGTGATCTTTCCCAGTGTATTTATGCTCTACTCACTGGCATTTATCATTCCATTGACTTTTCCTTCCCTTTAGGAGCATCATTTAACAGCAATTCATATGCATATTTTGCTCATAAAATTAGGAAGGTGGACTACCAGTATGTTTTAAATCTGACTTTGAACTCCCTGAAATCAGAATTTTCTTCACTGGAGGGGTTGTACACCAAGTGCCACATTGCTCCAGTAAAATCCTCTAGAGAAATTAGATTATGCCTAACTGGAAATGATCCTGCTAAAAGAAGTCAGAGGTGCTGCCTTCACTGGCTTTGTTGAAGATTTAGACCTCTATTTTTTCCTCCCATAATTGAATTTCTTTCCATTTACAGCATACCCTAGATTCCCAAGAAGAATAAACAGGTCTGCTGATAGCATCTCGTGATATATATGTTTTCTGTCATGATAATATCAAAAAAATTACTGTGTTAGTTAATTTCTCTTCAAACATCCTATCCCACATTTAATTGAAAATGAAGATGTGTTCACACATATCTTGAGTAATTAAAACCCTAACACTTTTTCCTTATCTAATTAATGAAGAAAGGGAAAATCAGAAACTGCAAATTGGGCATGAAAACAAACAAAATTTAATTAGGGTTTTGTGAGCGCATGGAGATCATATAAGAGAATATGGTTAAAGGGAAATTTTAATAACTGCTTGCAGGTGTTTGAGCTATAATTAAATTTGTGAATTAAAATGTAGCAAAGAAATTTTTAACATTTGTGTTACAGAAAGGAAAGTCAATTGAAGAAACAGCAATAACAAAAACCCCAAATACCAATTCTTGGCAGCATTTGACCTTTGAGAGAAGTCCAATCAATTACAGCCATCCTTTCACATTTCCCAATTTAAAGAGATGCATTATTTTACTGTGATGACATTTACTTAACTTTAGCAGGTTTCTCAGTCCTCTTGAAGGCAGCAAGACTCAAATATATGCATTAAAAAATCCCTCCATTCAATACTTCCCTAAAAAGGATTTAAGCTTGTACTGAAGATTTTTTTCCCAATTAAAAAAAAAATCCCAGGTAAACAGCAGAAAGAGGCACATATTTATGTGCTGAGGAATTTCTGTTTCTCTTTTGTTTCTGCTGTTTAAGATGCAGAAGTTTTGTTGTGCTGCCTTCAGCACTGCAATGCCAGACCAGTTTGTGTGTTGCAGTTTCACCTTATTTCTATAATTAGCGTCTATAACATGTATCTATAAATACTTACATATAAGGAGAGATAAGTATAAAATTGTGCCTTCATGCCACATGGAATTTGTCGGTATTTTGGGTTTCATATAAAGTAAGAGAAAATGCAGTGCTGGAGGGGAAATCTGTGCCCTAAGGCATGACACCCAAACTTCACAGGTGTAGGGAAATGCTTGTGTTCATCCAGAACCAGTTGGAACTGGTTAGTCAGGTTATTTAGGGACACGGTGTAATTCCTAGGATTGTTCTGTCCAGGGCCAGGAGCTGAGCTTTGAAGGTCTTTGTGGATCCCTTCCAGCTGGGGCTGTTCCATGACTTTGTGATTCCATGATTCTGTTGATTGTTAAGGAATTCCAGCCATGGTCAGCTGTCCCACCCATCTGACATCCTTGGTGGTATAAATTATTCTTCTTGGTGGCTCCAGTTTATCCCTATTGACTGCAGAAGAGCCAGGATGATTATGTCAGACTAAAAGTTCGCATTTTTGCTGCTAAATTTGGGTAAAGAATCCCCAAATAACGAGCATTTCTCTTGAGCATCCAAGCAGAGAAGACACATTGGGGCAAGAAGAAGCCTCATTCTCTTTTCTTGTTGAAGAGCCCTGAGATGCAAAGAGGCAATCAAATGCTCAAATGCAAACACTGAGCTTCTCATTTAAGGTTTAATACTTTCCCCAATCCAAGTGCTCTCCTGTCTATTAATTACGCCGCTGTCTCCCATTGAAGAAAATAGATCCTTTCAAAAGTAAAAGAGTATTCATTATAAATAGTCTCTATGTGAGAAATATAGCAGCAAAGGTATAATTATATAATTACACTGCCTTTTTTAGATCAATTACATTATTATATCATCCCTGAGGTGTTCAGATACTGTGTGTGATGAGTGTGGGACTGACTATTCCAGTGCATTCTGAGATAGATAATAATACATTTGTATTGCAATTTTCATACTGAAATAGTCTCTCACATAATCTTCACGTAATCAAATGCCCCATCTCCTGCCTGGACACTGGAACTTTTGGTGCAGATGGAAGAATGGAAATTAATCAATCCTTCAGCACCCATTTTTTGTAAACTGCTGGGCTTTCTCAAGCAACCACTCATCAGAAAAAGGTTTTTTTTTGCTTTTCAAGATCTTGGGATGAGATAGTGTTCAAGAAGCTTCATATCACCTAAAGATGTGAAACAGTTTGAAAGGGAGACCATATTAATTAAGAATGAGCCCAGCTAATGCATAACATCACCCATGGGACCTTGGAACAGGAAAAAGGGCAGGGTCTGTCTGTAAGAAGTGCACAGGGAGAAAATATCCTGTTCAGTTCACAACACTTGGTCTTGGAAAAAGGAAAGCAGAAGAGGATTCAGGGAGAGCAATAAATCTGGTCATCATGCTTGGCACTGCCTGGAGAAAGAAAGTTTAGAGAAATGTTACTTCTCCAAGCAGCAGGAACAAAAAACTTTCAGCTGTGGATCAAAGAAATAGCAAAGCTGTGGAGATCTTAATTGTACCAGGTTTTAATAATCATAAGGAAAAAAAAAATCAATTTTCTCAGAGAAAATCCTCAACAATGACCATTCTGGACTGACCTAAACTGTTTCCAGTATGCAGCTTGAATGCACAGATTTTATTTTATTTTATTATTTTATTTTATTTTATTTTATTTTATTTTATTTTATTTTATTTTATTTTATTTTATTTTATCTTATTTTATTTTATTTTATTTTATTTTATTATTTTATTTTTTTTCATTTTATATCATAAGACTCAGGGTACCTGATGCCACTCAATTGCAGTGAGTAAGAATCATAGAACTTAGACTCACAGAACTTAGAATCACACATAGAATACCACAGAATCAGAACTTATCCTGAAAGGGATTGGAGTGCAGCAAATAAGAGAGAGAGAGAAGCTTATTGGAGAGCTTTGCAGGGAAGCTGAGAGTTGATCAGGCTTAGTTATGACTGCCTAAATGCATCTGGCAAGAATTATGGCCAGGATTTAATTGTTAAGTCAACATTGGAATAGAGAAACAGAACAGTGGAAGACACCTTTCAGTTTTTGAGCCTGAGGCACTAAGTTTTTAATTCTGGATTTGAAATCAGGACAGTTTTTAAGGAAAGAATTGAATAAGCCTCTTTTGGAAGTGGAGTTGAGGGCTGGATTCAAGCCCACAGACCAACCTGTGGTGGATATTAGGGGGGACTTTGAGCAGAACCTGGTAAAATACAGGAAATTCAATAATTTAACAATTGTGTCCCATTTGTAGAGCAAGGTGATCTCCAGAGCTGCACCACCACGTGTCATTAATGCCAACCTCTGCTGGACTGAACAATCAAGAATTATTTCTTTTGACTTAAACAAAATTGAAACAAAGGTCACATCCATCATGGAAGAAATTTCCAAAGTAGATGTAGCCACCTCTTCTCAGCAGCTTTAGCTGATGGCGGTATTTGACTAAATAAATATCCTGTGCACTACAATTTTCTCCTCAAGAAAGAGAGTTAGAAACCTCTATTTTTTAAATTCATTTTTCTAAATTGATTCAATTAAAGAGAGAGAAGAAATACGGTAACTTTAAATATCAATAAGCTTTTGAAAGACTAATATTGACAGAAGCAGAATATTGGATTTTAATGAAAACACACCAGGCAAATTTTGTATTCCAGAAAAGAATTAAAAATATAACAGACATGCACAGAACTTCATAAGTGCATATGGAAATTAAATTAAGGAGAAAGAGTTTCAATTCATGCAAACTGATTCTTCTCTACTGACTTTACTGTAACTTTGCAGATTCATACCATTCCTGTTAGAACTTTTTTCAGTGCATTGCAAGATTAAACCCAACAAAAACAACAATGGAAAAATGCTGTATAAATAAACAGGTCCTACTCAAACCCTGTAAGTGATGAGACCAGACCTGGGTGCTCAGGGCTTTGAGCAGTGAAAATGTGTAACAGAGATTGCAAAACCACTTTGGGCATCTTGTTCCTCTGCTTGAGTGTCCTCATTGGGAAATAAAAGCGTTTCTTATACCCACACTTTTTTTTTTTTTTTTTTTTAAAGTCTGGAGCACTTGAATTTGAATTACAATAATATTTCAAATAACCTCAGCTCAACAAGTTTCTGAGTGTTAGCTGAGCCTGGATAACTGATTAAGGACACTCCTTGTTGCTTGTAAAAAGTCTCATGACTCACTGTATTCGATTCTCTCTCCCTGAGATTCAAACTAATGTGCTTTATTTTTTACTGCCTGGGTGCCAAGAGTGTGCCTGTGGTCAGTCACTGCAGCAAAGCTGACAAGTCCTGACTGTCCCAACTCTCCTAACTCAGCTGAATCTGGGTCAGACCAAATTGTACAATAATTGTACATTGAGAGTTTATGCAGACAAGGAAGTTTCCTGGATCGTATTTGCAAAGGGACATCGTCGGTTTTGGCACTGTTTCCTGCCAGTACTTGGTCTCCTTGTGAATGGTTACCAGAGGCAAAAGGATGTGGGGTTTTTATTTCCTGATTTGTTGATAAAAACTTTTGAAAGAGGAAGATTATGACAAATAAACACTACAACATCTTAATCTCGTATAAGTTCATTAATTTTCTTTTTGAGCCTACTTACATTTATAACATCAAATCGGTATCCCAACTTGACAAAGCATTTAAATGCTTTCTTGCTCTTCAAGCCCCACAGCTTGTAAGTAAATATTTACATCCTTCAAAGGCAGTGACTAGAAGAGCAAAATCCCTGTGTTATTTCTTTGAAAAGAAATATATTTTATCCAGGATACTCCATACTGGCTTTAAAACTGGGAAACACAGCTTTAGATTTTGTGGTGAACATCACAGACACCTACAGACATGCACATATTCATATTTTACTATGTATTTTTCTATAGCTATTGCAATTGTAAATGTTTATAGCTCAGCCTCCAACATGGAAACTAATCAAAGAAATAGAAGGCTAGTGAAACATCAATGTGAGAGTTACCTAACATACATACATACACATATATACATATATGAGTATAATAAAGTTTCAATTTTACACTCAAGTATAAAATTTTTACTGAAGAAGATTGGTAATAATAATTCAAAAACAGTCATGAGCAAAATATCATTGGATATTTTCCAATTTCAGAGCATTAAAAAAGAGTTTAAAACTTTTATTTTTTAATTTGTTTTGCTAAATTGTTAGTAATGAAATTGAAGAAGATAGGTAATAATGAAATTCAAAAGCAGTGGCAAGCAAAATATCACTGGATATTTTCCACTTCCAAAGCCCAGAGGCAAGTCCATGCTGTTTCCAGGCAAGAAGGAAATTCAGCATTTAGATTTTCTGCCTGGTTACTTCCTCCGCTGAACTATGAGATAATGGCCCTGCCACTGGGCAGGATATGGACTGGTGTGACTTCATGGCCTGATCCAGGATGGAAAATCCTGTGTTCCAGACATTTGAACATTACTTTTGATGCTACAATACATAGTCCTGTAAGCTCAGGAATTAGGAAGTGCATCAGAAGAAGAAAGGTATTAAAAGGAAGTTAAGCCAGTGGGAAATTTTAAATTATTTAGTCAGTATCTTTAAAAGTGAATTTTTGTCAGCACAATTCTGATAGGGCAGAAGAGCTGGCAGAGGCCCTCCATCCCCTCTGATAAATTTTTTACTGGAGGGGAAGAAGGCAGCACTTCCACCCTCCTCTCCCTCTGTAAAGGTCTGTTTGTAAGTGAGGGACGCAGGTTTAGAATTAAATTGACCTTTCCTTTTTTCTGAAATCCCAGTCCATGAGGCCCCAAGCTGCCTGTTAGACACAGGGCTCTGCCTCTGCTCCCCCACCTAATTCTGATTTCTCTGCTCCTGCAGGATATTCAGTCTCCAAATATCAAAGCAGGTCCAGGGGGTACCTGATCACATGTTGATGCATCCAAACATTTGCAGTTTTTGCACGAAGAAAGAGAAGCTTATTTCAGCTTTGCACCACTGGATTAAAGGTTGGATTTGATGAGGTTAGAGGTAGTTTTCAACCTTAAAGAAAAAAACCTTTTTTCTTAGGGAAGGTTAAGGCTGTGTTCTCACTCCTCCCCATTTCACTACCTTGATTTCACTGGAATTATGCAGATTTCAATCAGCTTTGAAACCACTCGCTTGGGAATTGCTTTTCCATACTGTCTTAGGTAGGAAATGGGGGTGTGTAGTCTATTCCTATCTGTTAGAGGTGGGGTAATTATCTTCTGTTAATTAGTCAGCTTTTCTTTATCTCTTCCACAAACCAATCCTCCCTCCAGGAAATATCTGCTGCTAATGGGCCAGTGAATCTCACTGCATGGCTGATAAAATTCCATCATCCCACTGGGAGATGCTCCACCCAAGGGGAGAAGCCAACCATTCCTAACTAGGTATAATCTGAGATTTGGAACACCAGAGGCAGCCTTTTCCCACTGGATTCCCAGAGGAGCAGCTTCCTTCTCTACTGGATTCCCAGAAGAAGACCAAACCCATCTTCACCACCACTGGATCTTCAGAGGAAAACTCCACCCTTCTACAGGATCACTGCTTCAACAGAACCACACCTGGCACTGCAGGAGCACTGCACTTAATTCACACTATTAAATGGAATGGCTTAAGTCGCTCCATTTAATGGGACTGCTGCCAACACCCTGGTCCACAGGGTGTCAGGTCATATTCTGACTCTGTCAGTGTTTTGGGTTTTTCTGGTTTTTTGTACTATTGCATTTCTATTTTTAGTTTTTCTGTGTAAAGAACTATTATTCCTATTCCCATATCTTGCCCGAGAGCCTTTTCATTTAAAAATTATAATAATTCAGAGGGAGGAGGCTTACATTTTCCATTTCAGGGGGGGCTCCTTTCTTCCTTAAGCAGACACCTGTCTTTTCAAACCAAGACACGTTTATCACACTCCTGGTACTGGTACCTTGGTCTTGGAGCTTTACATTCATTGAAACACCTCCCTCAAGGTTCAGTACACAGCATTATCTTCCTCTGCTCAGACTTCTGTCTCACCACAGCATCACAAAAGACTTTTCAGCTTAATTTTTCATTTCTTCTGTATCCCTGTTTTGTCTGTGTTTGGGGCTTCTGAGAATGGCAAGGAGCAGTTCCCACTGCTACCCCCATGTATAAAAAACCTTTCAATTTCCTTGCCAGGATCTAAGAAAACTTTTTTTTGTGACCGTGTCCTGACTCTTTCATTCTTCCACATGTTCATGATCCTATATTCCCCAAATTGACTTTAATCACTGCAGCAATCCCGGAAATGGTCTGTGAGGTAATAAGTTTTAAAGGTTAAAAAAGGTTAAAAGGACTGAAACAAGAAGAAATCCTGTCTCAATGCCAGCCCTGAGATTTAGGCCAGCAAACAAAGCAGAATGGGGGATTTCACATAGATTTAGTTCTAATTTTCTAGAAAACAAACATTAGGGAGACATCATAGGATTGTAGAATCATAGAATGGTTTAGGCTGGAAGAGTTTGCAATTTATTGAATCATAGAATTGCTCCACCACTGTCCTAGGAAGCCTGTTTTAATGCTTAATTAAAACTAATTAAAGTGCCTTTCAATGAAGAGAATATTCCTAAATCCAAACTAAACCTCCCCTGGTGCAACTTAGGGCCATTTTCTCTTGTCCTGTTGATTGTTACTTGGGAGAAGAGCCCGACCCCCACCTGACTACACCTTCCTTTCAGGTATTTGTAGAGAACAACAGAGTCCCCTCTGAGCCTCTTTTTTTCCACGATAAGCACCTCCAGCTCCCTCAGCCTCTCCTCATAATCCTTTTCCTCTCAATGCTTTACCAGCTTCATTGCTCTTCTTTGGACATGAAGATCACCCAGTCCAACCCCACTGCTGTGTGCAGAGACAATTCCTACCACATCAAGTTGCTCCAATCCCTGTCCAATCTGACCTTGAACATTCCCAGGGAATGGCTATCCACAACATCTCTGGGCAACCTGTGCCAGTGTCTTACCAACACTCACAAAAAAAAAGTAAAATTCTTCCTTATGTGAAATTTAAACCTACCTCCTTTCATCCTAAAGCCATTTCTTCTTGGCTTTCCCTACAGAATGTGGGCCTCCAAGTGGAGATGAAATTACTGTATCTTTAGTACTTAACTAAAATAACTCATTTTTACTTATTTTTGTTGTGGCAACACAGAAGAATCTCACTGCTCCTTCCCAGAGAAACTTCAGCCCAAGTGTGCTGTGTGCCAATGCATGTTCAGTAATTAAAGACACTCAAACAAACCTGGCCAGGTGAAATGAAACATTTTTCTGTCATTATCTCAACTTCACCTGCAGGAAGTTAAGTCCCACCAGAGACAAGTGCATTTCTCTGAAGTCATTTGTACAAACCTTGAATGAGCTGGAGACTGTCCCTCCTTTGAGGACGTGTCTGATACCTTAGAGCCACTTTCCCATCAGCTGAGAGCTCCATGTTGAACATTTCCCACTTTTCTGATTTTCATAGCATCCTCATTTTCCCTGCCCAGCAGGTCTGCACAGATCCATCTGACACTCCTGTCTTTTGTTCAGCTTGACACACTGATTATCTGTGAACACCTGTAAGGAAGATGTATCTGGGGTTTTTGTGTTCCTGCCAAGAGCCTGCCTGAGGGATTGGACAGTAAGAGAAAACAGGGAAGGAAAAACCACAAAATTAGCCATCACAAACAAGGAAAAGTTGCTGCTTAAATCAGAACTTTGAATTGGGAAATGTAATCTGTTTAAAGCCTTATTTTCTGATGGCTAAAAGAACGAAAAATAAAGCCTTTTGATCAAAGTTTTGTGTCCTTGTCATTTTCAATCAAATTTCACATTGCTTCCTAAAAGGATCATAAATGACAGAAAGCTTTGGAATGGGCCTTGGATTTGAAATTGTCTGTAATGTTATGTCTATAAATCATGTAATGAAGTTCTGTGCACACTAAGACTGTAGAAAAATGCCATCATATTCTACACAACAATTTTTGGACAAATATCCTGGGTTAGCTTACAAGGCTAATGAATGCAATCTCAGCATTTAAAAAGAAATAAAAGAAAGAATAAGATCAAAAAGAAAAAAGGACAGGTGATGAAGGAAGACAATGGAAAGGAATTACAGAAAAGCAGATCCAGCACCTCCTAATTCTATAGCTTGTTTAAGTTAAACAGTTTGTTTTAAGGTTGTTTAGAGATGCAGAGAGGAAAATGAGGCAGCTTTTAGTGATTTCTAAAAGTTATTGGTTAACATTTTCATTTCCTGGAACTGTGTACAATTTTCAAGCCTGTGAAGGGAGCTGATATTTCAGACAGAGAGATAAGAAAAATATTAGTAATAACACCCCATAAAATAAATGTGTAAAATATTTACAAAAACAAGGGAGGTATCTAAAGAGCAACTATAGACAGAAATTTAGTAATGTGACTTTATACCACCTCTCCACCCTCCACTGAGGAGGGAGGAGGGACTTCACCTCAAGAGTGGATGGCAAAATCTGGGGATGTTTTCAGTTTCCCTCCTGCCACACACAACATTCTGAGTAGGATATTTTACATATTAGAAGAGAAATTCAAGGTACAGGTTAAAATGGAGTTAGAGCAGTGACATACCAGGCCCCCACTCTTAAATAAATGGGGAACTATCTAAATATTGCCTCAGACTTGTTCTTGGTCTCAACAATTCTGAACACTTTTCATATGCACATCTGAGACAAGACTGCAGAGTAAATCCATTTTCCTTTGAGTGTGACAGTTTGGAGAGTGTGTTCTTCTCTGCTCAAACTTCTATCCCTGACACATTCCTAAGATAGTCAAGAAGCACAAGCTGTCCTGAAGTTAGAGCAATACCAGGAATTCCGGGGGAGGTTGAGGATGCACTCAATCTAATCTTCAGGTAGTGAGATTTTTAGAAAGCTGCTGGTTTTTAGAAAGTGAGTATAAGCAGAGGGCATATGTGGAGAGAACCTTCTCTAGCAAAATTCCCCAGCTCTTCAAAACCTTTTTAACAAATTTCAGAGTCTACTTTTCAATCCAAGCTTCAATCTAAGTAAATAATTATTTATTTTGCTGCCTTTTTCTGTTACAGAGCTGCAAATGTTGCTCTAACTGAGGGGCCAGAGAATCTGGTTTTATGAAAATGTTCACAGCAAAGGTGAAGTTTGATGTGGGGAATCTGGTCCAGCACAGAGTGGTCATCCTTTCACTTGCCATCACAATGAGACATTAAGGATGTCCTTGCTCCTAGAAAATTCAGAAATGACATAGGAGCAACATAATCCAGATATTTTCTTGGTGTATTAGAGAAGGTTAAAAAATCTCTTTATGTTTTTCTAAATATTATTCCACAGAGATTTATCCATGCATTCATATTTCAATTAACTGTGTTAACAGAGTTAAAGGTTAATGCTCAAAAAAAGTTGACAGGTTTTACTTAAATTAAGCTGCATTAGGTTAGTACCAAGGGCTCCCAGATTAGTCTCCAATATCAGAATTTAAGGTAGAACAATCCTCAGGTGTTAAGTGCTTCTGGATGAGAAGCAAATTAACTGTGTTTTTTGCAGGCTGGGTGGGTGTTAGAATTTATATCATCATTTATGTTCCCTGACCTATTTAATGAGTTCAAGTTGTAATGAAATATATTTCTGTCCTACAATAAAAAAATGGAATTAGAGCTAGAGGTAAGCCTTGGAAGAAAAAAAAAGAGAGAAAGAAAAATAGATAGATGATGGGAAGAAAGAAACAGGACAAAAATGGAGAAGATAGGGTTTAACTTGGTTTTGCATAATCTGATCTTTCTTCTTTTCCTTGTTGATCATGGCTAATTCCTCTATCAATCTGCATGGTGTGTGCATTCCATTGCCCACTGCTTGCCTGCTTTTAAGTCTGATTTTCCTTCAGCATGATTATTTTGAAGCATTAATTGTTACCGCATCCAAGTGCTCAGAACACGGAATTCTCTCTGGTTTGGCACTGGAATGAAAGAAATTGCTGAAAATTCAAATGGTTTTCATTTTCATTTTTGTCTGTTTCTGTGATATTTTTAACTGTGTTTGGGGTAGACCCATGGAAATTTGCAATTACCTTTTAAACCATATATGGGCCACCAAAATGATCAGAGGGATGGAGCACCTCTCCTACAAGAAAAGGATGGGAAAACTGAGTTTATTCAGCCTGGAAAAGAGAAGATTTTGGAATGAGCAAGCATTGAATCCATCATGATTCTTCACGGGCTGCAGGGGAACCAGGATGGTCTTCACTGGACATACAGAGGAATCTCCAATCTTGTGCCTCCCTCTCCTCCTCCTCTCAGCCTCTGATTCTTGTCTGAGCATCTCAGTGAAGCTGAGGAAAGCACAGAGAACAGGAGATGAAAGGATAAAGGAACGAAGCTCTGCAGAGACAGATGCCTTAAAAAGAGAGATTATAAAGCCCAGGATCCTTCTCTTTCTAACACACAAGGCAGATAAGGGAAAAAATTCAACTTTACAAAGCCATAAAGATGGTGGATAAGCTGAATGTTGTAACAGATCCCATAATGTTAGAGTGGGGGATGCTCAATAAAACAAGGGAAACTGGGTAAAACAAAATACTTTTTTTATACAAAGAGTAGTGAAATTCTGTACTTTGTTGCCACAGAACAGAAGCAGACAGGACCAGAAGTTCAAATTGAAATTAAATAAATTGATGGACAGCAGGTCCATAAATAGATGCTAAAAAGATTAGGCAGAGACAGGCCCACTAGCATCACTAACAGATCACGCTCAGAGAGTTCAAGGGGAATGAATGACAAAAAGTACCCAGACATGTGCTTTTCCTAGATATCATTTCCTATTTCCCCCTTCACAGAGAATATAGAGTTAGACAGAATATTAATGGGAGCCACAAGATGCTCTTGGGTGCATCTGCATTGGCTTTGCCTTGCTCAAGCACCTGTAGCTGCATCTCTCAAAGACAGGGGCTGAACTTCAACCTTTTCGCAACCCCTGAGTGCTAAAGGGCCAGAAAATAATCAAAAAAGGGAATTTTGCCTGAGGCAGGGAGGTGCAATCACAGGGGGAGACCATGAATATTTTAAACTGTGGTGGGAAAATTGAAAGACTCAGAGACTGATGTGCATCTCTTAGAGTATAAATTAAAAAAAAAAAACTAGCCAGAAAAATAGGCAAAGCGAAATTGATCTAGCCAGAAAAGATGTTTATTTCTAGATGAGGAATTAATGTTTTTTTTCTCCATGAGACAATGGAGGGAGTTTTGAACCCCAACCCAGTTCCAGTTTCCAATGTCCACACAGCAAAGTATAAAAAGACACCCATATATCTGCATAAGCATAAAGAAATATTTATTTTTTTCTAAACTTTACAGTATATGCCTGCCAGAATTCTTTTTGTCATGGGCTTTGAAAGCCCAATTCCAGAAAGATTTTTTAATACTTTTTTTTAATAGTAGTGTTTTAAGCAATATTGTTCCCTTAAATTTTATTTGAAAGAAAACTTGGAAAAAGGGTTTTGGATTATTATTTTGATGAATTCTGAAATATATTAATTGCTTACAAAGAGAGTTTACATACAACTAGAGCTACAAACCAGCCTGTGAGGACATCACATGCTGATGGAAATTCAAGGAACAAACAGGAAACACAGAAGAATTGTTTATCAGTTGGTTTATCATGTGTTACCTCAGTGCTCAGGGAGGCTGTTCCCTGACTGAAGTCTCCATTTCACTTTATGAAGCATAAGGGAGAAACATCTCCCTGAAGAGTCATTTCCTCTCCAAGCCTTCGTGAGATTTATTACCTCTGGCTGATGGAGGGGTCCATTTTGCCCTACAGCCAGTGCTTTTAAGTAAAGGTATTAATTTCTCCTCATATGCAAAATTCTGAAATAATTGCAGTTGTCTTGACACCACTGGACCAATCATCTACTGAAAGCCTGGTTAAGTTCATACATCAGATCACTCAGGGCCTCATGAGCTCAGTTTTGAAAATCTCCAAGGAAAATGACACCCCAGGCTCCTGGGCCCCTGTCCCAGTATTTGACTGTGTATTTGTGGAGAATTTTTCCCCCATATCAAACAGAAATTTCTTCTCTGGCCACTCTCATCCATTACCTGCAGTCCTTCATAATACACCCCTGAGAGGTCTGGGTCCATCCTCTCTGTCATGGAATCATAGTTTGAGTTGGAAGAGATTTTAAGGATCATTTCATTCCAATCATCTGCTTTGGACAGGGAAACTTTCCACCAAACCAGGGTTTTCAAAGCTCTTTGCAACCTGGCCCTGAACATTTCCAGAAATGGGGCAGCCACAGTTTATCTGGGAAAGCTGTTTCCTAGTGTTTCCCAGTAATACATTATAAATTCCTAATTTCCTAGTACTGTATTACAAATATGTCCAAGGAGATGCCTGGACAGAAAACCAAAACATAGAAGGACTCATTTTTAGTCTGAGGTTGTAATTGCTCTGTTCAGGGCCCTTTCATTTACCAGTTCACTGAAATAACTTCACTTGAGAGCAAATCCACCTCTGTTCTCCTTCCCAGAGCACAGCTCAGCTCATCCTCTGAGCCCTAGCAGAACACATTTCCAAGTGTGATTGAACAGAAACTGTTCCATGTCAGTAGCATGTATTCCCTGAACTTCAGCCTCAAAGGGAGGTGAAGAAAAGTGTGTGTCAAAGTGAAAATGAACCTGGACATACATTGCCTACTCTAGCACCCTTTTCCCCCTCCTTTTTCCTTTTTTTCTTTTCTTTCTTAGCAGTTGCAGGAACATGAAAGTGAATTGCTGGGTTTGTTTAAATGGCACAGAATCTAAAAGCAATTTGTGGTGACAAGGTCACATGGGGCAAATGGAGGCTTTTTATAACTACAGAGAGCTGGGGAGTATATCTATGTTATATATACACAGAGTGAGAAATACAAAATATTTTACTGCTAATGATACAGCTGCAGAAAAAGAAATAGATTCAGCTCTACAGAGGATAATGTGTGAAATTATACTGAATTTCCCAGGCAAATTCAATATTTCCAGGATTTTTAAATGGGGGGGAAAAAAGCATCAAGGGAAAAATGCAGAATGCTTCCTTCCAGGGGATGGGGGGTTGGATTGGATATTAGGATATAATATATTATATATTTCAGTGAGGAAATTTTCCTCACTGAAAGGGGTGGTTGGAACAGGCTGTCCAGGGACGTGGTGGGGTCACCATCCCTTGAGGGTTTAAAAGGTGTCTAGATGTGGCATTTGGGGACATGGTTTAGTGGTGGAGCTGGCAGGGTCACTTTAGCAGCTGGTTAATTTTGCAGGTCTTTTCCAAGCTAAACAATTCCATGACTCTTTAAGAGCAGAACAAGGACAAGACACACAAAAAAGGATTTATGCCTGGTTGAATAATAAATTCTAAATCAAAGAAAAGAAACAGAACAGAAGGATTTGCCACAAACACTTGAATGCTTCTTAATACTTAATTAAAAGATGCCAGATTTAATGTTAATAATAACAATTTGCATGCACATTTATTCTCTCTTAAAACAGAGTGGCCCAAGGCCTATTAAGATCTACAGAGTGATTCCTATTTTTTTACATTTTTTAGACACCTGTTTAGTTACAAATGCATTGCACAACCAGGATAAAGTGTTGCAGTTGAGCTAGGACAGAAGTGGAACCTGGAGGAATGACCCTTAAATGGTGTCTAAACTGTGAAATGTCCCCCTCGTGCTCCTCCCACAATGGGAAGCAGCCTTCTGTTGGTGTTTTCTTTAGCAAAGCACCCCACAGATTCCAGGCCAAATTTTGCTCTGTTTCAGGAGGATGAAATTCTTAGTGAATGCAACAGCTTAGGACACACTGTCCAATACATATGGGTATCACAAGCCTGAATTTTCCAATATTCCCTTTTCCTCATGTAGTGACCATTAGGCGAGTTATGGTTGACAATTAACAGCTAAAAGTCTGTTTTTCCTAGGGGCTGCTAATTAGTATTTACAGCTTTTGTCTGGGGCTATACCTCAGTTTTTATTTTCAGCCTGCACTCCATGCAGCACAGTTGTATAGGCTGTGCCTAATTCTTCTGGTTTGTAGCAACATATGGTCTTAAACTATTCTCATCAACTGTTATCATCTTCCTCTAGGAAGAGTCTGAACCTAGCTGAAAAGATATGAAAATATATGAAAATATATGCTGAAATCTAACACACAATCTAGATCACATCTTGGGATAAGAGATTAAAGCATTTTCTCTGGATGGGGAAAACCCCCACAGTGGAGGAAGGTGGCACAGAGGAAAAAAAAATGAAAGGCATGAGAAAAAAGTAAAAACAGAAAAAAGCAACCCCCAGTTCTGTGATTATGACATGCTGAGAATGAAGATCCCAAAAAACAGGGATGCTGTTTCTCAAGGAGAAATCTTCTCAATCTTTCTTAAGGAGAATCTTCTTTGGAGATTTTCAGGAGTAAATAAATACCGCAGTCATTCAATTCCATCTATTAGGGCCAATAAAGCACAGAGCTCTACTCTGGGGTTCAGACACCCACTCCAGACATGTTCAGAAAAGTTTGGAACCCATCTGTGGCATGGAGAAGAGAACTTCAGTAGGTGTAAATCAAGTGAAGCATGACTGAAACTTCCACCAGGCACAAATCTGCCCCAGTGGTTCCATTCATCATCCATTAACACAAATTACCAGGTTTGAAGGCTTTGTTTTGAGGCTGTGTCAGAAAAAGCAGGTAGTGATTTTGCCTGTCACTTTGCAATTATTGACTAATTTGAGGTGAGAAAAGGTTTTTAGAGTAGATATGAGAGCTACTATATTGCACACAGCTTTACTAATTTCAAAGTTTGGAAAAGCACTGAGGCTTCAGCATATTGGAAGTTTATTTTTAAAAGTGTCTCAGAGTATATGATTCCTCCTCCTCAGAACAGGATGAATTAAATGAGAAAGCTGTTGGGGATCCATCATTGGAGTCTTTTACAGGGAACAGTCAGTGCAATACGTCATTGATTCCTAATGCTGCAACTTTTCCATCCTCAAAATATTCAGTACAGGGTGGAGGAGCTTTCAGATATTGTGGAACCTGAGTCCTTCATTCACTGAAATGAGCACATAATGATGACCATTAAATGAATTATAAGTTAGATAACTGCCATCTATTCTTTTTCTCTGGTCATGGGATCGCAGACAAGAGGGATGGCTTTAAACTGAAAAAGGATAGATTTAAACTGGAGATTAGGAAGGAATTCTTTACTGTGATAGTGGTGAGGTACTGGAGCAAGTGGCCCAGAGAAACTGTGGCTGCCCCATCCCTGGAAGTGTCCAAGGCCAGGTTGGATGGGGCTTGGAGCAATGTGGGATAGTGGAAGGTGTCCCTGCCCATGGCACAGGGTTGAAACTGGATGGTATTGAAGGACCCTTCCAACCCAAATTATTCTAAGATTTTATGGTTTCATTAAAATACAAGAAATTATTAACAGTTAGATTGAATAAAAATGGATCATCCTTTCTCTGGAAGAGAAAGGTTGGGGTTTTTTTAGCTCCTATTCATTATGGTCCTGACCTATTTGGGAACTAAGTCAACTCAATCCTATTTGGAAAACCCCAAAAGCAGATAAAAACAATTTGTCAGAACTGGGCTCTGCTATAAAGCTAAACTGTCTGATACCAGACACTGCTTCCACTTCACAGCAGTCATTCAGTACTTTAGATATCCTCTTGAGCAAATCTCTTGTATTTTTGGGGCAACCACGGAGACATAGAATTAGGCAAAGCCAAGGTGCAAAGAATAATGTTGTAGGACCAGAGAATGGTTTGGGTTAGAAGGGACCTTCAGGCAGCTCATTCCAACCCCCTGCCATGGCAGGCACACCTCCCACTATTCCAGGTTCCTCCAGCCTGGAGTGTTCCATCCAACCTAATCACAACACTTCCAGGGATGAGGCAGCCACAGCCTCTCTGGGCAACCTGTGCCACGGCCTCACCACTCTCACCACAAAAAAATTCATTTCCAATTTACATCTACTCTCAGTTTAAAATGATCATCCATTTTTCTGCTTCTAGAGGCCTCATAAAAAGTCTCTCTGTCTTCCTTACAAGCCCTTACAATATAATTTCTTGCAGCACATTTCTTACCTACCAGGAGTGTGTACTCAAGAGCATTTGGTTTCTGTGCTTTTTAAGTTGTCCAGAACACATATGAAGAAGGAAAAGCAGTTTCTATAATATTTTTCAAGACAGATTTCTCTCTAAAGACAGCAGATGGTCACTTCCCTCTGGTGCTGATACTGCTTTCGACTAGTTTTTTTCAGCTGTGCTCACACATACATTAAAAAGACACAAAATACAGACAAGTTACTCAAAGATCAGAGATGCTGCCATGCTGCAACTGAAGGTGGGTAAGTCATTGTCAGCTTCCCTCCCAGTGTGCCTCAGTGTACAGTTGGGTTGGACATTAGGAAGAATTTCTTCTCAGAAAAGATGGTCGAGATTTGGAGCAGACTGCCCAGGGAATGGTGGAATCACTGCCAAGCAGCCAATGAATGCCACAGAAATCGGTCTCCAAAATCAGTCTCCAGGGCTGCCAGAAAAAATGGAAAGATTGATCTCACTGTTTTAATTACAGTGTAAATTTCTAACCTGAACCTTGGTCTCTGTTCTGCAGCCCATGGAATGGCACATGGGAGGTTGCAATCAGTCAGATGTGTTTCATCTGTTTTAAGGTGAGAGGAAGTCCTGGACTTCACTAAGTTGGTTGACTCACCCTCCATCGCTATAAAGGAAACTTTGGAGCGACACAGTTCAGATGTAGCCACTTTCACTGGAAATATCTCCATTTCAGTAAATATATTCTTCTCCCTCTGATTATGAAATCAGTAAGAAGTGTTCAGTACCTACTGAAACCTCTTCTCAGATACTATGATTTTTTTAAAATTCTGCCCATATCACAAACCTGGATCAGGCAAACTAATGGTAGTAAGTGCTCCAGAGGACTCACTTGGTCCCTGGACAAAAGAAACAGAGTAATCCTCAGATTTCATTCTCATCCTTTCCACAACTTTTGTGTGCCACTCATGTGTCTGCAGTCTTGTATCATTTTTCTTTTCAGTCACTTATTTTCCAGGCTGAAGATGCCTAATCTGTTCATTTATTCCAAGCTGTTTCTGATGTTTTATCATCCTGTTGCTCTACTCTGAACCTTTCTTTGCTTTAATACAAATTGAATTGCACACTATCCTTTCTAAAATCATTGGTCTGTTCTCCCTAATTTCTTTCAATCTGTATTTTTTTTTCTTTTTGGAGATTCTTTTGAAATATTTACTTGCCCATTGTCCATGAGGTGATTTTACAAAGAGGAGAAAGTGGGAAAAAGTAAATCCACATCATGTGTTTGTTCACACTAACGGAATTGTGGTTAGAAAAACATAATACACCAATTCAGATAACTGTATTTATATAATTTCAGTAGCATTTTTACCTTGTGGGGTTGTATACAGTTCAGTACAGTCAGAGACATGGATGATAAATTGGAGAGCCATTTCAGGAACAGCTTGTTTGAGGCTGCTTGTCCATGAATTTTCCCTTCCCTACCAGGTTAATGGCTTTGGAAATCAGGAGTTTGCTTCAAAAAGTGGGGGATTTAAAGGAGGTACTTCACAAAAATAAATCCATGACATCACGATTTAACCACTGATTCTTCACTGGGCACAAATTCTGGGATGCCAGGTACCAAAGCAGTTGAGCTCCCTGTGGGAGAAAAAAAAAAAAAAAAAAAAAAAAGAGTGAGTGAAGGGAAAAATATCAGGGAAGAAGCTCATCTCTACATCCCTGATATTTGCATTTGGAGAACAAAGGAAACTGGAGGGGGAGGCTTGTGGTGATTGAAAGTAGGGTCCTCTAACCAGAGAACAGCTCCTCATGGGAAATGACATAAAAGGAGCTGGTTATTTACTGCCACCTTTGGATCCAGGGTCCAGTGGGAGTCAGAGCCAAGTTCCAGCTGACAGCTGAATTTACAAATTCACTTCATTATTCATTGTGAGACAAGAGCACCCAAAACAGCCTTCTCATCATGAAGTGAAAACCACAAGAAGCTGAAGCTTCCCTGGAATTAGTGAGTTGATTACATTTTAAAGGTTTTTATGCCTTCCTGCAAACTTGGTGAACAAACTGTTGGGGGGAGGGGGGAAGAGGAGAAATAAATAAGCAGTGGGTGGTGTTTAATACAAAAACACAGGGATGTGGCTTCCCCCTGCATCCTCTCTTCCCAGCATTGCTGTCGTGGCACCAAGCCTATCCCACACTTGATAAAAGACAGAAAACCACCCTGAGAGGGAGCTGACTCTGCTGGAAGATCTACAGACTCCCAGGAAATATTGTTCATTCTGCTGAAAGACATGTAACACTCCAGACGAGGCAGTTACTGAGAAAAAAATTGCCACACACATGAATCTGCGAGCAGGAGGGTTTCCTGGCTGACTGAAATAGGGAGGAAGTTCGTCCTGAGCCAGAACTGGTTGGGGATGTTGTTTCCAGGTCAAAAAAGCAGAAAAATTGATGGGAATTTGGAAAGGGATTTTAGGACAAGCCAAGCAGTGCAGAGCCAAAGAAAGAGAAGAGCAAGGTGGGATATGGGATGTGGATTTGGGGTTATTTGGGAGCCTTTTTGTACCGGCAGACCCAAATATTTCTGTAACTAAATGCTTGAGAGATCTCACATGCTGAAGGATTTCTCTGGCAACCAAGGGCAAGGCAAAGGCTCAGCCTACCTGGTTCCTCCTCACTGAATGGATCCTGTACTCATTTTAACTCCTTTGCCTTACACTCAGCAGCTTCTCAGAGCTATTCCTTACTTCACCTCCCCAGATCCCTTCTGGGCAAATGGAGGAGATCACTGGGGAAGGGATTATTAACATCATACTTACAAAAATATAATATTAATATAATACTTGTAAAAATACACAACACTGTCAGAATGGACTGGGAAGCTGACACTGCTTTTCCAGGGTGTTTGCTGCTCTGCTATAATCAAAGGCAAATTCCAATGGGCTTCTGTTGTGGCTGGGAGAGCTCAGTCCAAAACAGTTCTTTCCTTGGATGTCTTACTCTCCTCCACTCAGAAAATGAAGATGCAGCCAGCAGTGACTGTTCAATTCAAGTGAGGAGCTCAGGTTCAGAGACAGGAAGAATATTCTGTCCTTCAGGGCATCTTCCAGTTTCCTGTACATGAAAGTCAGCCCTCTCTCCTACCCTGTACACTTCCCTCTCTGCACCACCTTGATTAAATTTTACATTATCTAAATAATGCTACGAAGGTGCTACAGACATCAAATGCATTGCCCCTGATGTATCCCCAAAATTAATCCAATCCCTCTGCAGTTCTGCTTTTCCTACTCATGCCTCTTTCTTCTTCTAGGAGCTGGGCAACACCAAACTGTTGGAAAAACCACAGAAAAATACTATTTTCTGGTTTATTGATAATAATTATATGAAAAGGGCATCTGCAACCTCATTGATGTCCATTTGGGGATTGTGAGGATTTGCTGACTCAGTGGAAATGGAGCTCTTTGCTGTTTTCTTCTGCTCCAGGGCAGCTAAGAAATTGTCTGAACATAATTAATTTTCAGTGGTCTTTCGGGTGAAATTCACAAATACGAAGGCAGCAAAACTCGTGGCAACTTCCAACCCCCTAAAATGATTGCAAAAACCTGTTAGCAGTGAAATAAAACTTCATTTTTCTTTTAATGTTCAGAAAATAGAATGCATTCCGCCCAACCCTCTTGATTAAAATTATTATTGCATTCCTAAGTGAAAATCTGAAAAAACAACCAGAAAAAAATCAGCAAAACAAAATATCTGATCTTGAGGTAGACATCTGGAGAAGAAAAGCAGTAACCAGAAAAACCAAACCAATGGGCCAAAACCAAACCTCCACAGTAAATATAGAAATCTTAAAAAGACACTAAAAAATTCAAATGCAGTACACATTGTAATGTGTTTAATGACCTTAATCATGTTTTTATAAACTGATCCATTAGACTTCTCTCAAATGAACATAGCACAGAACATTGTTTTCTCTAATTACACTCCCAATAAATACTTAAAATGTGTGACATTTTCAGTTACCCAAATTTGTAAAGCAAAAATAAAGTCTTCATTTACAAAACTTAGAAAAATACCCAGTGGAATTTATATCAGCTCTGACTGAATTACAGAGTAACCTGGACCCAGCACTGAGCTATTGGAAGCAATCTGGTATTTGTTCAAGATGTATGTCAGATTCCTGAAGGAAAATGTATTTATGGGAAAGGAAATCAGAAAATTTCCACTGGGAATTAAGGCCATGGAAGCAGAGATCAGCAGTATATCTTTGGTTTCATTCGCTTAGCAAGGAGTAACAGCTTCTATTTTATTCCATCACAGCAGGGTCATTAATAGCATCTTTTTAACTCTACTTAGATTCCTTTTTGCCTGTTGAGGCATCCTAGGGATTCCCAGCTATTTTCAAAATGATTTTGACTAATTGCATTAGGCCCCATGTTGGAATCTTAAATATATTGTAAATAACTGGAGTCCTCATGTCAGGGTAAAACACGCTGCTGCTTTCAGACCTTATCTAATGATGCTTAGTTGTTGATGTTTTATTAACAACAGCAAGTAATTCACTGATTCATCATGGTTTCAAGGGAGATGCTGGATGCCTGATGTCTGAAAGTTCTGCTGCAGTGTTTGGACATTGAAACAGGAAAGTGGTCATAGCCCCAGGTCTGCCAGGGTTGAAGTGTTTGGAGAACATTCTCAGGTCCATGGTGGGATTCTTGCTGAGTCCTGTGCAGGGCCAGGAGTTGGACTCTATGATCCTGGTGGGTCCCTTCACAACCCAGGATATTCTTGGATTCTGCAGTTCTATGAATCACTTTCTTTCTCCATTTGTCCCACCTTCTTTTTTGGCATAGATGCCTTAACAGACTCGATATTCTGAAATTGGACAGCATTGCACAACACAATGTATGAGTTGAGTTTTCCTCTCAGCTGTGAGTTGAGTTTTCATCTCATCCATTTTCTTCTGAAATACATGTAAGGGAAGGAATGCTCACCTTCTGAGCAAAATGTTGGAGAATGGCTGCTTGCTCTGCAGCTGGATCACTGGGATGCTTTCTGTGTTAATACAAGTGCACACACCCCAAAAATAAAGTACTTTACAATAGTCTGTTAAATGCCAGAATTCACAACTGCTCTGCACATGCACAGCACACTTGGGCATGACCCTGGCCTGAATCTTTGTCCTGAACATTTATGAATGGGGAAAATTGCCAATGCAATTAAAACTTTGGCTCCTGCATCATCCTTTTCCAAGGGGCAAACCACTCTCCTGATCAGAATTCTGCCTGCTACTGCTATTGAAAACATAATTTCATAAACAATTCTCCTTCCTGGGAGAAAGAAGAAAAGGCTGATGGGCTGCAGATATGTAAGGTCATCTCAATCAGCCTTCCAGTGCATACAGGGAGCAGAGAGCTTTTCAATAAGTCAAGGACTCTGAAAACTGCCTTGCCATGCACCAGGAAGGGAATAGTGTTTGAAGCAGGGGTGCCATGGTAATTCAGAATAAAATGAAAATTTCTCTGTAGATTCATTCCAGCTAAGCTTAAAAGCTCATTCCAGAGTGTCCTGCTGGTTAAAGTAAAGTGGAAAGTTCTGACTTTCTGATCCTCTGAGTTGGTTCCATTTAAAGCAATGGGAGAATGCAGCTTTTATTTCAGAGAATGATCAGCCTCAGTGGTGCTCACCTTGGGATGAGCTTTTCATATTTATAGTGGGAGGCTTTCTGAGCTTTGTCTAGCTGCAAATTCTCCTTACTCATCAGAGATCGTGTTCTAAATGTCTTCTGAGTGGCTCTTTCAGCACTCACAAATTCCAATTCTGTATATGCTAAATTCTTCAGCATTGTCTCCAGCCACTCAGAGGCTGAGACCTGAAAGGCAGAGCTGAAGTGCTTTAAAAGGCACTGGAATGCCCAACTGTGCAAAACCCAGGTGATTTAGCAGGGGATTTCAGCATGTCCTGCACCTAATTCAGGCATTTTATTAATGAAAGGTGGAGTTTCTTAGTTCAAATAATAATCACTCTGGTTTCACTAAGATTGCTTTCATTAGAATAAAATGTATGCCTTTATTCTAGTGCCAAAAGCTGGAGTTTCTCTGCAGTTAGAGGAAGATTCAACTTAATAAAAAATACTTTTGCCTTATTAAGGACTAGAATTTCATCTTGTTGCCACCATCATAGACATTCCAGTGGTCAGACCTTGGGCTGGGAGGCACAAAAGGACCTGAACTGGCCACAGAGATGACCCAAAACTTAGAAGGGAGAGTTGTCATTCCACAGCCTTCAACTGGCTTTGGATCAAATTCCCTTTTCCTCACTCACATCTCCCCAGATATGCCTGGTTTCTCCTCAGGGTTTGTGCTCTATCTAGGAAAATATTGTATTGCTTGAGGCCCCTCAACATAAATAATGTTACAAACTTCATGAAGCCTTAGGGAGGGGAAGAATTATGCCAAAACACATCAAAGGTTGTAGGCAAAGCAAGACTCTCCGTTTTCATATCACTAAAATCCATCATCTCGAATTTATGTTTAGTCGTATTAAAAGTAACAAATGTATTTCATTGCATAATTAATGCTGGCCTTCAGCAAGAAAGTTTGGGCAAATTCTATTTTTTCCTGCTGTGTAAAAGGCACTGAAATTACAGCTGGTGGAGCTTTTCCCGCTCTGACTTTCCAAGGAATCTCAGTTGTGAGCCTGTTGACTCCTTGGGAGCAGCTGTAATTGATGGCTCTGACTCCCTCCTCTACTCTGCTCCTTCAGAGCAATCTCTGGAATGGACGTGCTGCTGCAAGCACAGACCTCTGCTGATGAATTACCTGCCTGCTAAAGGTTGTCACGAGGGGCCACTCAAAAAATAAATACCTCTGCAGTTCTCTAAAATAGCCATTTTCAGTTTGGGTTCAGAAAGTCATTTGATTTCTTTCCCCTTTTTTATATAACTTGTTGTTGTTGTTGTTGCTGTTGGGGTTTTTGGTGGGTCTTTTTTTGGTTTTTGTTTGTTTGTTTGGGGTTTTTTGGGTTTTGGTTTTTTTTGGTTTGGTTTTTGTTTGTTTGGTCTCGTTTTTTGTTTGCTTTTTTGTGTGTTTTTTGTTTTATTTTTGGTGGGTTTTTTTGTTTGGTTTGGTTTTTTTGGTTTAAAAGGGAAAGAACCAGCAGCTGCCTTTTTATAAAAGCAGGGGGAAAAAAACCCACAAAACTTTCCTATTAAATAGATTTTTATGTTGCCATTTAATGTGTGCTCAGTGTGCTGGTTTTGCCTCTTTTCAGAACTTGGAGACTACACAATAATATTTCAGTCCCTGTGAGTGGGCTTGATTAAATGTTCAGAGAGAGATTTTTGCTAACAGACTTCAAACCCACAACTTTGTCAAAGCAGTTCCTGGTTACATATCACCATGAAAACATAAAAATTAAAAATTTAAAAAAATAGTCGCAGAAATAAAAGACAAAAAAGAATAAACAAAAAAAAAAACCAAAAAAACAACCCACCCACACCACACAGAGAGCAAACACCACCTTTCAGCAAAGTGCACAGATTTATAGATGTAGGAGTTCACAGCATTTAGGATTTTACAGTCACAAGGGAAGGAAATTCCTCTTTTCAAGCCTATTTTTCTTCTTGCTCCCCCACACTCTAAGTCTGTATCCAGCAATAGCTTCAACTCTACTTCCAGAACTGGAGGCAGGAGGTGAACCTGATCTTTTAACTCAGGTCCCACTTCCATGCTTGGGGTTAAGAAAAGCAGTGTGAGGGTTCCAGCCTGAAATGCCCTAAGCAGTGGAAATTCCGTATGATTTAAAAGAATCGCAGTCTAACAGCTTTCTCTTCTGAAAACTAACTTCCTATTCATCCTTCAGAAATTTCCTTTCAAGTGTCTTTCAATGTGCAGTAAGGACTATACAATTGAGGAAATGTTTATATAATTTTTCAGAATTAGCAGGATGGGGTTTTGATTTTTTTTTTTTTTTTTAGTTTGGAGGTTTTGTTTGTTTATTTGTTTTTCGTGATGTTTGTTCTGTTTTGCTTTTTTGTGTTTTGGAGGTTTTTTTTTGTAACTGAGAAATTTCTGATAAGTTCATCTGTCATTAGAATTTTACCAGCCAGCCTGATTTTCTTTCTGAAAATAATAGCAGCTCTGTAACTTTAAGAAATAAAATCTTATAATTAGATTTCAAGATAATTGCTAGAAAAAATAATTAAGAAGTTATTCTGGGACAAGTGCTGGAAATCAATGAAGTATAGAGATGTCACTATACTTTCCATATGTAACTGGTTAACACTTTGAAGGTAAAATTCTAATGTGTGTGAAACCACTTTGATCTGAACTGAGAAAAATGATAAAAGATAGAGCACACTGGGGATCAACATTACATAAATTTATTGCATTGTTGTAATAATCAAGGTAATAAAATTTCATTGAACTTTTACCTAAATGGTCTTTCAGCAGCTCCGACTGAATAGAGGAAATAATGATTTTCTTGAGGGGGATGAGTGGGAGGTGAGAAGAAAGAGATTTGATTTTGTGTATATTTAGCATAATCTAAAAAACAGCCATGGTGATTTATATCAACTGATGAGATAAAAAACCCAGTATTCTTACAGTGTGGCAATTATTAAACTGAATTTCAGTATCCTTGTTAATGTTGATTCATGGACTCAGTAGCATGTAGCGCAGAAGAAACCTCTGGATCTGATAAATTCAATTAAGAAAGAAAAAGTGTTTTAAATGAAAGGTATCAAGTGGCTACAGCTGGAAAATGTAGCCCAAACCTGTGTTTAGAAGGACAATGATTTGGAAAGGTGAATGTGCTACATGTGCAAGGTAGCTGTGACTGTTGTGGGCATTCTGGGGAGAAATTAATGCTCTACTGTATTCAGACTTTTTTTTTTTTTACCCCTGAGCATTTTTTGGTCTAGATATTGGCTGATGGAGTAGTAAAATCATAGGATGAATCACAGAATGATTCACAGAATGGTTTGTGTTGGAAGGGACCTGAAAGCCCTTCTTGTTCCAACCCCCTGCCATGGACAGGGACACCTTCCACTATCCCAGGTTGCTCCAAGCCCCATCCAACCTGGCCTTGGAACCAACCTGACCTTGAAAACCTGGCCCACTACAGTGGAGAATATCAATCCCAGCCACTTCCAAAGCAGTGAGGATTTTTCTGCTATGCAATTGAGAATGTTACCCAAATCTGAATTCGTTCACCCCTCCCTGAAATGTAGCTGTGTTCCCATGTGCACCTTGGCTGTCCCTCAAATAATTTATTTTAGATGAGATTGAAATAGTGAAGCTGCAGACAGGAATTGCTGCAATATATGGGGACATCTGGCTTTCCTGAGCATGCTGTGGAACAAGATACAAATAGGTTCCACACCTCTTACAGATCTGTTCTTTATCAGACAAATTGTTTCATTTTTTTTTCCCTGTACAATGGAAATAGACACAAAACACAGATATAAAAGGAGTAAATGAATGCTTATAAATCTTCTCTTTATCAATGAGGAAATTTGGGAGCTGTAAGCTAATGTTTGTTTTCCGTGTCTGACGAGCTGAGAATATTGTTTCCTAGCCAAGGAAGGAGCTCTGCTAGACAAAGGAAAACCAGAAACTTCACCATTTTTCACAATCCCTTAATTCATAAACATCTGTGGCCACAAATCAAGCAGTAGCTCACCACAACAATAAGAGCTCCTTTCTTTAGATATCAGAGGCTATAAAATATGAAGTTTGCAAGAAAATAGATAATTTATCCTCCTTTGTTTGATTAGATTGGAGATAACACAAAGCCCTTCATCTTGAAAGAGCTCAGTTGGACTAGAATTTTTTTCTTCTTTCTCCTATCAAACCAAACCAGAAGGGAGAAGTTAGTGTGTTACAGGAGCCATCCAGTGCCTGCAAAGGAGGTTGCAGAAAATAGAAATTCTGGATTAAATCTACATGTTACTGAAAGGATGTGTGCTCAGATCTCTGCAAAACTATGAGGAAATTATTCCATGATCTCTAGTGTGTTCTCCACAGAAAAATGCCTCTCACCTTTATATTTCACAAATACATCAACCCTTCCTGTCTGTGCATAGTAAAGGGCAATACCCCACCAGCATCTGATGGTGCAACATCACATTTCCAGCTGTCAGATTCCAAGATTAACTGGTCTGAATCGTGTTGTCTAAAGTGGATTATGATAATGCTTTTTTTTCCCTTTGTCTTTTGATGTCAGGGTTCTTTAACTGAATGCAAATCACTATAGCCCCCCCAAAAAAATCGATCTTTGACTAATAATGATCATCTTTAGTCTCTAGTGTTGGTGTCAAATGTTGGGAAAATAAGCAATTGTACTTGGAAAAAAACATTTATTGTTTACTGAATGAAGTGGTACAAAGATATACAGTGACCATCAAGAAGGACATGGGAATTCCCTTTGTATTTCCCTCCCTTCCATTCAAGTGAGGGGAAGAAACATAAATTCCTCTCAAGCACAAGAGAGCAGTGCAGTCAGCAGCTCCACTCTGGAGCAGACTTATTTATGATACAGAGATCAGTGGACAGAGAAGTGCAAGAACAGACCAGAATTCACATGGAAGACTGAGAAACATGCCTTAATCCTTATTTTACTCTAAAATATGACAAATAAGAGAGGAAAATGTGATGAAATATGCTTGTGAACACTATACAGAAGGCAGACAGTGGTAGTTTATTTTTCTTACTTCACCATATGTGACGGGAAAATTTTCAGAAGACTGAAAGCTATAAAATTTAGAACTGATTGAGTACATTTTTTACTCAATGCACATCTGAGCTGAGAATTTCATTGTATGAGGTACTGTCAATATAATCTGCTTATCAAGGCTATAGAAAAATATGGGATAGTCTTGCCCCATATATATAGATAATTTTATAGCAATACATGTAAACAAAGTACAAATGTTTTACTGTCAGAGATATAAAGAATGAAGCTGAATTCATAAATAATTATCATAAAATCACATTATGGTTTGAGTTGGAAGGGACCTCAAAAATCATTCCTACCTCCCTGCTCTGGGCAGGGACACCTTTCCCTATCCCAGGTTGCTCCAAGCCCCATCCAGCCTGGCCTTGGATGTTTTGCATAAAATGTTAGAGATTCTTAGACTTCCAGAGACTATCTCTTTGTACAGTTTGTAAAATCTATATTCTAAGTTCTATGTGAATAGAACTGAAAAATAGCTGAAAATCCCACAGTTTTGGGGAATATTACAACAAAAGCAAATTTAGACTAGACAACACCATGAACCCAATAAAAATGATATTACTTCACCTTTACCAGGGGAAGCACTCACGATGAAGGCAGCATGAAGTAGGACAGAAGGAAGTTTCTCAAAGACAGATGCTGTCATTTTTTAAATGGATTTTTCATTACTCCTTCATAGTCCTGTGCTTAAGGATTAATATTTGTCTGCATAACAGATAAAAGGAGTCCATTTTAGATCATTCAACATTCTTCTAAATTAACATTACCACTTTGCTATAGGTTTTCCTGGTCTTTGGACAAGATAGTTCAGCTGTGTACACAAACCTCTAAAGTAACCCCAACACCTAACAGTTATGGCAATCCATATTCATAATTTGACACAAAATGTTCAGAATTTTTTAAATTGCTCAGAAAATCCCCCATCTTAAGTGATACCCTTTTGTTCAGAACTGGGCTTTGATACTTTTAATACACATGTCTAGGTGTTTAACAATATTCTCAATCTAAATGATGCAAGGAAATACAACTAGGTTTTAAGGACATTTATATAGGGAAGAAAAACATTAAATATGTTCTTAAATTACATGTAGCATGTTAAAATTCATCTGTCTGGTGAAGTGTATTACTCTTGTTACTAGGATTTGATCTACCTTAAGGACATGGATCCTTCAAATAGATTCAGAATGGGAGAGCTGATACTAAAAAAAGTGTATTTTTGCTGGTGAAGTCTAACTTGTCTAATTTAGAACCATGGATAAAGTCTAAGAAAGTTTCTAGGCTCTCTCTGCAGGCAATGCAGGGAAAGATGAGCACTTCCAGATGGCAGCGCGTTCCCGTCTCAGGCAAGGTGTCGGTCTCTCCTCACTGCCTGCAAGGAGAGCTCCAAGGTAGGGTTTAACGTGGGTGTTTTCTCTGTTGAGCATCATTTTTAAACAAGTTTCTTTGTGCTCCTTTTTAGAGTTAAGGAGAGAGAGTTGTGAAATCTTCAAATTGTAGGTGCAATTTATCTTATCTCACGCGAGATGCCTGCATTTGGTCAGAGGAATTTTTTTCTCCTGTGGACTGCATTGATGTCCTGTGCTGTCCTGTTGAGCTTCCAGTCTTGCCCTCAAGGGTGTGGATTTGTGGAATCATAGAATGGTTTGGGCTGGAAGGGACTGAAAAGGTCATCTCATTTCACCTCCTTGCTGTGAGCAGGAACACCTTACACTAGACCGGGTTAAAGCCCTGCCCAACTTGGCCTTGAACGCTTTTCTTCTCTGGGATGAAAAATCCCAATTCTTCCACTCTTTCTTCATATAAGTGTTCTATCCCTCTGATCACCTTCATAGCTCCTTTGTAATAAGTTATGATAGATCCAATAGAGTCCAGGAGACATTTCAGCTCTGCTCTAGGCATACAGTCACTGCCTGCTCACCTGGACTGAATTCTGACCTTGACAGCTTCTGAGAGGACAGGAGATACATCTGAATTTCCCTATCACTGAGACAGGCTCACCAGTCCCTAAATTACCCAAGACACACCAGCCTTTCTGAACCCATTTCCACCAAGTGGTCCTGGGGAAAACCATTTGCAAAATCAGAAGGTTGAAAGCATCATCAGAGTCCCTGGGGGATTCTGATTGCAGGGGCTGCCTGAGAATTTATATAAATAGGCAACCAACCTGATAGCTCGAGGATGGTACTCAGGATTAAAGTCAGAGTTCTTCCCAAGTGTAGACACAATCTGTGCAGAGCACTCATAAATTAAAAATACCAGAAAAGACCAGAGAGTTTTGGACAAGTTCAATTTGGCGCTTTACCCTGAACCTCAGGCAATCCACAGGACAAGGTGCCACTCAGGTCAGCCCAAAATCCACCAAGGAACTTCATGAGATCAACTGGGACATCTTTTAATGCTCACTGGAGGGAAAGGGAGTCAGTAAATTGTGGATTCCTGTGCTGCCTGGGACATTACACATTGCTGCCAATAAACACGATGTGGTGTGAAATACAACACGGTGTGAGAATAATAATAACTTGGAGCAGAAGAAAGGCTATAAAAAGAGAGAAGTTGTTGTGGGAGAAATGGCTCAAAAAACCCCAAAGTCTTCTTCTTTTTGCATGAACTTTTTTCAGGTAGATGAATGATGGCCATGTATTTGAGCAAGTAAGTGTTTATGTCTCAAGGAGAAAGCACTTTGTGGAAGTAACAGAGATCATAATCATAAGTAGCCACACTCTGGTGCATCATACAGAAAAATATATTATACATAAAAAATAAAATACTATAGTTCTTGAGTATCACCCACCAGTATGGGTTTAAGGTAGAAGATGTATTTTTAAACAGAAATATATATGACCTATGTTTAAGGGCACAGAATGGTGCTGAAATCCACAGCCTGTGGAAGTTATACTTATGAATATTGTTGAACACCACTGTCATACATTTTGGTTCCATTTACCTGGTGCAGCTTCAATTTTCTTGTTGTTGATCTCCATTCAGTGCACTGACTTTTGCTGCTTTCTGTTAAGTTAAAATGTAATCTAACATTCTGTGTTTTCTCCTTGTGAATGTTCTCAAAGGTCATGATAAAGCATACCCTAAATCCTTTAATGCTAAATGACATCTGTCTATTTATGCCAGGAATAATACCCAGAAAGAATAAAAGAGTACTAGCTTTGTCTATGAAACCTATTCGATATGGATTTTGAGTACCACAAGGATTAGGGCATTTTCAAATTTAATTTCAAGCAAGTAATCTGTTGAAAAATCAAAATCCTATGACTCCAGAGAAAACCCTTCCAATATTTTAACTGCTTTCCTATTGCAGTAGCATAAAACTTGGATATATCTCTATTAACTCAGGTTACAGAAATCTCATGAGGTCATCTGCTCCAATCCACAAGGAAAAACAGGCTTGGCTGGTTAATATTAGGTCAGGGCCCAAGGCACCTCTATTATAGTCAAAGCAAAAATCCTGTTACAAAGCATGTAGGTAATAACCTTTAAAAAATAGCTATAATGGTTACAGTTCCATATACATTCTGTTGTGTTGTCATTTTCAAATGGAAAATTGTTCTATCAGAGAATTTCAAACCCCTGTTATTTGCTTTTTCTTTTAACTGAATGGATGGTGAAAGCAAAACAAAAGAAGATAGAAAATGAAGAAAATTTAAAAACTGAGAAAAGGACTGATTTGAATGCCTAAATCTTCTTGGGAGTCAGTGAAAGTATCTGTGATGAAAAACTGTCTTTTCTGGGACATTTATCTCTTATCTACAGATAGTTCAGGTGTTCAGAGGAAGGCAAACTGACAAACTCCTGCTACTGCAGCTCAAACTTGCTCAAAAGAAACCATGTGCCCCACGTATATGAAATTAGAAGGATCAAATGCCAATCCCCTCTCACATCAGAATTCTTCTGTGCTATTAGTAAAGGCAGATCAGTGATTCTATTTCATGTCTGTAATTTTAGGAATGCTGCAATCCTAATAACTGGTGCACAGTTCCAGCAGAAACAGAATCTGCAGTTGTTGCTTAAACGTGGCACAGAATTCTGCAAGACAAAAAGCAGTGACTTCCACTTCTGTGCTCAGGAGAATGCACAAAATGAGAGAAAGAGTTGGATGGAAAAGTCAGTTGTAAGAATGATGATTTTTCCTGTAATCATCACATGTTCCAGGCACTCAATTAAGCCATTAGCTGGCAAATGTGGAACAACTGTAATTACTCTTGCTAAAGGCTTCGAATCTCTTTGCAGGCTTTGGTGCTATGGGATCCCTGCACTGATGATTGTGTTTAGCCTGATTAGAGGGAAAATGCAGGCAGGAATTTAACATCAGGAATAATAATATTTATTTTCATATCTACCTAAATAAACAAAAATGTAAAATGCTCCAAGGGAAAAGCTTCTAATAGGCAATAAAAGAATAAAAATATGTTATGATTCTTTAAAAATACATATCTATAATATAAATACTCTTAAAAATGTTTGTATAATATATTATATATAATTATATCGCACGTTCATTTAGAGTATAACAATGTTACATAATGCGTATGTATACTTATATGCAATGCGTAGACTTTTTATATATAATATATACATAATTATAAAGCATCTAAAATATATACACATATCTCTAACTCACAGAGAAAAATATCCTATGTTTTTAACTCCCTTCTATAATATTTCAGAAACTGAACTGAGTATCATGTGAGACAGATACTTGATCTAGTTCTGATTAATTGTGGCTAAGTTTCTGAATAAAACTACTTCATGCACTTGAAGTAGGAATGTCTTGTTTATTTATTTACTTTAAATAGTGAAGTGACTGCAATTCCTCAGAAACCAGGATTTTCTGGTGCCTCTCTGGGCACCCTCTATCCTGATAGTTTATTCTCCGGGATGTCCCAAACTACCAGAGGGAAATTGTTTTCCAGCTGCTGACTTCCTCCTGTGGCCAAGGAGGGATCACAGTCCCTGCTGCAGAACAGTGCATTGAGACTGCTTTGCTTAGAAATTCACCAAAACAGGGAGAAAAATAATGGGAAACTTTTCAAATTGTTCAAGTTACCTGTTTGAAGTGATACTTCCTGATAATGAGGTAGACTTATGCATCAGGATGTGCTTGAACTCCTTATTTTTCCATTTGGGTTCTCCTCCACTTTTCCAGCACCATGGAGGGACCATAAAAATGCTGAATTAAAATAATGATTCTTTTACATGGCAAATTTTTAAATCAAGAAATTGCCTATTCTGATTTATTAATCAGGAGAGAGGAGGAACAGAGGGAAGGGAAAGGAATTACTTACTGGCTGTAATTATTGCATTTTCAGTCAATGCACAAGCCTTAACACTGACAGCACTCCCTCTTAGAAGTATTCACTAAAAAAAAAAAAAAAGTAAGTGTGGCGGCTGTGGAAAGTGTCTTAAAAGTAATATTTCCTGCAGATAAAAAACTGTGCATATCTGAGCAGTGAAGACATTTTGAGGTGAACTGGGAAGTGAAAATAAAAAAAGTTTAATTCAGTGGTCAAATGGGTACTGAGAATAAAATACATCCAAGCAGAAATCTCTAAACATTTTGACAGAAGACAGACCAGGAATCAGTTTGCTAAAATTTATCCTAGATCTGCAAGTTTCAAGCAGTAAAAAAAGGGTACTTCTTCTATCATCCAAGGCTATTCTCATCCAGGCATTGCTGTCATCTGCAGCAAGACTGATTGCCCATGATTTCTACAAGATTTTTATCACCCTGTGCATGTGTGTGTTTGGGACTTGGAATAAATTTTGCACTTCTCTCCTGAACTGAAAGTTCTGCTAGAAAAAGAATGACTGGAATTATGACACTTGCAAACATATTCGAGGAAGTCTGAGCAAAAGATGCAGACCTCATGTGCCACTGGAAGCAACAGAATTAGTTACTCCCTCAGAGCAGAAATAACTTCAAAGTCAAATAAAATTGAGCCCTAAAGTCAAATATTCAGTAGGTGTCTGACCAGTGGCTTCATGAGATTTCCCATCTTTTCAGGGCTGTTGGATGGAGTACCCTTTGCAGAAGAAACATGCAAGGAGACTTGGACATTTAAGATTGATCTATTACCTTAGGAAGCAGAAATGGGGTATGGATATGTCTCCTATGTCATCTTTCCCTACTCAAACAGAACCTTGATAATTTGCTTTGGCATGATGTGGAGCTTTTGGAGTGGGTTGCATTAATCACAGTTTTGAATTATTTGGCAATATGCATAAAATATTATAAATAATAGCTGAACAACTGAGCCTTGATTTATTGCCTGAAATCCAGACAAAGTGACTTGTTCTCTGCTAAAATCCAGGCTGTTATTGCCTTATAAAATGGGGCTCCTATCTCTCCTCTGTAATTTACTGACTGCCTAAAAATGAATAATAGAACAGCACCAACCTGTGCCTGCCATCCCTGGGCCCAGCTCTGCAGCCCTTGTGCTGGGAGAGCTGCCACAGGGCCTTGATTAAGTGCCACAGGAGAAGACTCCAGGATTGATAAAATGATATTTATTTCTATATGACTGGTTTAAAATACATATGTTTGACACTGGCAAGGCTATTATTTTCCCTTCTCAAGGAAAAGCATTGTTTGTGGAGGGTTTAAATCCAGGGCAATGTGTTTATGATATGCACCCTCCCCTTTGCCACAGGAGTCAGCTGCAAGGAGACAGAGAGAGCAAAAGCATTTCTAGGGTGTATCCTGGGCAGTCAACTTTTATTTCTTGTGTGATCAGCTCAGAGAATTGCTCCCCTCCCTGCAGAACCCCTGATCAAACTGCTGCAGAGTGGAAAGAGGTAGCTGTGATTCTTTATCAATGTAAAAGGGTGGATGCTGTAGTCATCTGCTGGATATGTCAGTCAGTTTTGACCATTTCTTCTGTTGGCTGGTTGAAAATGGAGCAAGTTTCCTAAGGCAGGGACCAATATTAGAATTCCAAATCACCTTGGTGTGAACCAGTACCAGAAAGAAAGGATGTGATTCAATAAGACAAGAACAAAACAACACAGCTGAGTTTGGACTTAGCTCTGACCTTGCCTAAATCACCAAAGGGTGAAGGTTTTGGTCTCTTTTGATCATCTGGATCTCTTGGAACAGATGAACACTGACTCCTCCAGGAACTGAATCAACCTTCCCACTGAAGTTACCCGCTGTAGGAAGGAACAGCATTGGCCTTTGAGATGGGAAGGTATTTCCAGGATGAAGCTTGTTAAAGCAGATGTTGGGTTCTGTCTGCTCTCAAGCTGATGGTGACAGAGCGAATAATTTCCATTGTTTTGGAATTTAGGAGATATAAGTAGAGAAGTGAAACTCTGGGCAGCAGTTTGTCAGCAAAGGATTGGGGGATTAGAGTGGATCAAGGGCTTAACAGGGGTCTGTGTCAGGCTGTCACAAGGAAGGGAGGACATCAGAGCTGGTCCTTCCATTCTCCTTAGCACTGGAAAGTTGTCAGGTGAACACCTGCATTCATTTCTGGCCCCTGAAATCCAATAAAAATGTAAATCAACTGGAGAAGGGCCAGGAGGCAGCACTAGGAGTGATCAGAGGTCTACAGCACACAGCCTTTAAGGGAGCATTGAAAGAGATGGAATTGGTTTTGCTAAAAATCAGGAAAATCAAGAGAAAAGATGTGATAGCAAAAATTTAGTTAGACCTAAATGAAATCTTGCAGGTTTTGAGAACAGTTAAGTACCAGGGAATGCTGCCTATAAGGTGAATCTTGATCACTGGTGATTTTGATAAATTGAGCATCTGCATAAAATTTGGTTATGAGATCATTTTGAGAGGTGGAACAGTTCCGTGATACCTTTGGAGGATTATCTTCTCTGGGGAGCGAAGCAGAGTTTTCTTTTTGCTGTGTTGCCAAAGTTTTTATTAATTCACTCAATTAAGTATGTGTTTATTACTAAAAATTCGTTTATTACTTTTAAACCCTTTCCCTTCAGCCTGTTTTTCTGTTTCCTTGTGCACAGGAGGGTCTGCAGTAGTGTTTAAACTACTTGTGTTTGTTTTTCAGATCACTTTCTAACAAAAAAGATTGTCAGAATCCAGAGACCACAGGCTGAGCAACGTGGCTGGACTACAGGACACCTTGAACAGCCTTTTAGACCTGTCTTTCTGCAAGGTCAGATTCAGTAAAAAGACACAAGAGCCTCTTTCCATCAGTGCTATCACACACATTCTTAACTTCACCACGTGCTAAAGGACTTCACTCAACAGGAGACTAAAACCTCAGTAATTGGGTGGTGAATCAGGTTTCACATTTAATCTGTATATATAAAAAAGGTGAGTGCAAAATTCCCTTCTCATGCCCAAAAAAATCGCTATTTCTGGGCTTTTATTGCATTTTTAATCCTTCTAAATATTTCATCTTTATAGATTGTATTATTTATATATTACGATCCTTGTCATCCCCTCAAGCTGTGCCAGGACACCACTTCTCCCTGCACAAAATAAATTGCTTATAAAATTTTTCTTCAGGGGAACTCAGACACAAATAGCAACGTTCACTCTTTCTAAGTCACAGATAACAGGCTGATAAATTGTTTTTTCTTAGCACCTGCACTGAATTTCTTGCCCTGAAGGATCCACATTCCTGTGCATACTAAGGTGGCTTGTTATAAAACGGGGACTGCTTTAGGAGAGAGCTGTCTCACCTAACTTTGGACAACTAATTTTGATCTGCCTAGCCTAAATTAGTTACCTAGGTTTCCCAAATACTCAGAGGAGAAAGAAAAGCACTTACAGCAGGTGTTTTAGCACAGTTGATCTGAGTTATCCTCTGGAGATGCCTGACAGAGAGGCAACCAACTTAGACATCTTACTTTATTTCCTAAAGTGTGCTGGGAATGCACCCAAAGCTTAAAGAGAGATTGTTCCTTGCTTTTGTCAGATGGTTGGGCATGTGGGAGTGAGTAGTTATATTAAGGTTTCACAGCTAGAAGCTCCCAGACTACTGATTTTAATGGAACAATGTGAATTTATCACCTAAGGAATCCAGCTCCACCAGCTTTCCTCTTCCATGTCTGACTCTTGCTAGATCTTGTGCATCAGCTCAGGTATCTACCCCATGAAGAAACAATTTTCTTTCGAATTCAGACCTCCACAAATCAGGAAATACGAAAAATAAGGCTAGAAAAGTATCCCTAATTCTGCTCTTTCAGTCTTCCTGACCAATTTACTTCCACAATTAACAAATTTGGTCAGACATATTTTACAGAGAGGCCAAGATGACAAAGATTCAAAATTCACAGGAAAAGGTGGTAAGAGAGAAGAGAGACCCTATCAGTGCCCCTGCTCAGAGAAAGATGCAATTTGTTTTCATTCTTAATTAGTGAATCCATGCAGGGAAGGGGCTTTGTGAAAATCCCAAAGATCAAAAAAAGACTTCATCAGCCCTTATGCTTTATTACATAACCAGGAATTTAGGACCCAAATGAAGTAGAAAATAAGCTTCAACAGCTTCCCTGCTCTAGGCATAGCCTTTTTGTGCATGTTTCCACATTTGTCTCTGTTTTCCATGTTTGTCCATGTCTAGGAATAACACTGATTCATCTTGGAGTGAGCCTGGCATTCTGCAGAGAGGTACAGGCTCAGATTTCAGCAGGCTTTGAGACATGAAAATTGCCTCTCTTCGAAAAATATTTTCCAGGAATTTGGACATTGGGGCATGTTAAATCATGAGCAGGTTAAAGCTGAGCATCAGTGTAGAAAGAGTGAGGACCAGATAGGGAGACCATATGATGAGAGACTTAAAATTTTTGCTGTTGTCATTGCAGCATTATCTTGTCTGTGAGTGTGTAAAACATGCAAAATTTGGAATACTAATTGCCAGCCTGGGTGGTTGGATGCTTCTATCTGGTGTGGCCTCTGAGATCCCACAGTTATGCTTCTTCATCAAGTAATTTTAGCCACTCAGTGTTAACTAATAATTTTACCCATCTTCTGTAAAACTCCACCTCAGCAGGAGTCCAGCACAGCCTTTGCTTCTTGCGCTTTTTGCTCATACAGCATTAAGTACAAAGTCCTGAGCAAATTCCTAAACCATGAGATTCACTAAGTATTGAAATGGATGCCTTTGGCATCTGAGCTTGAATAATTCCTAGGATGGCTTCTTCGGGCTGCTGACTTTTGGAAAGTTTTAAAGAGCATAGAAACTGCTAAAAGATTATTCTGTTTTCTTCCAGGCACCTAGAAAATAAAAATTGCTCACTTTCAATCAACGTCACTGGTGCTTCCAGTTTAAACATCTACTCTTTTCCCTGCACCCCAAATAACGTCAATTCCTTCAAAACAGAAAAACTCTGTAACACTACTTATATAGAAAAAAATATGAGGAGCTGACGTGGTCAGTGGCTCTTTAGCAGAGTCAGTAGGTGCTGTTTGGAAGGCAAAAGAGAGCCCTGAGATATGCCAAAGCCCAGTGAGAATGGTCCTGCTAGATGGAAAGCTGAATGTGAGTCAGCAGTGCCCTGGCTCCCAGGAGGACCAACCCCATCCTGGGGCCACCAGGCACAACATCACCAGCTGGGCAAGGGAGGGCATTGTTCTGCTCTGTTCTGCTCTGCTCTGCTCTGCTCTGCTTTGGGGTGACCTCACCTTGAATATTGTAGGAGGTTTTGAGCATCCCAATGTAAAAAAGGTAACAAATTCTTAGACAGTATCCAAAGGAGGGCAAAGATGGTGAAGGTTCTGGAGGCGAAGCCACATGAGGAGTGGCTGAGGACATTTGGTGCGTTCTGCCTGGAGGAGACTGAGGGGAGATCTCATTGCAGTTACAATTTCCTTGTGAGGGGAAGAGGAGGGGCAGACACCGATCTCTGCTCTGTGGTGACCAGTGACACGACTTGAGTGAATGGCCTGAAGTCGTGTCAGGGAAGGTTTAGATTGGATATTACAAAAAGTTTCTTCACCCAGAGGGTTTTTGGGCACAGGACCAGGCTCCCCAGGGAAGTTGTCACTACAACAAGCCTGACAGAGCTCAAGTGTTTGAAAATGCATTCAAGCACATGGCAGGACTCTTGGAATTGTCCTGTGCAAGGCCAGGAGATGGACTTGCTGATCCTGATGGGTGCCCTCCAACTCAGCCTATTCTATGACTCCATCATTCTGTGATGCCATGATTCCATGACTCCATGATTCCATGACTCTGTGATTCCATGACTCCATGATTCCATGACTCCATGACTCTGTGACTCCATGATTCCATGACTCTGTAATTCCATGATTCCATGACTCTGTGATTCCATGACTCCATGTTTCCATGACTCTGTGACTCCATGATTCCATGACACTGTAATTCCATAATTCCACAACTCTGTGACTCCATGATTCCATGATTCTGTAATTCCATGATTCTATGACTCTGTGATTCCATGGCTCTGTAATTCCATGATTCCATGACTCTGTGATTCCATGATTCCATGACTCTATGGAATAAGGTCTCCCTGCAGCCTTCTCCTCTCTAGGCCACAGGACCAACTCCCCAGACCTTTCTTCATAGGACACTCATTCCAGTTGGATGCAGCCATCCAGGCAGCTCCCAACCCCTCAAACTCAGACTCCCATCCACCAAACTCAGATCTCTCCAGTTTAATGGTGAGGAATCTGTGTTTGACTGTGGAAAAGGCAGCTGAGGTAGATTAAATCAGCTGCTCTTCCCTCATCCTCCACTCACTCCATTAAAGAAGGCAACCAGATTAGTCAGACACAATTTGCTCTTCATGAAGTCATTTTGGCTGTCTCTCATCACCTCCCTGTTGCCTGGAAAAAGTGATTATGTAATTTTTGCATATTTTCTAAACATTCATTTAGAGAAGGGCGTGAAGTGTGTATTCGTCATTGCTTCATTACAGTATTGACATGAAAAATATGTGTGTGGTAGTTGTTTTGGTTTGATTTGGTTTGGGCTTTCCTATTTTATGCAAGAAAAAGCTATTTATTTTGGGACAATGTGTGTTTTTTTGGAAAACAACTGTTTCACCAGCAAAATTGTATTGATTTTTTTTTGTCTTTAATTAGCTTCCAACTGAAATGTGAACATTTAGTTGCTAGAAAGCAAACAACAGAGCTCTTAATTTTCAGTGTTTTAGTGGAAAACATTTCACAATTGCTCCTAGTGCTGTCATGCTGCCTCTGCTCATAAAATTGCTTCTTTCTCTTAATTCCAAGGATTGCATTTGCAAATAAAACTGTGTGAGAGCTGCTCAACTGGATCAGGCAGCAGTCCCTGTTGCCCAGCATTCAGTCTCTGAGAGCAGAATGTTGTAGAAGTTGATGGAAACAGCATCAGAAACAAGGCAAGTATAGATTAATGTTACCCTCTGTATAAATCAGAGATTTACACCTGCTCAAGAAGTTGATTTGATCTGAGTCACCAGACTTCACAACTCCTGAATTACGTTTTCTCTGTGAATTGGTCTTAACTCTTCCTGAGCCTCTGTGTACATTTGCCTTACATAACAGCCTCTGATGATGAATTCCAGAACTGAATCATGCATCTCATGCAAAACTATGTAAATTATTCATTTTATGTAAAACTGCATGAAATTCTTTCAGTTTTTTGAGGTCTGCTGCCTGATCACTTAGGAATTTATGCCAAAGTGAAGGAGAAGCGTGCATAGAAAAGAGGGGGAGCTATGTCCGAGTACATGCAGAAATGCCTGATGATTTTTGCCATTGTGAGATCTGCACTGGGATTTCCTATGAGTGTGTGTACAGTGATGTGCATGAAATGTGTTTAAAATTAGGACTTTTTATCATGCTTTCTCACCCACTTTTTTGTCTTGGTGCCATCCCTCTGCAATCTCAGAATATTCCAGGAAACCTAGAACAATCTGTTGAGCTTGATAACCTCCCTTTTGTGAACAAATGCATCTGCTCCAGTAGACAAAAATTTCTGACCTTCAGCTGTTCTTTGCCCATCAACTTTCATTTTCTTATGGTTCATGTCAGAAGCCTTTGGACAACTCTCTCAGGCACAGGGAGGAATTTTTGGAACTCTGCAGGGGCAGGATTTGTACTCAATGATCCATGTGGCTCCCTTCCAACACAGGATATTCCATGATTTTATGATTTTATACATCCCCATTTCATGAAGTTGGTTTAGACAATCTTTAAATCTCTCTTTCTACCCAAACCACTCTGTAATTTTATGTTACTCTTGCAAAATGCCATAGTCTTGTTCTGGCATATCAATGGGATTTTTCATCAGCATGGTTCACACAGTTTTCCTGGGCAAACAAAGTTATATTGATCTGCTAAATTATGCATCTTTAACTCATCAGAGTGAGAGTGCTGCAGGTTTTCCATGCACCGAGGGGTGCTGGCCATGGCAGGATCTCATTGGATGAACCGGCACCCCTGTGAATCTGGAAGAGTTTTAAATATTGGAAAGATCCTGAAGTTTATTTGACACCCCTGAGGCTTCCCTAACTTTCCATAATGGACTTGTGAATGTTGTTTGCAATACCTTAATTTCCAGGCAATTTTAGGCATGTGTTATTGTTTAACTTTATAGTTCAATATTAATTATATTCTTCTGCAACTGTGGAAATACAAATATGAGATTCCTGACTCTGAGGGTTAGGCAGCCCGTCTGCTGTATAAAGAGAAGCATCTGGGGAAGTGTTTTGTCTTATGATTTTTGGTAAATGGCTTGTAAAAAACCAAAGTGCCAAAGGTTCCTCCTGGACTTATGGGTCCTGAAGGGATCCCTTGGTGTCTGCAAAGCATTCAGTTAATGGAGCAATTTCTCTCTGAGCAGGGACATTAACAATTCTCTCTCTGTCATTAGCTATTTTCACAAAGTGTTTAAGAATATAATGTTTGTGACTTCTGCCTCTGTTAAATTTGTCTGAAATTGGCCCATATTGCAAATATGGCTGAAGTGGGTATAAACAAATTATTTACAGATTACATTGGCCTGAAGATGAAGGGGGGCAGAAATTAGGCAGAAATTCTTCCCTGTGAGGGTGGTCAGGCCCTGGCACAGGTTGCCCAGAGCAGCTGTGGCTGCCCCATCCCTGGAACCGTCCAAGGCTATGATGGATGGAGCTTGGAGCAACCTGGGATGGTGGAAGGTGTCCCTGTCCATGACAGAGGTTGGAACCAAGTGATCTTTAAGGCCCTCTCCAACCCAAAACATTCTGTGATTCTTATTTTGAGACTCAGCTCCTGATCCATGTCAGGGCACTATAAATTAAGAATCTGAGTTGGTCTATTTGCCCTGAATTTGATAAAATTTAGTGGGGATAAGCACAGTGCAAATCTTCACTCACGTCATGCAATGTGCTTCTATATCAGTCACAGCACTAGAAACAACTCCTCTCCCCCCCTGAAATCCATGCCCCAAAACTGGATAGTTTTAAATGGAGAGGATGATTTGGCAACCTTACACACATAGGACAAAAAGATGAAAAGGAGGAGAAAAATCAGCCATGAGTAAAATTGACAAGACAATTTTTCAGCAGAAAGTGCAATTTAATCTAAACACTTCAAAGAAATGTGCCCTATTTCTGTGGCATTTTTAACATGAAAATGATAAAATGAACTATCATCACTTCATCTTATAGTTTTGACAAAGTCAAAATGTTTTCCTTTCAATAAAGAAAACACTCCTTTAAATTTCCCTCTAAATGAATATCTTAACATCACCATTGTATGGAGTCCTTACTATTGTGCAGAAAGTATTGAATAAAATATACTTCACACTAATGAAATATAACTAATAGTACTTGACAGTATTTTTATCTCATGTGGAAAAATCTACAGGGTTGTTTTTTTTTGTTTTTTTGGTTTTTTTTCCATTTTTCAGAAATCCAACTTTCCCATGTTGAAATTCTAGCAAAAAAGGCTTGGGGTTTGATCTGCTGGTGGTGTTAAGCAGGTATGAACCAACATGCTACTGGAGGATGCCTCTTCTACCAGGTGACAAGTGGCAGGATGAGAGGAAATGGCCTCAAGGTGCACCAGGGGAGGTTTGGAGGGGATTTCAGAACAAACTTCAAGGATTGGAACAGGCTGTGCAGAGAAGAGTCACCATCACTGAAAGTGTTCAAAACATGTGTGGGTACAGCAGCTGGAGCTGTGCTGACTTGCACTTGGTCTTAAAGGTCTTTTCCAAGATTCTCTGATTCCGTGCCAGAGGTGCTTTTCCTCCCACGGAAGGAGCAGGAGGCTCAATCAGAAGCACTGCAAGGTTAATGCAACGTGTGCTGGGCTCCTCCGCTTCTCACAGAAAGGGAGAGAGCGCAGACATTTCACCTCAGTCTTTTAAAAGTGCTCCCAGACTGTTCTTCAGCCCTCTCCTTTACTTCTGCCCCCATAACAAATGCAATCCAAATACGAGCCCTACTAAAACGTTCCTGGCAGTTAAAGGAGGAAAATTAAGCATCAAGGTTTTGCTGGTTGTGCTTGAACAGCAAAGCCATGTCTTTAAAAATAAAATAATGCAGCCTCAAGCTGTTTATCTGAACATGATTGGAGCCAGGGGATTTATATGGATACCCCCAGTTATAAATAAAAGCACTGGGTTTTCAACAGACATCAGATTTTGTAGTCATATAACTGCTTGCGCTCAGATAAGAAGGATGTTCTGACAACCACAACTCTCATTGTATTTTCAATTTGATTCTCATTATTTTTAGAGAAAATCCGAAGGAGACAATTGCACTAAATATGATGAAAATACCACTGAGTTATAGCAGTGAAACCAACCTCTGTGCAGGCTGGGCATTTAACTCTTGCTGCAAGTCGTAACTGCCAAGGCGGATCTGGGTGGCAACTTGGGCATAATTGCTGGGAATTATGATTTTTTTTTTTTTTTGAGGATTGAGAGCACTGGCATGCACAGTTCTGCTTTCACAGTGTGCAGACCCTGCTTTGCAGTCTCAGAGCTGCCTGGCCAGCTGCCAAAAATAAGTGTCATCATGGAAGATGCTTCTTTACATATTTCTACTTGAAAAATGAAGAGTTGATTGCTGTGGTTTAATCCCAGTCACAATTAGCCACACTTGCTCGTTTTCTCTCTGAGTTGGATGGGGAGCATCAGAAAAAGATAGAGTGTTGGGATAAGAACCATTTAATAATTTGATTTATTATTATTATTATTATTATTATTATTATTATTATCACTTCCTCAGGCCCTGACTCTTCCAAAGAGCAGTCTGTGTGCTTGAGGTGCACCCACAGGAATGTAGAGTGCCTGAAAATTGTGAAATTCCTAAGTTTGCATCCCCTTCCAAACTTGCTCTTCTGGCCTGTTTACTATTTTGGTTCATGCTCTGGGTTTTTTAAGTGTGTGGGAATACCAGAAAAAGCCTTGGAAAAAATGCATTCAAATGATGTAAGGGAGTATGGGTTTTTTAACCTGCTCTCAGGGGAATAGAGAAGGGACTCTGACACTCTCAATCATTTCTCTCTCCTTCCACAAAATAATCAGAAGGTTTTTCCCTTTAGCATTGCATTCATCTTAGATTATGTATCCATCTTTCAGTTCATTGCAGAACTGTGCTATTGTGTGGAGGGAAAAAGAGGTTTTTTCAGTAATCAGTGGGAAGAAGGAAGAGTCAAACACACAAAGACACAAATATGCAAAGCTCCAGGAGGGAGAATCAATTCTTGCTGAAGACCATTTGCTCATCCATCTATGTTTGCCAGGTAATTTCAGCCTGGGAAAAAGTACTGTTAGCAAACTGAAACTGCATTACTTGCTACTGTTCAAGGTGAATAATGTGGCCTTCTAAGGCCAGGGTCATTATCTCCCTGAGCCTGCTTGTGACAAGGCAGAGGGAAGAAATATGGTGTCTATCTAAGAAGACCAATATTTTCAATTCAGATGTGGTTTATATGAAACAGAAGCCCAGTATTTTATGGGGTATGTCATCATTTCCAGCACGCCTTTAATATTTGCTTGGGGCTGGCAGAAAAACTGATACTGTTGAGCCAAACCTTAGAATTGGAAAAAGTTAATCACAGCAGTGGTTATACTTTTCCATATTAATCACAGGATATCCACCAAGGATAACAGGCAATAACAAAAACAAAGGAGCCCAATATCAGCAGGCCAGAGCTAGGATGGTGGTGTTAGAACTGAGCTCCACCATCACTCAGCCATTCAAACTGCCTGAATTCAATCCTAGCAGGACTCATCCACACTAAATTCAGATGCCTACAGTGTAGGTGTCTGTGCTGAACCAAGTGATCTGAGACTCTGCTGTAGCTGGAGGGCATTGTGTCCACAGAATGGCAGCAGAACAATTCCTCTGATTCACTTCCTGCCTTAGGAGGACTTGAATTACACATTAAGTCTATCGATTCTCTTGTGTACAACCTCAACTAAGGCAGCTCAACAAAAACCTCAGTGCAGCTGGAGATGCCCTGGAATAGCCCTTTGGGGGTCTATTTGGTGGTCCAAAAGAGCTTGGGTCTCTTAAGGGTCCGATGTTTTATCAATCTGAGGTCTCAGGTACTTTAGGGCATTATTACCAGGTGCCAGTGCTTCCACAACTGATTTTAACTCCAGCTCTCCAGTGGCAATAAATGTAGCTATGGGCGATTTGTTCAGATTTGTTCAGAAAGGTTTCAATAAATAAATTCCACCTTCTCCTTCATCACATCTTTTGTGTATTGTCACATCTTTTTTCAGGGCATGACTGAAGTTTTTGTATCTCCCACTTCCCATAGTGATGTTACTTTCTCTCCAATATATCAAAGAGGAAAAAACATCGAAGTTATGCGTGTCACTTAATAAGAATGATGCATATTTTCCTAATACTTCCTATGAATAGGGGTGAAGTTGAAAAAATTACAATTCTTCTATGATTCTTTATTAAAATGCTTCTGCTCTCTCCCATTCCCTTTCCTCTGCAGGGAGCCAAAGCTTGTCTGTCTTAATTATCAAGACAGCCTGATTTACTCACCACCTTCCTCTCATATCATTGCTGTAACAATCATTCTGTTGAATGGCAACTCAAATGTGGCCCAAAGTAGTTTTGGTCAATGAAATTTTGACTTTTCCATTGGTGGTTTATAAAGAGGAACTGTTTCTCCCTTTGCTGGACTGTAAAATAGTTGGAACTTCTGGAGGGGAAAAGATCCAAATAGCAGAATTATCCTTCTCTCCTGTGAGTCAGGATAAAAGGTCTGGAAACAGTCAGAGATTCCTCTGTTTCCAACTTTCCTTTTTTAAGAAAGCATTGGAAAGAGTGAACCAACATCGTGACTGTGTTGTTGAGGAAATCATGAAACAGATTCAGAAGAGAAAAATACTATAGCAGCACTACTAATTGGGGTACTGACAGCTACTGAGCCCTGAATATTGACCTTGACATTCCTTTACAATGGGGCTACTATAAAATTTATTTTTATGAAAAAAAAAAACGGTATTTCAAACTTTGCAGGTGTCATCTTCTTTTTTTAGGTACATCCAGGGATGGGGCAGCCACAGCTTCTCTGAGCAGCCTGTGCCAGGATCTCACCACTCTCACAGAGAAGAATTTCTCCCTAACATCTGATCTAAACCTACTCTCTTTCAATTTGAAACCATTTCCTGTCTCCTGTCACTGCAGTTCCTCATGAAACTTATTGTGATTTACATCAGGCCCATCTCCCCAAGATTCTCCCGGTCCTCTTCTGCTTTTAAGCCTGTCCTACCTCAAGGTTATCTCCTCTTATTTTGTCCTAATACCTAATACCTAAAGGCTTATAATTTAATTCATCCTTTGAGAAATGCAGGCAAATCTCTGACAGAGGTGACCTGCTGGATTTTGAGTCCTCCCTCAAAACATTGGAGGAAGTAAAATATCTAAATCAAATCAGATCTATGCAAATCACATCATCTTGATATAATTTATTTCTTAACAGAGTTGCATTAGGATCCATAATCCTGTTCTTGGGAAAAGACTATTTAATTGAATACATCAAAATTTCCATAGAATGTGAAATAGACGTTCCCATTTTGAGAAATCGCAATTCTACTTGTTTCCTGACTGAAATGAAATATATTAGCACTTGAGACGATCAAGTTCAGCTCCTGAGACTCTCTCAAGTGCTGGAAAGGTGCTGATGGTCAATCCCAGTTCCCAGCTGACAGAAAAACTAAGCCCTAACAAGGATGTGATTCTGCGGACATGGTTTATTTTCCTTGAGATTTTGCTGCATGCTCAAATCTTGCATAATCCCTCTGAGGACTGCTGGGTTTACAGTAAATCATTATCAGAGCCCATCTTAAAACCATTCCTGCAGCTGTTTCAGTCCCGAACCCTCCTTCATATGTGATACCTGACACATGGGTTTCATTCATATCATAATTTTGGTGTGTGGTTGGTAATGTCAGGAATATTAACTACTTCACCTCACAATTATGTCTCCATAGAAAAGTCATTATTATTGTAGTAGAGTTGGCTTCAGCTATAAAACTGGGTAATTTTGGATTTTTGGGGTGAGGCGACAATCTTCCTTGCCTCTCAACTGCCAGTTCAATGCTCTGTTGAGGTGGAAAAGGGCTGAAAAAAGGCTGTGAGACTCCATCCCCCTTCCCCAGAGCGTGCACTGCACTCCAAATCTCACTTTGCATTCAGCTCCAACGTGCCACTCTGAAAGGACTGTGTCAGCAGCCTTAATTGCTTGGCTGGTGCCACAAGACTGATGGATTGTAGGCTCCTGCTTTTCTAGAGGAAGGATGAGAACAGATGGGATTTTGCTAATTTAAACTTCTGTACATGTTTAATGTCCTATTTATCTCTTCCAGTGAGCCTGAAATGGTAATAAATGAAGTAGATTTTAACAGAAATCTGTTAATGTCGTGAGAAGTGTTTGTGAAGAACAAAAAGCTCTATTAGCCTACACTGACCTGCAAATAAACAACAGGCTGTGAGGAGTGGTTACCCACTTTCTAATTTGCTTAATGGCCTTTTAATGAGTGGGCTTATGACTGTACAGTAAATACACTGGTCTAGCACCCTAGAGGCCTCTATTCAGGCTGTTTCCTGGAACTCTGAGACACCTCCTGTTATTTCTGTCCCTCCATTTTTCACTCAGATAAGCCTATAACAATACACCCAACTAACCCTTGAACTGTTTTCAGGGTTGGAATACAAATAAGAACACCAAAACATTCCTGTTACAAGGCTCAGACCCTCACTGGCCCATTCAGTGCTACCAGATTGGTTTTCCCTATCTAAATCTTAAATCTAAATCTCTGTCTAATGAGTTTCTGTACCTAAGGTGGATTTCACTCTTCTTACAGAAATGCAGCCCATTTTTGCCATGTGGAGATTATGATTTACTGAATGTCTTTGAAGGTTTCAGAGCTGTGAAAACTGTAACATAATGGAATCACTGTTGTCTGGGAAAACAAGCAGAGGAGGCTGCACACACCAGGGAAAAAAGGATGGAAGCAGTTTGGGTGCATTGAAATTTGCCAGCTGAATCTGCAACACAGTTTTAGCACAGATACCTTCTAAGATGTTTGTTTATTCTGGCTGGAATCCCTTGGGCATGGAAACCAAAACAGGGTTATAATTCTGGCACTACTGGGTGAGGTGTTCAGGGAAAACCACCCTCCTTTTTGGTCTGTAGGAACATCTCCAAGGATCCTAAACTCAACTACATCTAACTGGGAAAATAACAGGAGAAAACAGCTTTACATCAGTTTTACTAAACTGAAAATGTTTGGATGGATTCCAGGTTGAATTTGAAGTGCTAGAAATGTTTTTAAACTTATGCATGTTTATTAGCAAAGTGTAGCTTATCCTTATGTATCCTTATCCAAAACCTTATGTAGGTTTTGGGGTTTTAGGAAAGAATTACAGCTCGTAGTGCCCTGACTTTATACACTATAGGCACACACAGAGACACAAAAATCACACCATTGGTCTCCTTTCCTGCAAGTCACACTTTTTCCTGGATTAATTACTTTTTAACTGAAATAAGAACAGCAGTGTTTGAACTCCTGAAGCAACAAAGCCCTTTTTACATACTTTGATTTAGTCATGCAAATTAGAAAATGTTGGCTCAAATAATTTATCTGAGACCACACAGTCAAACAGTGACACTTTCAGGAGTAAGTAAATCTCCTAAAAGCCCCAGCTTAGTCCATCCTCCTACACACAAATAAAAAGCATTAAAAAATTGCATTCAAATTACTTCAACAGGTAATTTGTTCCTCCAGGCCTTACTGAACACATTTGCTAATGATTTAGTTCCAGAACACTAAACCAAAAACACTTAGCAAGAGCAAAAAGTCAGCAAGTAAATTAAAGAATAGCAAGTTCCAGTTAGTCTCCTAATAGAGCTGATGATTAAATGGTTCCTATTTAAGCAGCAACAATACTAAACTCTTTTATGTAAAATTGTAAAGGCTGCTAGATTCAACAGGCTTTAGACAAAAGAGGGAAAAGGAAGAAAGGAAGTATTTTCTCAGCTTATATAAAGTGCATTTCAAACATCTGTGTACAAAAGTTTTTATTTAAAGGATGGTGATGCCCTGGCACAGATTGCCCAGAGAAGTTTGGATGCCCAGAGATGTGCACAGAAATAAAAGTTTCCACATTTCTTCCAGTGGTTTGTTGTCTCATCTAAAGCTCATCGTTCATTTCTGTTTCCTATTTGTCTTCAAACCACAAATTTTGGACTTTGTGAGATCAAGCACGGTGCACTAAGTGAAAAGTGGACAAGAGGAACTGATTCAAAGGCCACATTATTACAGTCAGAAAAGATTTTCTAAGATGAAGCCATTCAGCAGCAAAGATGAGCAGTGCAATTAGAGCCAAAGAAGTGCAGAAAATCCATTTATGTTTGTATGAGTTCAGTGACTCTGACTGCTAAAAGTGGAGAGAATTTAGAGATAAATCAGGTAATCCTGTCATCTGAGAAATGCCTTCACAGGCACAGGAACAGGGTGACTAATCTTAATATAACAAGAGTTAACATAGTAAAAAAATATATGTAATATTGCCATTAACTGTAGGCGTCCACCAGAATATATTTTACATAGTTAAATGGAAATATATTGCTCCTAACATTAAAAGAAAAGATAAAACCTGGAGTTGGAATTCACTCCATATAACTTTTACCCATATAACTTTACTTGCACTAATTATTTTCACATTCAAACAGAATACCTGAGGAGTTGGACTGTTTGGATGATTGATGGCATGTCATGAGACAGACAAATCACTCTACTTTGGATAGTGACTGTAAAATATTGAAATAATCCTTTACTCTGTAGTGAATAATGAAGAACAAAAACAAATTAAAGGGAATTTCATGACCAACAGCAAGAAAACTTTACCATAGCTTGTTTCATTAGCTGGCAGGAAAGGCTTCACTGCAAATAGGTTCATTTTTTAATATGAAATTAGAGGAGAACACAAAAAAACATATCAGTAACTGGAAGTGACAGAAAAATAGATTAGATCTCAATACCCAGATTTCACAAATAGTCCTTAGAGTAGTGAACAAGTTTTTCTGATGTCCAAACTTCAGACATCATATTGAATAATTAGGTTGGTTTTTTTTGGTTGGAGGGGGATTTTTGCATATTAATGGTGTACTCTAAGAGCCTCTGTGTACATATATGGGTATTTGTGGTTTTGTTCATCAACTGGGAAAACCTATTTTCTGAAATTGCATCTTTTTGTGCAAGTTTTGCAAGCCCTTTTTGGAGTAATGAAGCATTGGCTGCTGAATAACAGCGAGTTTTGATGTTGTGAAGCATCTCTGCTTCCTGTAACCCCTGAGATCCTGATTGCACCTTGGGATGCAGATTTGTCTCAACGACCAGTCTGAGTTCATTCTCTCTACTTGTTGGAAATTATATAAATTTTAATTTTTTTTTTAAACGTAACTTAATTCAGTTTTGTTCTCCTTTGCCCCAGGGGAAGAGAATTCAAGCTCCTTCTCAGGGGACTGTTCCACCAGGTGAGGTCAGATGAGCTGAACATCTCAACAGAACTGGGGGTTGAACAGAAGATACACAAAAGATAATGACCATTAATGACCATTAATGGCCACTAATGAACATCAACTCCAAGCACCACCCGTGGCATGGCTGTAGACACCTGGTCTGGGTGAAGAGAGATAAGAATGAGAACCTGATTAGCATTGGAGGCACAGGAATCTGTATCCAGCAAGAACCCAAATACTAAGAACTGAGCTACTTAGGACCAATGAACATCAAACCAATTAATTTCTCAGGGCTTTGACTGTGTAAAATATGTGAAAAATCTACTTAAATTCATGTGTGATGGAAGGATTTTCTCTGCACAACCCTGCACTGTGTGGATGAAATGATTTCTGTTGCACATCCTGGCCAGAATAAAGAAGTGCCTTGATTCTTTAAGACTAAAAATCTTGTTGTAAGATTTTTTGGCATTTTCCCCCACAGTTTCAGTGACATACTTATTTCAGTCCCTTTGTGCCTCCGAAGAGACATAATGTGTCTGCTGAGTAATTCATCCCACTTGTGTTGGACATCCGTCTCAGGCTGGGATGAATCACCCTCTGGAATTACCAATCCCTCCTGTGTGATGGCTGAGGAGGTTTGAACAACTTGTTGGGAATTGTTATCCACCTAAAGGGGAACATTTATGGGCTGCAGCCACTTGTGTGTCATCCTAATATTGCCTGCAATCCTTCTAGGCTCAAAGGGACTACAGCAGATGGAAAGATTTGTGTTTTTCTCTCTCATCCTCTCCTTAGAAATAAACTGACCATGGACATGTCTGATAGCCCCTGACAGCTCACCAGGAAGGAAACCAGCAGATCCTGTTGGAGTGTTTTCCCAGAGAGGTCAAAAACTACCAGAGATCTTCAGTAAACAAGGATTTACCAGGCCTTATAGTTGATCTCAAATAACTTTCTCCTTCTGTGGTCTTGGAAGAAAATTAGAGATCCTGGGGAAAAATGTAAAAAAATATCCTCACAACAATTGACTTTGTGCAACAGCAATCAAACCTCCCATTTATACCCCACCAAAGTGTCTGAGCCTGTTGTGGACAAAGTGGAAGAAAATTCAGTACCATTTCCACAGTTAGGATTTCACCTTAGTGCTGAGACTACCAACAAGAGGATAATTATGTGCCAATTTACAGTTGCAGCTTTTATGCTGTGAATATTTCTCCTGCAGTTCCTAGTTTTGTTTCAGTGAAAAAGTTGATGTGTGATAAATATTCTGAGTCGGTTTAGGTCTGGGCTGAGCTTGAATCAGATGTCTCTGATGAAAGTTCTTGCCTCTCAAGTAAAGTTCAGTAAATGTTGCCCACAGCATCAATATGATTGCAATAAATGACTCAAATAAATGCCCTCAAGCACCAACAAGACAAAAAGCAGCTGCTCTTAAAAAATTCTAAAAATATTTCAGTTAATCTTAAAGACAAAGCAAGTTCCAAAGGAACAGGTTCTTAATTCAAATTGTAACTCATTGCAGAAAATTACTAACTGGTCACCCCAAAGTCAGAGTTCGGAGATATTCCACTTCACACTAAGTTTAATAGATTGTTTTTCTCCTCCTCTGATTTTAGGTGTTTAAGCCTAAAATAATTTGCCAGACTTTTGTTTAATCAAGACAACTTGAGATTGACTAAATACTTTTACAGACTGGCACAATTTTGTCCTTTAGAGATAATGACAATGACACTCTTATCTCCATCCTAAATATGTTTCTATTTCACCTTAATATGAAGCTCAATTGAGAAATAAGTATGACTAAAACAGTTATAATGAAATATTCTGAGCCTACATCTATTCCCAAGATTTAAGTATGAAAGAGCACTAATTTAAGACTTTAAATTATTTATACATTTGACATGGTTTCCTATTAATCAGAATCAGAACTAGAGCAATTTGCAAAATTCCTGTGGCATCTATTAAATATTTTCTTCTAAGTAAGTAAATGAAAGAGATTTACTAATTCTAGTAGAAACTTCATTGGTATTGGATGAGAGATGCTAAACACAGGGGGATACATTAAGTCTGTACAAAATGCTAAATACTCTTCAGATCTCTGCTAAATTCATTTAATCCTTTTTTGCGTGTTTTGAAGCCCATCAGATTTTATAAACATTGACATAATGTGGTGAAAGGCAACTATTCACAAATAAAGGACAAAAATCTTAAAGAAATAACATCTAGCATGACATCAGTGTCTCACTGGAGTTAAGAACTTGTGATGTTCTTCCTTTTCACTGTGACCCTAGACGTGCCTCTAGAGGCTGGTTTAACTGAATATTCTGGGGTGGGACACTGTGCCTATTTTAGAAGTATCTGGGATTTGAATAGCTTTTTTCTGTCATGACAACCTCTATGAGTTTATGGATACCCGAAAGAAATCCATTCAGACAAGAATTAGACAATGTCTCTGAGCTGAGAAACACCACTGAACAATGGTTTAAAAGACAATTTCCCAGCATTTTGGACCACCATCATCATCAATGATTAAATTTTCTGCTGGATCAAGATGAACATCTGACATAAAATGTTCAGTTAATGAACTTGTTAATATTTCTACTCTGTCCTATCACAGAATGATGAAAACATAGAATCACAGAATCATGGTATTGTTTACCTTCAAGATGATCTAAGTCCAACCCCTTCCATGGGCAGAGGCACCTTCCACCAGGCCAGTTTGTTCAAAGCCTCATCCAGCCTGCCTTGAACACTTCCAGGGATGGAGCATCCAACATTTCTCTGGGCAAATTATTCTCGTGGTTCATCAGCCTCACAGCAAAGATTTTCTCCTTATAAATCAATAATTAATTAATATCCAGTAAAGCCTGTGCAAAACACACATCAGGGCCTCCCTCATCTACAATGAGGAGTGTGAATCTTGGAGTTTCATCCCTTCTAAGTTGTGACTGTGCCTTTGATGCGCCCTGGGGAAACCAACTTTGTCCATTTGGTTTAGAAATGCACCCTCAGTTCCTGGTCTTACTTTGCTGACCCCCCCTTTGCTCTCTCCTTGAATTCCAGTAAGAAAAGCTTGTTAGATGTTTATGTGTTCTTCAGAGAGAAAAAAGATAAAATCTTTATGAAAGCCACATTTTGGGACATGCTTACTTCAGCAACTTTGCAAAACAGCCTTAAAATGCATGGAAACAATGAAATCTAGGTTCTACACAACATTGTAGCTCTACTCAACAATTCCCCCAGATTTTCATTCAGTTCCAAATTCTTAAATTAACATGGTGGAGTTTTCAGTCTTCCTGACTAGGAAAACTGATCCAAAATTAAACTCTATGTCCATTTGGGCCAATTAGTGACCTCAACGCAGATCGCAGAATCACAGAATTTTTGGGGTTAGAAGGGATCCCTGGAGATTCTTTAGTCCAACCCCTCTGCCAAGGCAGGAGATAGAGATGAAAAGTTCATTCCTGCAAAGAGAGTGAGTCTTTTCCTGCACAAAACAAATGGAATAAAAGAAATGTTGCCTTGCATTTTGACTAGAGAAATGTGGAGATGTTTCTTCCAGCTGTCTCCTCACCTCTTCCTCTATCCCAGAGGATGAATAGCTGAGTTAATGATGCGTCTGAACTTCCACCAGCTATAGCACAGAAATTCCATGCAATCCAAAATCAGAAGAGTTTTTCCTGGAATTCTTGCTGGTATCTGAAGCCACTTAGAAATGACTGAGCTGCATAGCAGCAGGAAGAGAGGGAAGGATGGTTGAGCCAAGGGCTGTTTTCCATTAGCCACACCATGGTCTGATTCCCTCCTGACCAGACAGAGCACGACCTTCACATCATATGGTGAGAGTGACCATGCACTGCTTTAGGGAAATGTTAACCTTGGGGAAACAAGAAAACAAACAAACAAAACAAACAAACAAACAAAAAAACCCCTAAATTCTGTTTCCCCTTTGCTTATAGTCTCCCAGATTTATTTAGCTCTATCTAGCAAGAAATGGACCAAGTGTAAAATTCAGTATTACTTCATGGTTCTCTTATTTGTTTTAATCAGCTACACAGCCCTGTGGTGCCAAAGCATCATCCCAACTTATGCATTATTTACTAGTTAATATCTCAAAACAGATGTCTCTAAATAAAATAATTTTCTTTCTCTTGTTTGTCATGCCTGAGGGCCATCAAAGGAACAGAACACCTCCCTGATAATGTGCAGTGCACTCAAATCATGACACCAGGGTCACCAAGCCTCTGTCAGAGCTGGGTCCTGGGACATTGAGAAATTTGTAGCAACTTGTGTCTCTGGAAGTCAGGGTCAGTGTTGGTTCAAGGCTCTCTCATTCTCTGCCTTTCAAACAGCCATTTCAGCCCTGCACACTTTCTGATCTCATGGATCATCTATTTCTTCCAGATCTCTGTGGCAAGAAAGTCCAAGTGTCAAGGGATGGTCTGACTGGGTCAAAAACCAACATTCCCTGGAACAGGCAAGTATCCATAAGAGCAGGCACAACTCTGCACAACACACATTTAACCAATGTATTTAACCATTTATTTGGCACACTTTGACTTATCTCTGTGCTTTTCAAACTGATGTTCAAGAGTTCATATAATATTATGATGGGGTCTTTATGTTGTTTTTTTTTTCCTCTGTGGTACCAAGGTTTAACTCCAGACCACAATTAAGCACCAGCAGGTGCTCATTCCCTCCCTCAATCCCACTTGGGTGGGATGGGGAAGGAGAATCAGAAAAAGGTAAAACCTGTGGGTTGAGAATAAAACAATTTAATAATGAGAGTAAAATAAAATTATCATGATGATAATAATAATGATGAAAGGAGATATTAAACAAAGATATAAAAACTCAATTAAAAAAAAAAGTGATGGACAGTGCAATTACTCACCATCCCAAGCAGCAATTGATCCCTTTAGGCCAGCTTCCCCACACTGTATCTACTGGGAGTGTTGTTGTGTGGTGTGGAACATCCCTTTGGCCAACTCAGGTCAGCTGTCCTGGACCTTCTTCTTCTCAGTTCCTTGTGCAGAACATTTGATTGAGGGCAAGCACAACTTAACAACAATTAAATTATTATAGTGTTTTATCAACATTTTCCCCATCCAACACAAATGATGTGTCTCTAAGTCTCTGGCAAACACAGGGGCTGCAGGGAGCAAGTCCTCAGCTGACAGGGGCTGATCTCACTCTGGAGGACTTTGATGTTTAGGATCAAAGTCATGAGTTGGGTTGGCTTTTCACTGGACCCAAAACACATTTGAACAATGCCTTCATTGTGGTGATGGAGGGATAAAGGACGGATCAGTGGATCCTGGTAATCTGAATTTGTCCACAGGTGGAGGCTTTGCCCTCAGCTTTAATGAACACTGAGAAGCACATCTGTAAGGCAGGACTCTGTAGCTGTCCATGAGATCTGGACTTTCTGTCCAGATATGAATTGAAATGCAGAGTTTTAGGGAGTCTCTGAAAGGAGCCAGAGAGAATTTAAGACTGGTCTTTGCTAACTTGATTGTAGATATTGATTTTTTATGGATTTATTCAAAACTGAAAGTTAATTTGGAGGACACAAAACCCAGAAGGCTTGATTTTCTTAATTTTTTCCCATTTATCTAATTTTGTTTTGTCATCACTTGCCTTATATTCCCATAGTCTTCACAGAGAAAGTGGGAGTTTTGGTGTGTTGAGTAAATAGAAAAAGGATAAATGGGTGTAGTAGGAGAAAGGTTAAATTTCTTCAGCAAAGGATCCAACTCTCAAACTCTCTAATTTTATCTACATGAAGCTTGAGATGAGATATCTTATAAGACTTTTCACTTACGTAAAAGAATTTAATCTATGCAAGACTTAGTAACTATACACAGTAAAGAGGACTCCCAGCCTGAAAAGGCTGAAATCTGTGGAAAAGAAGGCCATGAGTGGAACAAATCAATTAATCCTGTCCCTAATTTTTAGGATGAGGCTTAAAGGAGTAGGCACAAGTAGGCCATGGCCACTCACAGGGTCTTTGCAGGAGAATGAAGATGTACTGAGTGCCTGTGGGGGGTGCAGAAAACAATTCACTGATTTGAGTGGTGGTAGGAGGGAAGTGTTTAATAATATGGGTACTAAAAAGGAGAAAAACCAAGAAACTACTGGATAAAAGAGGATTTGGCCCCAATCCTCTTTAATGCTATAGGCTGGGGATGGTGTGGCTGGACAGTGCCCAGGCAGAAAGGGACCTGGGGGCTCTGGTTGACAGCCGGCTGGACACGAGCCAGCAGAGTGCCCTGGTGGCCAAAAAGGCCAATGGCTCCTGGCCTGGATCAGGAATGGTGTGGCCAGCAGGAGCAGGGAGGTCATTCTGCCCCTGTACTGGGCACTGGTGAGGCCACACCTGGAGTGCTGCGTCCAGTTCTGGGCCCCTCAGTTTGGGAAGGACCCTGGGACACTTGAGCACATCCAGAGGGGGCAACAAGGCCGGAGAGGGGCTGGGAACACAAACCCTGTGAGGAACCACTGAGGGAGCTGGGGGTGTTCAGCCTGGAGAAAAGGAGACTCAGGGGTGACATTATCACTCTCTACAACCCCCTGAAAGGTGGTTGCAGTCAGGTGGCGTTGGTCACTTTCTCCAGACAGCAACTGACAGAACAAGACACAGTCTTAAGGTGCACCAGTGGAAATATAGGTTGGATATTAGGAAAAAGTATTGTATGGAAAGAGTGATAAAGTACTGGAATGGTCTGCCTGGGGAGATGGTGGAGTCACCATTCCTGGATGTGTTTAAGAAAAGACTGGATGTGGCACTCAGTGCCATGGTTTATTTGAGGTGTTGGGGCATGGGTTGGACTCGATGATCTTGAAGGTCTCTTCAAACCCAGTCATTCTGTGAATTCTGTGAAAATAAGATGAAGAGAGTAGAGACAGCATAGACAAATATATACTTTACAATCTACTGCTTTGGGTACAGAGGACAGCCTGGAGTGATGTGCCAATAATCACAAAGCAGAGAGAAATCAAGGTTAGGACTAATACCCTGCTGAGACCATGGCCAGAGCTGTATCCACACAGTCGTGTGCTCCCAGCCACACTCTGTATCCCACCATTTGCATAACTTCCCTGGAGATTCGCTCGCCTTTGCAACACCTGGCAAAGCACACAGTCTAAACTTTATGGAAATTCACACAAGAAGCAAAATTCAAGCATTTCAGAGTTTATTAGCTTGCTGGAAAGGGTGGGAAAATGTTAAAAAAATAATAACAGTGATTATCAGGATACTTAGTAACTAGTAGTAAATTCTATAATTATAAAGAACATAAGACAAAAACTAACTGAATTCTCACAAATTTCTCATCCTTACCCTTGCCAGCCTCTAATATATGTGCACCTCTAGCAATCACCTGGCAGTTATCCACAGCATTCACAGTATTAAGCAAATTACAAATGGGTCCAGGATGGGCAGAGCATGCCAGTCTTGGCTCTCCAGTGAGCCACATAATGCTCTGCAGCATTTGGCTTCTCTCAGCAGGTCCATTAGTCAGGGTGGATGAACCTCATCAGCTGGAGGGAATGCACACCAGGAAGCATGCTTGGAAGAGTGGAGATATTTGACTTTCATGAGAGATGAGGAGAAACAGAACTCTGGCTGCTCTGCTTTGGCCTCTCTCCCCTCCAGTGGCATCTATGCAAATGCAATCCAGTCTTCAGTCTCATCCAGAGAGAAGTCATCTCCCCAGGCTTCTGTCTTTGTCTCTGCTGTGCATGTCCAGAGTAGGCAAAGGCACCTGGAAGGGACCCAAAGCAGTATAAGGCAATTACCCACCTAGCATCTTGTAAAAGAACTGCTGGGACTTCAGAGGATGTTGCTGTTGTCAGTGTTCACTCACCAGCCGGGGCAGAAAGGGTTGCAGGCATTGGGGGAAAAAGCCCCATAAATTAATAGAGGTAAGATGGAAATGTCCAAGTTTCAAGGACTGTATTTCGATATCCAGTCTCTCCTGAGTCAATTCAGCCTGGTCTGCCACTGGAAGCCACTCTGGTTTGTTAAAGATGCCTGTGGGGAATGTGCCTGGCAGATGTTTTTGGTCTCTTTTCAGAGTTGTGTTGCCCTTTTTCGGCCTTGCTAGAGGGCTCTTCCTCTTGACCTTGCTCTCTCCAGAAGGCCCAACACCATCAGAGAGAGAAAATTGATCAATTTCTGTCTCTATCCCAACTAAATGAACAACTGATACTATTTCTGACATACATCCCACCTTGTCACTCAGTCTTGAGTGGCCCTACCTCACACACAGAAGTCTGCAGTTAGATTGGCATTTCATGCACACTGATAATATTTATTTACCCTTTATGAACACTTTTCTTTTACCAGAATGATTTAGAAATGGTCTCCAGCAAGTACTGATCTTTAATTACACTGGTTATTATTAAAATTCACTGTTAATCGCAGTGGGAGACCAAAATAGAAAAGGTGTTTGTATTGCTTATGTCATATGGAAAATATGGGACAATGTATTGAGAACTTCAGAAAGACAAAGAGAACATATTCAGCAGCTGCTGAATGGCTTTTTTTCTACAACATTCTATACCAATACTACATTGTTATTTCATCCTCAACTAAAATCAACCAGTTATTAATGTAAGATATTGTAATCCCTGAAGTTTCCTAGATCTGTTTGCCAGGAGTGCTCTGAATTATTTAGAGAGCAAAAATGCCTTCCTGGGGATAGATAATGTAATCGTTCTGAACACCAAAATGTTTCTGACTGGTCTTCACAGGACAATGTATGGGTTGTCAGTATCTAAAAAATAAGAATTGTAATTATACTCAGAATTTGCACATGAATCAATGCAAAAAATGGAAGGAAGAATAAAGTTCATATCAAAAACCCTTATAATTGCAAGTTGGAGCCCATATCATCTATTCTATTTTTCTTTCTGTCTCAGAGTTAGGTGTTTACTGTTCCTTGCCAGCCAGAATCCCTCTCTGGTCAATAGAGATGAATAGGCACCTACAGAGGGTGAGTCACCCAGTCTATCTTAAGAAGGGATGAATCACCTGCTAGAAGTGCATTTTCTTCTCCATCTTCAGTTTCAGATCTGAAGTGTGAGCAACTGAACAAGGTGTTTAGGTTTTTCCAACTGTATAAAACAAAAAAACAAACTCTGTCTTGCTTATGTCTCCAAACCAGCATGATGGCAGTGATAACGTTCTGTTCTGGAAGGAGAACTCAGTTTAGCTTAGAGACTTATTGTCCTCATTGATGAAGTTAAGTGACAGGAATCCCACGCAAACTTTTCACAAATTTTTTTTCTAAAAGTTACATATACTTTTTTCAAAGTCTACAAAGGTTGCTTTTAACACTTTTAAGTGTTTTTCTGATACAGGAAACATTTATCTGATTAGTTCTCTTTCTGGGAAAGTTGTCTAGGCTACATTAACATGCCTTATCAAGCTTTGCATGCAAATGCCATGAGATTCAATCTGATTAAAAATAAAATGTTTTGAAATGCCTTTGCTTTGTTGTTTTTTCACCCTTCCCCCTCAGAATGGAAATTGTTTTCTGTCCAGTTTTGAGTAAACAGCATAAGAAAATCAGGGGGAAAAAATTGTCAAAGAACATATTCTACGTCAGGGAAGGTATAGGTTGGAGATTAGGAAGAAATTTTTCACCAAAAGAATAACATAGTACAGTAATGCTCTTCCCAGGGAGGTGGTAGAATTGCCATCTCTGGATGTGTTTAAAAAAAGACTGGACATGGCACTTGGTGCTACAGTCTAGTTGAGGTGCTAGGGCATAGGTTGGACTTGATGATCTTAGAGGTCTCTTCCAACTTCATTATTCTGTGATTCTTTAACTCATTAACAACACAAACAAACTCAGAAGAAAGCTAGAATTACAGTTTCTAATATGAAAGTAGTCCTCAGAATGTTTAGCATGCATGGTCTGAGTCCAATATTCCTCAAGATCATTCAGTTCCACCCCCTGCCATGGGCAGGGATGACTTCCACTAGACCAGATTGCTCAGAGCTCCATCCAACCTGGCCTTGAGCCCTTCCAGGGATGGAGCCACCACAACTTCTCTGCACAGCCTGTTCCATGGCCTCACCACCCTCTGAGTAAACAATTTCATCCCAATATCTAATCTACACCTGCTCTCTTTAAATTTGGAGCCATTCTCCCTTGTCCTGTCACTGTATGTGCTTGTAAATATTGCCTCTCCTTTTTTCTCACAGGACCTTTTCACATCCTGGAAGGCCACAATTAGGTCACCCCTCACCTTCTCTTCTCCAGGCCAAACAATCCAAATTCTCTCAGCCTTTCCTCAAAGCAGAGCTGTTCCATCCCTCTGATCACCATGGTGGCCTCCTCTGGGCTCATTCCAACATCTCCATGTCCTTCCTGTGCTAGGGGCTATTTACAGACCACAAATGGGACAGGACTACTGTGGAACGTGCCTTGAGCTGTTTTATTTTTCAGCATCAGTCTCATTACATGATTATTACAATGGGAAGATGCCAGCAGCTCACATTCCAGGCAGCAGACAAGGAACATAATGTTACAACTTACTTTATAAGCTTCTTGACCAATCACACAAAGCAAAAGCACATTGACAGTAGTTTTATCCAATCACCATAAGCACACGTACCTTTGGTTAAAACAGTGCTTGCTTATTTCGAATACAGTACCTATTTGTAAGCCTTAAAACACAACACACAGAACTCCATTATTAAGCTTTAACCTTCCTAATATCTTGCTAGATAAACTTTCTGCAGCTTAGAGGATTATTCTAGACAAGTGTTAATACACAGACCATTGTTCTATTTGCCCTTACTTTTCTACAGTTTAAATACTTTTTCTGCTGACCTATCTCATGGCTGCTGCATAGCTCTGCTCACATTTCTGCTGTCTCTGAGGCCTGCCTTTTGCAGCTTTCCCAAAACCCTCTTGATTTTGTGGATTCCCACAGCCTCCTCAGGGCTTATTCCAACATCTCCATGTCCTTCCTGTGCTGGGACCCCAGAGCTGGAAGCATCTCTGCAGGTGGAGCCCCAAGAGATCTTAGTTTCAGGTCTGTCAAGCACAAGAGGAACTGCACAACCTCAGTGAAAAGCAATTCACTGTAAAGTTATGGACCTACTTCTTTAGTTGATTTTATTTTTCTTATTGTTAGGCAAAAAATGAAGACTGAACTGGAAGTACAGCTGAGTTCTTTGAGATTCGTTAATGAAAAGCACGACAAGGTTCAGCTGAAAAGTGACATATTTCAGCTGGCTCCACGGATGTCACGTCAACATGTACCATCTGAGATCCTGGCACAAAGAGCAGAGATATTAAGATATGGCCTGTTCGTTCATGCTGAAAGCCAGGATGCCAAACCAATGAAAAAACCATGGAAAAGCCATTAAAAAGCATTTTAGCACTTTGGAAACCAAGAGACTGCATTAGAAAGTTTAAGTGGACTAATTACTTGAATAACATTTCGTTACAAACCTAAGCTGGGCTTTTACAGCCCTGTATTTCAGTCCTTGCTGTTTCTTGCTAATGAAGTTAGCTATAAAATAAACAGGATGATGCTCTGGTTTTTACTGACCTGCCAAACATAAAGACTTTTTACTGCTCAGAGCAGGGGCAGAATGCAGGGGATGAGGACTGGAGTTAACAAGCTCTGTGAAAACTTGTGCTCTCCAAGCTGTGGGGAGAGGCAATATTTGTGCATATCACAAAAATTTGGCTCAGCTCACAGTCAAACATGTCTGTCCCCCAATCCAGCAAATATGCAAGTCATGTTTTGGCACTTGTCCTGGTGCCAGATGGTTACATGTGTGACAACAGTAAAAGCAGGATTGATGTGATCTCTTAGCAGCCAGCATAAGGAAGGTTTAGTAGGATGAAGAGCTGGGGCATTTGAGTTCACTGTGTCTGATAGAACAGACTGGGGATGGGATCTCTCTTTATGTGCAGTAGCAATCCTGTGATATTGCATTCTCACACAGCACTGGCAACCTCTGTGCCTGGTCACAGTGTAGTGTAAATAGAGCCAGAGTACTAAAATCTGCTCCTCAAAATGTAGCTCTACTTATCCAGTGATGCCCTTCCACATTCCAGGAAGAAAAATTCTTTTTAATATCACAAAGAGCAAAATGGATGCAGGGAGTGCAGGGTCCTTTCTGCTTGGAGCAAAGGATCGCATTTGACAGGTTGGAGGATTTTTAAAAACACAGCTGCAGTGATCTTAGCCTTCAGCTATCAGATGCAAGCAGTGCAAAAATTCATTATGTCCATTGATGGGCTGATCACCACTGATGGGTATTTGCTGCCCACAGCGCTGAAATACAGGTTTCAAGAATATCAAGATCTTTTTGCTCCAATCTTCCCATAGAAAGGGTAAACCTGTTAATTGCTGGGTGGTATTTCTGTTCTACACTGGCCAACAGGGTTCAACTGGATGATTAAAGTGATTAAAAAAATAAAAAATATCACCTGATAGAAACAGCTTCAGTCATTAGAAGTGCTGGTGTGGCACAAAAGAAATCTCTAGAGGAAAACCTGACGGAAGTGACTTTTAGGGAATACCTGAAAGAACTTCAAAAGTGATTATCTGATTGTGATTCATCTGATCACAATTACATATATTTAGCTATTGTTTCTAAAAAAGCTCAGGAAATTGCTGAGCCCATTTTCTTTTCATTATACTTAGAGATTTTCTGTGCATTGGGGTGTTTCTTCTTTGCATTGGGGTGTTTCTTCTTTGCAGAGAAATTTTGCTGGGACCTGTTCAAGGAGGTTTGTCTGCAATGACACAGAGGTGGAACTGAGGTTCAGAGCATTTGATTTTGTTTTCTTTTACTGATCTTAACCCTAAACCTTCCCACTAATTCATGGAGCAAATATGAGATTGATGATTTAGGGTAAACAGAGAGAATGTCACAAGAGAAACAGCCACCAAAAGAACTTGTCCTGAAGAAAGAAATGAACTTAGAAAGCAGTGATAATTGTTCATCTTCCAGTAAGTTTGGGGAATTGAGACCATGAAATTAAATCTTGAATTTATAGGCAGCCCAGATGAAAGTTCTAAATTGTTTATTAAAAATTGATAAAAAGAAATTTTATTTCACAGTCTCTCTGGATAGATTATTTCAGTTTAGGAAGATATTCAAGACTTAAAGGATCTTGCATTCCTTGTGAAAGGAAATTGCTCAGGACAGGCTGCTTGTAAGAAGAGAAGCAAAGCAAGAGAAGGGCCCTTGTAGAATATTACAAGAATATTGTGCAGAAATTATCAGAGAGATAAATACATGAATTACTGTAAAAATGCATTCAAATGCTATTTTCCTTCCTCAGACTTCAATGCATAGCATACACCAAAGCAGCTGTGTTCTGGTGTTCATCATCTACCAACAGTTAATTTAGTTTAAATGCAGACAGGAAAAGTAACTCCAAAACTCTCCATGCACAGAAAACAAGAAAAAAGAAAAAAAGAAGTGTTGCATATTGTATATTCACCAAAGAAGTAGATACCAGAGCAATGTGACTAAAAGCCTCTTTGCCTGATGATCATGTTGGGGATTAGAAGGAGGTGTCTTTGGAAAGGTTTACCAGTTAGAGAGATGGAATTTGCCCCAAGAAATCTTCTTGATGACATTGATCACTGTAAGTGTCCTAACAGGGAAAAACAAGACAGTAAAATGTCTTGGGTTAAATGCCACCATGTATCCTGCAGTGAATTCCCTCAGTGCCCAGCTGGGATGGGAGGGCACTGTCTGCATTTTGAGGCCTCTCTTCTGAATCTCTGTAAATACAAAGTTCCCCAAGTCAGAGTTTTGGCTTCAGGGCTGAACGAGCCTTTCCAGACACACCAAAGCTGTGCCTTGCCCTTGCTTTCAGCAGGGAGAAATTGAAGCTCTTGTCTCAAATTCAGAATTTCTGAGCTGTCAACAGCAATGACCTCCAAGAACATCTTTCTAGTACGAAATTACCAGAAGGGATGGTCCCTGGGATGCTGTTCCTGGAAGTACCATTTTAATGAGTAGCTCATTTGAGAACTGGCAAGATGCAGCCTGTTTGAAAAGAGAGTTGATCTAGACACTGAGAAGTTCAGAGGTTTAAGTTCAATTTATAATTTTTGCAGTCTTTTTATTCTAAGAAAGCAGCTGCCACTTAAACTCAGATAAGCAGCCCAACAACCTGATGATGTGTCTGAACAGACACTTCAGAGGAATGTGAAAAAGAAATAAACACCTCAAAGTGAAAACATTTACCCTGCAGGTAAAAAAAAATAAGAGTTGTATGAAACACAAGCTTTAAAGTTTTAGAGCTGATTAGTTTTTTCTAAATACTTTTCATTTAAGCACTAATTATTCTTCCCAGTCCTTTCAATGCTAATCCATTATTAAATGGGTTAAAGATTCACAGAAAAATTCATGTCAGACTTTGTAACTGCCAAAATAAGACTCTCAGAAAGTGTTTTGAGGAGCAAGAAATCTAATTAAATCATTGGTTAATGAAGTAAATCAAAGGAGATTGGCTATGGAACCAATCTCATTCACTGCTTTAACTCCTAAACCAGGGTGAGACGTTTCTCTTCATGGCCTGGTTATAGACACAGTGCAAAGCAAGAGCAAAAAAGCAATTAGTGTCTGGGCTAATTGGTGGCACGTTTTGTGACAGGCTGCTCTGGCAGAGGCATTGTGATGTAGCACAGTGCTGGATTACCACAATCATAGTATGGCATAGCCCTTGAGGTTATAAGGAAAAAAGGAAGAAATGCTCCAGTTTCCATTGTGTTCTGCTTACAAAAGGTTGCTGGAAGCACTGTCCTGTGATCATGTTTGGAACTGTTTTCCTGTATCTGAGCTAAATTGATTTCCTTGTATGGATACTGCACGTTTGCTGCTATTCTATATTTCTGATAATCAAGAGTTTGAACCAATCTGCAGGGTAAATAATTTTCTCATCTGGGCGAGCTTAAAGGTGCAATAATGCAGCTGAGTCCAAATGAGGATGGGGTTCAATTACATCTGCTTAAACAGTCCTTGTTCGGCCAGTGATCTCCTGTGCCAGGAAATGGAACAGCCACCCACCTCCCCAGCACAGGGACAGAGAATTATGGAACGAATGGGAAGTGACAGGACCAGGGAAATGGCTTTAAACTGAAAAAAGTCAAGTTTAGATTGGATGTTATGAGTAAACTCTTCCCTGTGAGGGTGCTGAGGTCCTGGCAAAGGTTTTTCAGAAAAGCTGTGGCTGCCCCATCCCTGGAAGTGTCCAAGGCCAGGGTGGATGGGGCTTGGAGCAACCTGGAATAGTGGAAGGGGTCCCTGCTCATGGCAGGGGGTTGGAATGAGATGATCTTTAAGATCCTCTCTATACCCAAATAATTCTGTGATGATTCCACAGTTACAATTCTTTTGGACTTTTCTAGTGGAAAAGCTGCCTGAGCTGTTATCACTGTTATCAATGATTTTATCTTTTATCTTTCAGCAGGACTGGGCTGCGGAAAAAGGGAATCAGGACTTAGAACCAGCTGCTGCCTGGCACTGCACACATTCCAGTGGATGGAAGAGGAAGCCTGAGGTGATGGATATGGCAGCAGCCACATCACTGCTTGTAGGATTAAATAGGCAGCTGTAGCAGAGAGTGGCATAAACACAAAACTTAAAAAGGACTTTTGGTCCCTTTTTAGCAAGAGATGCTTCCCAATCACTTGGAACAAAATCTTATCAAGCCTGAACTAAATCTTGCTGCTTGGGAGAAGACCTTTACATCACAAGGTTGAAGTTTGGGTCTGAATAGAGCTGTGGGTAGGATATTAGTGGGCAATTTTTATACAGAAATGACAAGCACACTGGAGATTTTGCAGCCTGGCCTCCAGAGAATTCATCAGATTTAAGTATTACTGCAGCATTGCATTTGAGTGAAAGGGCAAAGAGAGGGAGCATTTATCTTATCAGAATATTGACTTTCTTGTTGTTCTGCTTTCTGGGGATGTAATAACACCAACTTGTGTTTGCATAGCAACAAGGTAAAGGTTTCTTTTTAAAATGTGTGGTTCCACTCTGAAAAAGAAAACCTAACACCATGGCAACACACAGTGATTCCTCCATCAAATACACTCTCAAAAAGTGTTTTGCTAGATTTAGGAATCATTATTAAAAAGAGGAGAGATATCAACAAGCTTGCCTCCAGGTTTTGCAGTGTTTTTACATATACATATATATTCACAGGCATTATTACCTCCACCTTATTTATTAGCTAAGTATTTATATCTGTACAGACTCCCACAATATTCTTCCTGCTAACCCTCCTGCTCTTTTACCATCTGTCACTTCACTTCCAAGAGTAAAACTGAATTAATTTTTTTAAGCCTGCTAAAATGCTGTTAAAAGCAGACAAGTTCCACCCATGTGAGCTCATAGTTAAAAAGCCTGTGCAAGCCTTTATGAGCATACCCAGGAATAAAGTAGACAATATGTGCACATCTGCACCAGGAGCAGCAGTTTCTCCACTGGATCAGAAAGTGTTTCACCTTCCCTTGCAATCTGTGTGACTGCAGAGTCTGCGCCTCAGTTTGGGAATTGGAGATAAGAGCTGCCGAAGAAAACCAGACTTTTCAAAAGCCTGGATCTCCCTCCGAGTGACTGACTTCAGAAGGCAGCAAGACCAGAGGTTTTCAGACACTTCAGATGAAAAAAAAAATTCCAGAGAATCTCCAAATGAACAAAAAAAAAATCCAAAAGAGCAACAAAAGCCCCAAATACCCACATTAAAAAAAAATAAATAAAAGCAGATCTTTATACCTTTTTCTTCTTTTAATAAATTTAAAGAAAAACCATTAAAACACTTTATTTAGTCAAATTTTAAAGCAAAGTACTATCCCATTCAACTATAGAGGAGAGGCTTTTCTCTTATTTAGCATGCATATCTCCTCTCTGTCTGCATGTGTGAGGAGGTGATTGAACCTCCTTATTTAAAGAGGTTCTGTTATTTAAAGAGCTTCTTGCTAATTAAAAACACCTCAGGAACCCTGAGCAGCCTGGGACTGTGGGAGGTGTCTCTTCCCATGGCAGTGGGGTTGGACTGAGATGATCTTTACGGTCCCTTCCAACCCAAACCATTCCATGGTTCTGTGATTTATAGCCTGGCTGAGTTTGGCTGCTGTGGTCTCCCTTTGAATGTCACTGGCTGGATGTCACTAATTTTACATTTTGATCAGCTCTGATGGGGAATCAGACAGACAAGTGCAAAGCAGGACTGACGGAGAGGGGTTTCAGCAGTGACCTCTCTGACTAATTACTCAAAAATGTGATCTGCCCCCAAATGTTTGCCACAGTCTGGAGGTCAAAGCCTTCCTGATGGTGACAGGTCAGTCCCCAGCCAGGTTTTCATGATGATTTTGCAATCAGTCCCAGCTTCACAGCTGATGCTGCAATCAGATCCATCGTGCCTGCTGAATTTTGATCATTTTTAGTGAAAAGCAACAGAGGGGAGCAAAACCCAAAGAGAGCAAATAAGAAAAATGACCCTGCTTTCAAAAGACAGAGCCATGGTACTGAGTTTTCCTTTGCCTCCTCCCTTCTCTGCCAGTCTTAACTCTGAATTACTGACAAGGAAATGGAGGGAAAAGAGAGAAAAGAAAAAGAAAATAAGGAAGAAAATTGAATTTCTCTGAAGCTAAGCAATGAACCCAGGAAACATGTCATAAGAAGTGACCATAAATAACTTTGCTTTTTGATGTAATTCACTTAAACAGATCTTTTGTGGACCATTCATGTTGTTGCTTGAGGCAATTGCTCTTTTGGTAGGTACAGCTATGAAATACATATGTGGTGGAAGGAAAAGGACAGAATTATCTCAAATAATGAACAGATTCATTGGAAGTTTCAGCCCCCATATGTATAAATATGATCAATTCTTCCAGCCAAAACTGATATGACATCACCTCCAACCAAATATCATTGGACAAAGCCACCCAGTGTTGAATTTCAAGTTTTGTACTCAGCTATTGTCAGGAATTCTGAAAAATCGGAAGAAAATTCCTCTCCATGTAAACTTGTCAAGCAGGAGGCAGTTCCACAGTTTTATCCAAAGCTGTATTAGCATTTGAATGCACTTTTTGCAACTGTGTAATGCCCCAGAATTCACAGATTCCTTTAAAATGAAATATTTGCCACATTTCCAGAGAGAATATTTCCGTAGGGATCAGATAAAAACACTGTTTAATATAACACCTGGCCTTTTACTGCAAAGATTTTGCATCAAAGTGCTGCATATTCAGTACATTTGTAATTTTTAATCATTGAGATTTTCCTGTACTGAAAGTTTTATTCATCTAAAAGAAAAACGAGCGTGGGAGTTATAAGGAGGATTTAGCCAATCTTCTGAGTCTCAGTTGGAAAATATCATTCCAGATTTTTAGGAGAAACTGCTCTTCCAGAAAGATTTAATTCTGTGATGTATTGCTTCATTTCCCTCTCTCTATCTTTAGGTATGAGCCATCTTCCTTTCCTCCACTTAAACCAAACAGCACAGTTTTGCTTTTATATATACATATATATATGATTATATACAGATATTTACACTCGACCCAGTCATCCCTGACTCATTTTTATAAAACACCAGAGAGAAATTTGCCCTTTCAGGGTGAAATTCAGCTGAAGTCTTTTTCACAAAGACTTGCAACTGGGATGAATTGCATGTCATTGCACCTCTCTGACAAAAAGTGTTCCAAAAACATGTGGAGGTAGCACTTGAGGACATGGTTCAATGGTGAACACGACTGACAGTTGGATATGATGATCCTAAAGGTCTTTTCCAACCTCAATTATTCCATGATTCCGTGAAAAAGGGAACCAGATTCCAGATCACTTATTGAATTCCATTCATCCATTTAGTTGGATGAATGTGGCTGGGGAGAGTAAAGGACAGATGGACAGAAAGCCATTTACAGTGGTCTTGGGAGGAATTTTGGCTGGCATAAGTCTTCTGCATAAAGGGCTCCTGTTGCTGTATGGTAAATAAAATGTGAAATTTAAAAAAGGAGGAGAAAGAGTAGAATTATATGAGTTGCTTTGCCTCTTTGCTTTACCCTCTTTCACTTCATTCAAAATTATCTCCTGTGGTGGTGGATTTTAGGCAAGTTTTTTAGCCAGGTTTGGGGGTAGGGTTAGGTTTGGGGTCCTGGGACAGGGATGGGCCAGGAAGTGTCTGAGCAGGATCCCTGAAAAGCAGTGCTGGCCTACACCAATCCATGTGTTCCACCCAAAGGGAAATGGCCCAGGACAAGGTGAGTGAAGGGTTAATCAACACAGACCCACAGAAATTTCTTTTCTATCTCAAACTAATACCTTATCCACCCTAGGATTTGTATTTCCTTTCAGGAGACACTGTGGATTCTTTGCTGTAAATCAGTGCTTCCTCTTTTTTTCCCACAAAATAAAGAAGATAATTTCTTATGTCAGGGTAATTTATGGATGCTCTTAACTATCCTGCTTTACTGTGATAAATTACCTCCTTAAATCTCCTTTGTACATCAGTTGCCCATTCTCAAGACAGTATTGTGACTTTTTGGGTGCCACTGTTTCAAGGAGCTGTGTGCATTTCTCTCCTGAGAGTGGAAGTGTGGCAGCTGCTTTGGCTGTTGCCATCTAGCAGCAGAATGTGTATTTATCCATCTATAAATACACCAGTGGGTGCTAATGAAGCCCAGCAGAAACCCAGCTTCACAAGTTCTTTGGAAAAACAGGAAAACAAAACAAAACAAAATGAAATCATTCGAAGCACACAAAAAGAAAAGATTTCTGCATTTGGGAGAAGTTTCAAAGACTGCTCCCATCCAAAATTGGTGCCTAAATGTGGTGTAATCTGCCTGACGCCCTGCAAATAAGCAGAGCACCTCTCTTCTCTCTCTCTGTGCTGCCAGGTTGTGCAGTTCAGCTCTGCCATGACCTCCCTTTTAATTTCCAAACAAACAAGGTCAACAAAGCTGGCAGCAGGTAGTTAAGTCAGTATAATAGGATTTTGATTGCTTTCCTACAGCAGGGGAGTGTACAGGGAGATGTGTACATTATACTTCTGAGTGAAAGCACAAGACCTATTTCAAGGTTTTCATTAATTGCATTTATCTTTTAAGATAGGAATACCTAGTGATGATTAAGTAAATAATGAGACCTTAACTTCATACACTGAGCTGCAATAAACAAGCCAGGTCTGCTAAGAAGAGATTATTTTTTTATTTTAATGGGGAAGATGACTTGTGTATTGGTTCTGGACCCAAATACTGCAGAATAATGCCCTCCTTTGGCACTGCAATTAAAAGTAAAGGTATCTCATTCTGCAGGAAGGACAGGGAAGGCTCCCTCCTTGTCTACATCTGACTCCACACTTGGTATTGGCTACAGTCCTATTTTAAACATGACTAGGAATACCCAGAGGTTGCTTCTAAACAGAGCGTTAGTTCTTTAACCTAAATTCCTGAGTCCCAGCGATTCCCTCCAATGTTGTGATCTTCAGAAGAATCACATGCACGCTGGCATGAGGTGGATTTGTTTGGATTTATTCCACTTGTTTGGATTTATTCCACTTCATTCAGTACAAAGCATTTGCTTTGATGGCTGTCCCATCCCTGGAAGTGTTTCAGGCCAGGCTGGACAGGGCTTGGAGCAACCTGGGATAGCGGAAGTTGTCCATGCCCATGGCAGGTGGGTGAAACTGGGTGGGCTTTAGGGTTCATCCGACCCATTCTGTGATACTCAAATTAATGCAATATAAAAGAAGTAAATAACAGTGATGGAGGATATTCCTATGAGTGTTCAAAAAGGAAAAAAAAAAAAAAAAACAAACCACAAAACCAAACCAAGTAGACACTTTGGCCTAGCGGACATGTGGAATTAGATCAAGGGTTGGGCTTGATAATCTTGGAAGTCTTTCCCAACCTTAATGATTCTATGATCTCTTAACTTCTTTTGTTTCAAAAATTATTTTTTCCTTGTCTTAAGCTTGCCTCTAGGCTTTATTTCTGTATTTTTTGAGAACTGTTCAAAAATCCTACTGAGTTGGTATCTATTGGCCTGAAGTTGCAACTGCCTTGACAGTTGCAAGATCACAAAGAAATATTTAGGATCAGGGTCTGTTTTATTTTGCACCATTCAAATCCCAAACTCTCCCACTGTTCATCTTTCAGCTGGATTCCTGTCTGATCCAGAGTAGGGGACAAGTTAGAGGGCTGGAAAAGGCAGATGAAACAATTTCTGCTTTAGCTGTTGCTCCTTCCTTGCTTCATAACCTCGAGCAAAAGGTTTCAGCTCCCTGTGACTCAATTTCTGCTCATTGTAGCACAAGTTCTGCAAAGTATGAACTATTTTCTGCAACTGTACAGCAGGCAGAGCAGTAATATCCTATTCCCACATCAAGCCTCCAGATATGACACCATGGTGAATAATAGTGTGAGAGAAAACAGCTCCAAAACATTTTTTTTCAAGAAAAAAAAATCATTTTTTCCTCCTTCTCATTTGTTTCTGCAGTTTAGGAAACATACGTTCCACAGTGCACTGAGCTATTTCTAATATGCCCAGCTGTGCAGGTTGATAGGCAAGAGATAAAACCATGCTGCTAATGAAAAACAGCTGCTCATTAGTCAGGAGAAAACTGGTTAGGGTGTTTAGAGATACAATTATTTTTACTGTTCTTGTCCCTTTTTACGCTTATACAGAAATTATATTATTATCAAATCATGCTAGACGGCGTCTCAGGTTGAACATTTTAAAAATGAATGTGGTTCATTAACAACATGATGAATATTTAAGCAGGATTACAGAGCATAATGAACTTCCTTTAAATTTTTTTTTCAAGTAGAAAAAGCTCAATAAATTTGCTAATATTTCACTGGTTAATGTTACAATTAGGTGTGCAGCATCTTTTCCCAGCTTTTTGAACATCTCTCTTTTAATGCTGACTCTGAATTTAAGTCTGAGGCACAGGGCTGAAAAGCTGCAATTTTTTCATTTTGAACATTAATTGGGTTGATACCTGAGTCAGTCACATAAGCAGTCACCTCATCAGCAAGAAACCCCTGACAAAGGAAGGGAAATCAAGCCAAATGCTCAGTACCTCAGAAGTAAAACAAAACTGAAACCTCATCCTCTGAATCAGCATTTTTGTGATCTTATCCTCACAAAATTAATGACAATTTCTCAACTGCAAACCACTTTAAGATTCTTCTTATTTCATATTAAAAAAAAAAAAAAGTTGAGAAAATCAAGTAGAAAGCAACAATTTAATATTGTCATTTCTAAATATTCCTTCAGAAATTCTTTTATAAGTCTAATTATTTCATTGCCAAAACCACATTTACTTAAGGTCTGGGCCTTTATCCCAAGAGATTTGTTGTGGAATTTGGAATCTTTTTACCATGAGCAGAGTGGCCTTAGCTCTTCTGAAGCTGCTCTGATCAGACAACCTTCAGCTCAATTTACTCAGCAAGGAAAAGCAGCAAGATGAAAGAAAAATAATAAAGGAGATTGGCTGAAGATCTGCCTGAGAGCAGTGGTGGAGTCACAGCCCCTGGAGGGTTTTAAAGATGTGTTTAGGTTGCACTTAGGGACATGGTTTACTGGCAGCTTGGCAGTGCTTGATGATCAAGTAGGCTTGATAATCTTAGAGGGATTTTCCAACCTCGACAATTTTATGTCTCTAAAAGTCTCTGTGGCCAAATATTTCTCTTGTGCTCTCTCCCTCTCCAGATTTACAGATGGAAGGCAGGGATATCCCAAAACAGAATTTTACAGACTCAGGTATTCACATTGAATGGCTCAGCAGAAATCTCCTAAATGAGATAAGCCTGACTGAAAATATCCATATAAAAACATTTTACACCAACTTTTATTGTTTGATGCCAAAAAAGACACTTTTTTCCCCCCATAAAATGATAAATTCAGGGAATTATTTCACTGACACACCTTGAAGAGGAAAAAAAAATGTTATTTCCAAGTTATCTCCAATGGAAATCAATACATCAGGAAATATGCAAAGCTTCCCTCTGTGCTGGCAAGATCAGAACTGGAAACAGTTCCACTGTAATGTTAATTCATTTATCTGAAATTTACCAATAAATGTCTGCTGTGGAGAAGGAGTGAGGAACTGTATCATGAGCAAAGTTCACTGCTAATACATGTCTTGAGGCAAATCCTTTTTATCCCTTATGTTGCAGGTAAAATAAACAAGAGAAATTATCTGCGCTTACTCAGAATCCTAACCCTGGGACAAAGTCTTTGTGCAAGATGCTCTACAACCACCAGTTGAAGAGACATCTACAGTCCTGGGAATTTAATAGACTAAGTGGTTAATAAAAGACAAATAAGTAGAGATGGAGACCAGGGAAGGATGAGAAGCCAATGTTTCACTGGAGACAAAAGATTTATAATGTGGTGACAAGCTTGACAAGCTCCTCAGGTTGTTTTTTTTGAATTTCATAGGAGTGAAGAATTTTGAGGCCCAAAGAAATTGCTTTTCAAGCGTGGAGAAAGAGTTATTTCCCCCAAATAAAGACCTAAACAGTAGAAGGCACAAATCTGGGATGGAAAGTGGCATCTGCATGGCACCATTGGGATTTATCTTGGTTGTGACCCCCAGGAGCTCCATGTCCCCAGGTGTTTGATGCATCCCTGCATCCATTATAAGGCTGAACTTCTGATCTCTGGGACCACCTCTGTAAAGTCCTGGGGCTCCTTCACAAATGTCACCAGTTTGCTGTTGCAGGGTGGCCCATGGGGATGAAAATGCACATTCAGGGTCGATCCACTCCATTATTACCCAATCCTGCTTAGGCAGAAACACAGGGAATAATTGTTTCCATACACGTGTGCAGCACGCAAAACATCCACATCTACATGTGCTTATGTAAAATATTTCTATCCCAGTAAATCATGCCAAAAAAAAGTCCTCATTGGACTCACTCAACATTGCAAACCTTACCTGTACAGGTCAATTGAGAACCTGGGACACTGCCCAGAGGAAACCACACTGTGGTTGCAGTTAGTTTTCCCTCTGATTGTTGCCTCTGTTCTCTGCTCCCAGATCAGGTCTCAGGTAAGTTATTCAGTCTTTTATTACATGTGCACAGCAGGTCCCCAGGGCTGGCACCCCCCTCATGCACACTGGAAAAGAAATCCCACAAGCCAACAGCACATGGTGAATCAGGCACCAGAGGATGCTTTGGATTGGGGTCACACATTTGTCAGAACAACAAAATAATAAATAGATGAGCATAATTTTGCATTATAGCAGCGTGAGCTACAATAGCTCAGAGTGGGGAGCTGATTATTGCTCTGCTACCTACTGAAAAATGTCATGCTATTTATAGTGCTGAGCAAATAGCAAATTATAATCATCTACCTCAGATCCATTCAGTGTGCTGCTCTCCAGGTGGTCTCCTCTTGTGCCCCTGTGCTGTAGCCTAGAGGAGTGGTCAGTCTCCATGCTGAAAGCTTGGCACAGCCATGGCCAATCGGAAAAACAAAACAATTAATTTTGCTAACTCCTGGGCTCCATGGGGAAGGAGGCTCAAGCCTGGCTTTGCAGAATTGTGCTGCTGAGCTGACACAGGTTCTTTGCCCCCTTCAAATGAGAGTGATGAACTTTACAGCATTCAAGATAGGTAATAGCATCATACTCTGATTAAACACCTCCAGCAACTTATATCACCTGATTAAAAACCAGAAGGGGGCTACAAGAATTCTGCAGAGGGACTTTTTATAAAGTCATGGAGTAATGGGACAAAGGGAATGGCTTTAAGGCGAAGAGAGCAGGTTGAGTTTGGACATCAAAGAGAAATTTTTCCCCATGAAGGTGATGAGGCCCTGGCATAAAGTACCCAGAGAAACTGTGGCTGCTCCATCCCTGGAAGTGTCCAAGGCCAGGTTGGATGGGTCTTGGAGCAACCTGGGATGGTGGAAGGTGTCCCTGCCCATGGCAGGAGGTTTGGATCTGAATGATTTTTAAGGTCCCTTCCAACCCAAACCATGCTGTGAATCCCCAGCACAAACATATTGTGGGTATATTTCAATATTTATTTTTGTAAATCTGTAACTTGATAGAGTGGGGGGGCTGCAATTCTCTGTACAGTTTCACTGCTGGTTTAGTTCTGGGACCTTCAGGAGTTTTGCAGCTCAGCTGCTTTCCTCATCATCTGTTCTGCTTTTCCTCTGTCCCAGGTTTTGCACCTCTGTCTTTGTCTCTCTCTCTCTCTTGAGTCTATCTTGGAATAATATATTGACTCATCTAGACCTTAGCCAACTTTCAAATTACTCAAGTTGTGTTTTGTCAGTGCTCTGAGGGTTGTAGCCAGTCCATCTCAAGCTGCAGCAAGCCCTTGGGGATGCAGGGGATGCAGACTGAGAATGAAGAAAGAAAACTTACCAGGCTCTATAATATTTCAGGGAAATCAGTTGTGAAAGATGGGACAAAAGTCCTGGAGAGGAAATAAATGTACCAAACGTAGAAGGTGATAGTAGGAAAAATGATTAGCCCCTGGAGAAAAGCTGGCAAAGCTCTGTTATTTGGTCTCTTCTGTTTTGCCATGCCAGAGATGAATTTTCATAGGTCATGAACGCTATCAGGAATGGGAAAAAAATCTTAACTTAGGCTAAAATAACCTTAGAGAGCAGGTAATCTGGGTTTTCACTCCATCAAGCAGCTCAAATTCAACCTGATGTTTCCCACAGGCAATATCTGGAACTGCTAAATTGAATTCAGATTTACTAGATTGGTACCAGGATTACAGGCCTGTTGTTTTTCTTTCCAGAAAGACTTATGTCATATTACTTTTCCCTATTCATCTCTCTTCACAAATCACTGTCCAAAGGGGGGAGGAAATACAGTAACTTCTGTGCTCTGAACATGATATTATGGAAATTTCCTCTTAAAAATAACCTTATATTTCCTTAAGGAAATAGTGTACTTAAATAAGGCTTTTACAATAATCACATTTGTAGGCAAGAAAAGGTCAGAGGTGGAAATGAAAAGTATGAAGAGCATGAGGAAGTAAAAATCCCTGGTTTGTTTGTTTATTTACACATGTAGAATTTTGAACATATCAACTGGAGACTTCATGAACGAGCATAACCTGATTTGTAAAAAAGTGGTTTTTTGCAAAAAGGGCTGGCAAATAAAGCTATCAATAGAAATCTTCTTCCCCCAGGTGGATTATATTCTGTATTTGTGCTCCCAGAAAGGGAACAGAGTAAAGCAATCTCCACAAGCACACTTCAAACAAATGGTTTTCAATCTGGTTTTAAACGCTTGCTCCCGGGGCAAAGTAAAACTGTCTTGAATTGCAAAATGGGGGCATTGGAACAGAAATACAGGTTTTTACTCTATTCTGCAGTAGTGGCTTTGATATAGGAATGCAAATGAAAGGCTGAAAAAGAGGAGTTTGAATACAGATCTCTGGTCTCTGTTCAGTGTGAGGGACAGGAGTCCCCACTGTGTAAACAGTTCCTCACAGCAATGTAAGGACACGTGGCTGAATTGGCTGAATTTTACTTTAAAAAGCAACTTAGGGCTAAACCCCCCAAAGGGAAAAAATAGGTAGGGACACTAATCTAGGCATTTTTGCAGGTTTTAGGCAGTTTTTAGGCAGAAAATATTATTTCTTTCAGCAGTGAGTCATGGAATTCTCATTGGAATATCTTTGACTATTGATGTGCACTTAATAAGGGTTTAGTGACAAGATCCACAGGACCAGAGGGAATGCCTGCTGATCTGAATTAATGTTTTTATTTTATTGTTTTCCCCAGGGAAGCCCAGGTTTCCTCTCTAGTACTCAGGGGGAAAGTGTTACTTCTGCCAAGTTCTTTAGCAAAGTGGGAACTTTTCTCCCTAAAGCTCTCCCTGGGATAAATCTTCATGCAGCAGCTGCTTTCTTCTCTCTCTCCTGTTTTCCACAACTCTTTCCTCTGCAATTAGTCCGCAGTGGTCTCCAAAATAAATGAATTTGGGTTATGATCCCTGTCCCACCCCAGCTGCAAGCAGGGAAGAGGAGTTTGATACATCTCACATTTGCCTCCAAATCTCCCAAGTGCTGCAGAAAGGAGATGTCTCACACCAGTTCCTTCCTTCCTTCCTTCCTTCCTTCCTTCCTTCCTTCCTTCCTTCCTTCCTTCCTTCCTTCCTTCCTTCCTTCCGCCACTTCCGCCACTTCCGCCACTTCCGCCACTTCCGCCACTTCCGCCACTTCCGCCACTTCCTTCCGCCACTTCCTTCCGCCACTTCCTTCCTTCCTTCCTTCCACCACTTCCTTCCTTCCTTCCTTCCTTCCTTCCTTCCTTCCTTCCTTCCTTCCTTCCTTCCTTCCTTCCTTCCTTCCTTCCTTCCTTCCTTCCTTCCTTCCTTCCTTCCTTCCTTCCTTCCTTCCTTCCTTCCTTCCTTCCGCCACTTCCTTCCGCCACTTCCTTCCGCCACTTCCTTCCGCCACTTCCTTCCGCCACTTCCTTCCGCCACTTCCTTCCTTCCTTCCTTCCTTCCTTCCTTCCTTCCTTCCTTCCTTCCTTCCTTCCTTCCTTCCTTCCTTCCTTCCTTCCTTCCTTCCTTCCTTCCTTCCTTCCGCCACTTCCTTCCTTCCTTCCGCCACTTCCTTCCTTCCTTCCTTCCTTCCGCCACTTCCTTCCTTCCTTCCTTCCTTCCTTCCGCCACTTCCTTCCTTCCGCCACTTCCTTCCTTCCTTCCTTCCTTCTGCCACTTCCTTCCTTCCGCCACTTCCTTCCTTCCTTCCGCCACTTCCTTCCGCCACTTCCTTCTGCCACTTCCTTCCTTCCGCCACTTCCTTCCGCCACTTCCTTCCGCCACTTCCTTCCGCCACTTCCTTCCGCCACTTCCTTCCTTCCTTCCTTCCTTCCTTCCTTCCTTCCTTCCTTCCTTCCTTACTTCCTTACTTCCGCCACTTCCGCCACTTCCGCCACTTCCGCCACTTCCACCACTTCCTTCCGCCACTTCCTTCCGCCACTTCCTTCCTTCCACCACTTCCTTCCTTCCGCCACTTCCTTCCTTCCGCCACTTCCTTCCTTCCGCCACTTCCTTCCTTCCTTCCTTCCTTCCTTCCTTCCTTCCTTCCGCCACTTCCGCCACTTCCGCCACTTCCTTCCGCCACTTCCTTCCGCCACTTCCTTCCGCCACTTCCTTCCACCACTTCCTTCCTTTCCTGCTCCACTGCTCCATCATGCAGTAAAAATACACCTCCAGGAAAGATGCTTTGCCCCTTATAGGACCAGAAAAGGAATTCCTATTAAACCTTTCTGGATTGCACTTGAGTTGCCCTCAAAACCAGGGGCATTTTAGTTGCCTTGAGGCTCATTCAGTCTGAGTCAATCAGCTGAAGGTGCTGTTATGAGGATTTTTGCAACCACTTGACCCATCCCCATCTATGGAGAAATTGTTCTCCTCTTTAGGAGAAGAGATTTTCATGGAATCACATAATGGTTTGGGTTGGAAGGGCCCTTAAAAATTATTCAGGTCCAAGCCTCCTGCCATGGGCAGGGACACTTTCAACCATCCCAGGCTGCTCCAAGCACCATCCAACCTGTCCTTGGACACTTCCAGGCATGGGGCAGCTTCTCTGGGAAACCTGTGCCAGGGCCTCACCACTCTCATAATAAGGAATTTATTCCTAATACCTAATCGACATCTACCCTCATTCTGCTCATTTTCAACACAAGCATTATCTTTTGCCAAAATTAAGTAAATAATAGGGGTGTTTTAAACAATCACTTTCTAAGTGTTTGCCCAACATTTTCCATTTCTGGAGAGCAATGCTCCCTATACCAACACCATCAAAACCTTGACCAAAGGGATAATGACAGATAACAAAGAGTTAAGAAAGAAGTAAGAGAGAAGCTCACACGAGTGCCAGTGACATTTCCCTGTTGGATAGTTTAGGAAGAAATCTTCCCTTTGAAACTAAATCTAATTGGAGGTTGTTTGGGATTCAGCTCTCCTACTGACTTAACAAGCTGCTGGAAAGTCTAATAAATATTGACATGATCCCTTTCTCTTTGGCAGGGCCTTCTGAGAACTCCACTTTGTAGCTCAACGATGCCTCCCTGTGTTGCCTGTGTCACAATGTAGAGGGAAAAAACCCATGGTCAGCATCTTCTTCTACATGGAAATTTAATGAGAATATTTCTAAATTTCATCCAGCCAGTCCAGCTCAAGGAGTCATGAATTTGATTTCAAGCAAAAAGGACTTCTAACCCCATTTCACAGTGGGTATCTGATACCTGGCTTGGGTTTTACCCTCTCAAAAGGGTAAGATATGGTGTAAATTGCAGTTAATAATTGTAATTTTCCTCTTCTGTTAGTGCCTACTTACTTGATATGATTTCTCTTCTATCATTCCATTAGAACTAAAAGTTAAATTAACCCTGGCGACAGAACAAGAGAGTTCTTGTTGCTTCTGTGTGTGTCTCAAGGACTGGAAAGAGAGTTGGCCAAAGCAGAAGAGACAGCAGACTTTGTTTTGAACTTGAGTTTTATTTACTGATGCTTTGGAAGTTATAAAATACAGCTACAAATAAATCCATAGGTAAGAGCAAGTTTAGACTCTCAGCTAAACACTATTCAGTGTTAGTCTAACAGGCTGATTAAAGTTCACAGCATAACAAGAGAGAGTAAGTAGAATGAAATTGGGGTGAGGGACAGCTCAGAAGAAAACCACAATCTGTATAACCTTAGGTGAAGATTTAGGGGGAACAGAAAGAATAATCACTGACCATTTTACGAGATGTTGGTAATGCCCCTCCTCTAGTTTCATCTGTATCCTGAATTCCACCCTCAAGTTTATTCCTTCACTTCTGTACCTGCCAGCCCCACACCACCAGGTCGTGCCACACTGTCCTTGCAGCTCTGGAGCAAATAAGGGATTTTTGGAGATCACTGGGAAGGGATGTGATCTGTATTTGAAAATCACAAATCATTTGATTTGTGACCATTTATTCCATTCTGGCTGATTGCAAATGGCTTTTACAGGACTTGGTGTCACTGCAGATGGAGGAAGCTGCGTCAGTGGGATGGAGGAAATCTGGCCAAGAACATTTGGGTAGAGGGAAGTTACCCAGAGTGTTTGTGGGTTTTTCATCCCTGGAAATGTTGAAGGCCAGGTTGGATAGGGCTCTGAGCATCTTAATCCAGAGGAAGGTGTCCCTGCCTTCCCTGCAGGACCAAGCAACACTGAATGAAATTTTGCTGCTTTTAGCTGAAACAATTAAGTGCTGCTTCTTCTCCACCAAATATGTGAGGATGGTACAAACTCTGGTGACAGAGAATGGGCAATCACACAGATGGGAAATCTCTCAGGTTCTTCTGGGGATAAAATAAGGAGAAAAATTCAATCCGGAGATTTTTTTGTTGCATAACAGTAGAAGTTTGTGTCTTCAAAGAATTCAGAAGCTGAAGGGACAATAAAGGGAAGCAATTTAATACTGAGAAGTGCCTGCAAGCAGTACATCTTACAATGATACTGGCACTGGCCTGCAAGTGTTTGGCCTTTTTATAACAAACTGCTGAGATTCTGTGTTTTGATCTCATAAGGACTGACCCTTGGTCATGAGTTCCCAGCTGATAAGATGCCTGTGATACTCCAGCACCTCAGCCCAGCCCTGCCTGCAGAATAGACTCTCCTGCCTGTGATGGGGTGGGATACAGTGGAGTTTCCCATCCTCCCTAGAAATATTTAGTTTTGATCACCCTTAAGCATTTCCAGAATATGCAGGAGGTGGCCAAGCAGAAGCAGCTCTAAGAGCAGCTGACTGCTAATTAGAATTACCTCTGACAAGCTCATCACTTTACCCTCTGTCCCTACTTAGAGAGGGGACACATTGGAGTCCCCATTGCTGCCCCTGCTCCCTGCTGATATCCTTCCTACATCCCTCCCTGGCTACAGCCAGCAGGATTCACCCCTCTTCTCCTCACTGTAACTCCCAGCCTAGCAACTCTCTCTGACTCTGTTCCCTGGTGATGAGTGTTCACAAAATTACAGTGAAAGCTGCAGTCAGAGGTCATTTTCTGCTCTGCCTTCTACACCAGAAAAAGCTGAGATCTCTGTGATGGACCACTTGGTTTAATGTGAGCACGAGGCATTTTGTTTTTCAAGTCCATGAAGTTAAGAGCTATTAAAAGGCAGCTGCTTATTGACAAGCTATCAAATAAATTTGGAATGCATCCTGCTGTGTAGCCATCTGATGAAGCTGAATGGGAAAGCTAATGACCCTCACGCTATACTTGCCATAAAATATGGCCTTTATTTCAGCACTTGAGGTTTATTCTCTAGTGGGGCAAGGAAAGAAAATGGGATGTATCCCATTTTGCTCCAGCATGGAATCACACATGCACATTCTGGTTACAAACCACTCAAAAAACTCGTTCTGTACATCCTGCCATGTGCTTCTCCTGCAAGCTCGAGAGCAAAACAGTCTGTGGCAGGCAAAGCAGCTCCCGACTTCTGTGAATTATTTGGAGTTATTCCTCAAAGACGAGCTGGAAGATCAGTTGGGGGATATCAGTTAATTAGCTCTGCCAGTTTTCTCCTGCTGAGAAGCTGACACAGTTGTTATAAATAATTCAGAGCCTTTTCATGCTCTGTGTGCTGCAGTGGTGTAACTGTCTGTGGAGTTTTGCTGATAGTGACATCTCAGGCTCATGCGACCGGCTGGGATAGAATCAGGTATTTGTTTTTATCAACAGCGCACTTAACATGGCATTACCTGTGTCCTCTGATTGGATGGAAATAACTGAGAATGTGATTTCCAATAGTGAAAATGCATTTGGAAATAATCTTCCTGGCACTGGTTACTTTCTTTCTCCTTGTTTGTCAGTATTGCATCCAACACAACAGACTATGCCTGCAATGATAGCAAAATTCAGATAATAATGTTGAACTGAAATATTACCTACCCAAAGTGTAGATCCACTGTTTAAATTCTCAGAGTGAAGGATGGAACCCGTTTGCTCTTGCAATGGGACACATTACATGTACTGCAAACCTTCCCCACTATTTGCTGAAGTATTGACTGTTTTCTTTAACGCTGCTGCACAAAGTAAGAAGCAAACACAGTGAAGGCACTGGGCACATTTTACCCAGGGACACTGAACTTAAGCTGACAGCAAGAGCAAACACTCAGGTGTAACCCTGCACCTGCCTCCAACCCCATGCACTCTGTCAATAATCCCGGCATTTAAGGCCATACATTTCTGATTTCAGAAGTCAGCTCAATGAAAGACCAACAAATCAAAGCGTCTGTGTAAAATGACTCAACAAACAGACATTTTTTTTGTATTTTATTACTGATCTGTTGATGAAGGAGGTCCCTGTGGCATTGGAAGCGATGTCAAACATGGAAGTGAGACTTTGAAGAATATTTTTAGGAGGAGAGAAAAAGATGGGGAGGGATAAAATCCAAAACATTTTTCTGCCTTTGTTAGCCACCAACCCTCATCTTGCCTCAAATCCAACCCATCTTCTCTCATTCACATGAGCTTCTGCTTATTATAGAATAGTTTAGGCTGGAAGAGACTTTCAGGATCATCTCATTCCAACCCCCTGCCATGGGCAGGGACACTTTCCATTATCCCAGGTTGCTCCAAGCCCTGTCCAGCCTGACCCTGGACACTCCCAGGGCTGGGGCATCCACAGCTGCTCTGGGCAACCTGTGCCAGGGCCTCAGCATTCTCACAGGGAAGAATTTCTTTCAAATATCAAATCCAAATCTACCCTCCTTCAGCTTAAAGCCATTCCCTTGTCTTATCACTGTATTGCCATGTCAAAAGTGCCTCTTCAACATTTCTGTTGTTCCCATTCAGGTCCTGAAAGATCACAATAACATCACCCCAGAGCCTTCTCCAGGCTGAACAATCATCGTTTTCTCAGCATTAAAATTTTTGCCAGCATTCAGTGTTACTACCCCTCTAAACAAAGACACGGCATATGTTACTGTGCATATTTGGGCTGACAATAATCAGTTTATACCCATGTCTGGATGAAAAAAAAGGAAGTATGGTGAAGGGCAAGTTAAATAGGCTCCCTTAAACCCCACATTCTGAAGGAAATCATTATCTTCACAATTTTCCAAGCCATTTGCAGGCAGCAGCTGGGAGTTTTACACTAGGGAAGGAATGTTATACTCAAAACATATCTTGTTTTCCACACATTTTTCCCCCAGTATGGTTCACCAGCCACAGGCAGGGATAGCGTTGTGAGTGCTGCACCCAGAGGGCCACGCTGATATCTGCTGTTCTCACATGATGCAAAGCCAAGCTGGTGCTGAATTAGTGGTCTTTTAGTCTCTGTAAAATCCATCCCAGCCAGCTGTGGCCATCTAGGCACAGTTTTAGGACCTTGGCTGTTTCTCACATGACCACATGTAGTGTCTGCAGCAAAATCATCAATGTCCACAAACCCCTCAGGATCCTCCAACAGCCAACTGAAGTCCAGCTCCTTCATCAGCAGGGACTGGAGAGAGATTCCTGGTTTCCATGAGTAGTTCTGCATGTTTTATCAAGATATAAAATCACCCTGTTGGTGATTTAATCTATCATAACTAAAATTGGATCTTAGATTTAGACACCTCAAATCAGATGATGTATGTTACCCATTCCCTTACATAAGGAACAAGGAGATATTTACAGAGATCAAGATGTCCCAGCTCTGAGGCTTTGCAAAGTTTGCATTATACGTGTTACATTTATTTGGTGTTCTACAAATCTAGACTGATTTTAGTGATTAATTATATTATTGTTAATGATTATTTGTATTGGAAGGCTGGAGATGGATTTTTACAAGACCATGCAGTGACAGCACCAGGGGGGATGGTTTCAAGGCAAAAGAAGGTAGATTTAGATTGGATATTAGGAAGAAATTTCTTATGATGAGGGTGGTGTCCCTGCCCATGGCAGGGCGTTGGAACTGAATAATCTTTGAGTTCCTTTCCATCCAAAACCATTCTGTGATTCTCTTTATAAAAATAAAGAACATTATGAGTCTTCTGACAAGTTATATGACCACGACCACAGAAGTGGAAAACAAAGGATGGTAAGAATAATACTCTTTAAAACTTGGTCTTTTGGTTAACAGGATGAACTGCTGAGATCTCTCCCTACCTTCTGAACATTCTGTGTCACATCTAAAATGAGCTGCTTAAGCTTTTCTGTAAAAGTCCTGCTTTGGGCTAATTTAAGACTCCAGTTCTTGAGAACTGAGTATTTATTTTTACTTCACTGCAGGCTGGTCAAACACAAGTCAGCTCTTTTTTGGGTTCCCCCCACGTTGCCATCGCTAAGCCCAAGTTAACAAACCTGGCTAAGAAACCCCTCAGGGCTGTGAGGATGAGCACAGGCTCCTCTTGTGACCCTGCACTGAGTAACTGATCATTTTTCCAACATCCATGGATGAACCCTGGCTTTTGCCAGGAAACAGACACTTTACAGCTCCTCCTGGTTATTGGGGGAAGGTTTTGTGCCTCTGCTTTGTGCCAGCTCCAGCTGCAATGACTTTGCACACCCTGGTGCCCAAGGCTGGAGATAAAACTGTGTCCTGCATGCATATCTAAACCAGTAACCACTTTTTTTTTTTTTTTTTTTTTTTTTTTTTTTTTTTTTTTATGATAAGGCAGCATCTCCACAAATAAATTAAGGAGGTCTGAGAGCATTTTCCAGCACTGAGACCAGAAATGAGCTATCTTTATACAACTAAACCTTTTTTATGCTGGATCTTGAAGTTGCTGCATCCAGGCTGACCACTGGGAAGGGTTTTGGGCCTGTTCCAGCTATCCATCAGCATCCAGGAATTGTAAAGACAGTGCCCAGCTGAAAACCCCACCAGGGATCATTGTAAAAATGTTTATCAGCAAATTCCAGTGCCCAGCATTGTTTCCTAGCACAGTTTTATTTCCTAGTGTAGCAGTAGTCCCTTTATGGCCTCACTGTGTGGGGACCTGGGCTCTGGACACCCTGGTAGCAGGTGGTCTCTAACACTCCACATTTGTTTGAAAATAAATATTTTACAGTGGTTGCAACAACAAGATGAGTTTTCATGTACAAGGAGAGGTGCTGGTCTCTGATTCTTACAAAACTCTGGGCTGCAGGATCTCTTGTAAATTCTGCCAGGCAAATGGAGAATTTCTGAGGAATGAGGGAGGTGATTTTGTTTTATAGATGCATCACACACTGGGTGTTGCCTTCAGAAAACACTGCTTTTTTGCATGTAGAACATTAAGTGATCAAAGCATCTCTGAGCAAATGGATTTGCAAGTGCACCCAGAATGTTGCTATGCTATTAACATGCTGAAAGCCCCTTCTGTCATCAGTTTTGTTATAGCTGATTGGAATTAAAGCTCTGCAGAGTCAAACTTTGAAAGAAGGTGGCTGCTTATTTTATTTCCTTTTTTTTCCCCCACAAAATTATGTTCTAGAAACTCTCATGGTGATAATTGTTAAATAACAAAAATATACAATAACAATTCAGCTCTCCCCTGCGTGGTGAGCTTTATATAGAACAATATTATGAATATTCTATGTGATTTTTTTGTTGTGAATGTGATGGAAATGTGAGGTAATCTTAACAGAGCACAAAGTGAGCCATGCATTTTTATTTTTGACCTCTGTGGGGAGAGGGAGATATAGCCCACCCACCCAGAAGGAAACAGCAATGCTTCATATTAAACATAATTGTTTCCATGGGATTTTGGGGCTCAGGGTATGGAGACAATAAAGTTCCAAAATGTCACTTCATCTTCCTGCTTTATAATCACTCATTGTACAGCTGTTCCCCTCTCAGTGTGGGTGGCAGATGTCTGTAACAAGGCTTTAGAATCTCTAAACTTGCTAATAAAAAGTGTTTAATCCCTGCTCACCACAGCAAATCCTTAATTGGTGAGGCTGCTGGCGCTGCAGGCAGCGTGTCTGGAGCTCTGGATGCACACATTTGGACACCATGGTAACCAGGACTGCTGGGCATGGGCATGGGGAGCCCAAACCCCAGGATTTCATCATCACCAGGGCTGGAGGGATAATCAGTGATTTGTATCCTTGCTCCAGAAGTGTGCTCCCATCTCCTCGGTGAGGCAACTGCTGAAATACCAGCACAGCCCTTGGAGTGGAGCTGATTCACTCCTGGCTTGGGGGATCACCACTGCACATTCCATGCCAAGACTCCTCCTCTGCTGCCTGAAATTCAGCACTGAAAGCCAGCAAGGTGCTGAGATCATGAGGAAAGATAAAAATCCTGCCAGTGAAATGGCAACGATGATGTGTTAGGTTGGAAGGATCAGGAATTTCCAGCAGCAGCAGGATGGATTGGAGGGTACAGATTTTCCACTTCATGGAGGGAAATTGAGGGAATAGAGACTCTACAGCCTTGAAGCTGATGTGGTTTCTTCCTGAGAGGTGTTGTGCATCTTAAACCATCCTCCAGAGATTCCTTTGCTCAAGAGATGACACAACACCTCCAGAAGAAGGGGAAGAAATCTTTAATTTGTACCTCAATGAGTTCTTTCTTTCTGACCACAGACACATCTCCAGTTCTAATTTTTTCTTCAGTTCCATCACCACGTACAACATCTAAATCTATCTTGGCAATGAATTAAAAGCACCCACTGGTGCTTTTAAATTCCAAATTTTGGGATTTTTGGAGCATCCATTGATGCTTTTAAAATCCAAATTTTGGGATTTTTGGAGCTGTCCTGTGCAGAGCCAGGAGCTGGACTGGATGATCCTTGTGGATCCCTTCCAGCTCAGAATATTCTATAATTCTATGATTCCCACATAATCCAGATGGAGGCATTTACTCCAAAAGCACCTAAAAACGGGAGGTGAATCCCACCCTCTCATCTTCACTGCCAAAGAATCTTATTCATTCTTTACAAGTGACTCCCTCTAACTCCTTTTCTTTTAGACTCGTACATATTTAAATATTTTAAGCAACATAAAGCAGCTCTGCCAAGTTTCATGAGAGCTGGAGTAGCATGGGGTGTTTTGAACAGTTTGAATTCCATGAACACCCTCCATGAAGATCCAAATTTGTGTATTAATATGCACTGTCATATCCAGATTTCACTGGTATCAAATAAAGTCTGCCACTGCTACAATAATTCTTTCATTTAACATTTATTCATTTCTATATTGTGCTTGACATTTACAGGTACTTACCTAAATTTAGATGACCAGCCAGTTAAATCCAGCTTTACATAATCTTAATTAAATGTGATAAAAATGCCATGGAATCAGAAAAGTTATGCTGGATTGCCTAGCCAGGAATAATCATGTGCTGGGGATAGAGATGCATAGATAGACATGCAGCTACATTCATTCCCTTACCAAAAATGATCAAGTGGAAAATAAGGCAAGCTTACAATTCTATCACAGATAATATATAATTTCTTTTCCTTCAGAGCTCAAGAGAGTATTTCTGGGAATAAACTGAGAATGATAAAAAGTCCCTTTCACTTTCTGATTATTCTTTACTGATATGGCATCTAATACAAAAATAGCCCATAGCTTTTATAAAATTCAACAAAGTGAAGATTTTTGACAGCAATTGTTTCTGAATATAGTAATGTATTCTTTTATTTACAGTCAGGATTGAAACAAGGCAGGAAAAAACCCTTCTCCAAAACCTTTTATAAAACCCATGAGTTTCACTGCAACAAAATTAAATGATACAGATTTGACACAGGAGCAAAAGACATGATAACAATATATGTGCATTTTTTGGGGATGAGGGAAATGAAAGAATGAACTAATTGCATTTTTATCTTAAAAAGAAGTTAATAAATTACCATTTCAAAGTGGGATTTACATATTCCAACACTTTGCAAAGATTAGCTCTTTCTTTGATAGTTTTTTCTTTCTCATTTTATTATCCTGCCTTTTGGATGAGATACTCAAAAAAAAAATTAAAAAAAATAAGTTCCAAAGCCCATTCCTTTGCAGTCATTAAAAGGTCTTGTGGCACTTTCCACAAGAGCTGGAAGTGTTTTAAACATCACTGTCCTGGCAGAAGTCCAACTTGGGTAATTACATTCCGTCCTGCCTCAAAGAAATCTTTTCCTCAAGCTGTAATTTCATTTGGAGACACTGTTCCACACTTCTCTGCCTGGAAACAATTGCTCCATGATCTCAGCTGCCACACTGCAGGCAGGAAATAGCTGCATTTTAGTGCAAGTGAGTGTTTTCTGTAGACTCCCTGTCATTCAGCCTCCCCACTGCACACCTGAGGCCAATCCACACTCCAAAAGCTGCTCCCAGTGTGCACCCGGGTGAAGCCCTAATTATGCCAAAAAAAGGTGTTTTCTATAGGAAGAATTAGGAATAATGTGTTGCATTTCACAAAACAACAACTGCAGTCATTTGTTGTAGATGGGCATCTGATGGTTGCCGCAGCTTGCAGCAAGGAATTTAGAGGTAAATAGAGTTGACAGCATACATCACAAATTTCCTCTAGGATAAAACGTTATAATGAATGATTCAAAAATGCAAAATGGCCATGAGACTTCAGAAAAAAAAAGTTTTCCTATAAACATAAGGTGCATCATGATATTATCTTTGATTCCTGTCACAGGAACTGAATCCTCTTGACATTGAACAGGATGAGAGATCTCCCCCTGGCTTTTCAGATTGCCTCCATGGGATTAAAGCTGGAAGTTCTACTCCTCATCTGCACAATTTTTTTTTTTCACAGAGAGGCAGAACCCTGCCTGATAGTAAACAATTAAAAGATCTGCATCTAAAGTAGGTTTGAAGACTTACTCTGCCATCAGTAGAGAGCAAAACCCCATCAGCAAAGCATTCCTTCCAAAAAGGGGTCTCTAAGAACATTATATGAATATCCTTGAAGTTATTGTAGATAAATTATGCAAGATGCTGGACTCGGCTGAGGTGAGTTATAGTCAGAATGGAGAAAATTTGAACGTGAATCAAAACATGGGGTGTTAAAATGAAATAAAGGTTGTGCTGTAGGACGGCATGAGTAAATGGTGATGAAAGCTGTCTCTCACCCTGAAGACAGGGGAAGCCACGCAGAATTATGGTCCTGCCCTAGGTGGCTGAATCATAGAGCATTTTATCAGTCTACTCAAGGGAAATTATCTCCTGGGTCAGAAATGTGCCCTCTGATCCCAAGGTCCTGCAGACAGCTCAGCAAAAACCTCTGGCAGTGGCAATCCTCAGCCTCCAGAGACTTTAACCACAGACAAAGGGATCCAGCACCAAAGCAAAACACAGAAACAGCCAGAAAAATTTTCAGTTTTCAACAGGTGCTACATCAGGACCTAACTCAGCTTCGTATTTTAGGAGAGACTTTTCCTGGACAGGACTATGCCAGGAGGATTAAACTCTGACTTTGCCTGTTTGGAAAGAGATTATGTCCTTGACTTGATGTCACTATTTCCTTTCCCTTTAATTAAGCAAAAAACTCAGCACAAGGGTAAGAATGAGAGAGAGAGAGAGAGCAAGAGGGAGAGAGAAAAGAATTAAGGAGAAGCTGACCAGAAAAGCCAAGCAGTTAAAGTATTTTAATTTAGTATTTAAAGGCATTCCTGTGAGTCTGCTTCTCAGAGATATGACTGTTAAAGAAAATGAATTTTTCTACTTCCAGCCAACCAGAATATATGTACATATTTATACACACCCACAGCACAGACACACGAATGTACAGAGAGGAGGAGGAGAAAAATTTATACTGAAAAAGATGTTGAAGTTGTATCAAAAGAATAAGTCTCAGAAAGAATTTTTTTTCAGAGAAAATCCATTTTGTGAATCCATGACTAATCCCTGCAGAACACACACAATGAAAGATAAAGAATGAAGCAACATAGCTACACTTAAAAACACACTGAATTCTTGACATGTACACTCAGGATTGCAGCAAACTCCTCTGGGCTGTAAATTGCCCATTGTTTTTTAAAGCACATTTTAAAATAATCTATTTCACCACTCTGTTTGGAAGATAAAGAAATGGTTTTCCAAATCCCACCAAAACCCAACACAGGCATCTTGTGGTGGAGCTGTGAGCTGAAAGATTAGGCCAGACCAGAGTGGGGAAAGAGCTCAGTGAAGAGTTTTATCAGAAGAGTTTTATCAGACATTGGTGGTGCCATGTGCAGCTTGAATCTAAATAAAGCTTTCAGACTTTCCTCTTCCGGAAGGGAAGGGAAGGGAAGGGAAGGGAAGGGAAGGGAAGGGAAGGGAAGGGAAGGGAAGGGAAGGGAAGGGAAGGGAAGGGAAGGGAAGGGAAGGGAAGGGAAGGGAAGGGAAGGGAAGGGAAGGGAAGGGAAGGGAAGGGGGCAAAGATTGGGGAGGGGTCAGAAGAAAAGGAATTAGGGGTTGATTGCTTGGCTGATATTCCAATGCTAAGGTCATGGGTGCATCTTTCTCCAAGGAAATCCTGAGTTACTCTGCAGTCCCTCCAGCCCATGAAGATTCATGGGGGTCCCTCTTGTGATTATTACAGAGTTCTTTGATCAAAAAACAGCCAGAAACTCAAATTGCTTGAGTTGTGAGGGATTTCTGGAGGTTTCTGGTTCAACCTGTCACATGGAGTAGGGACACCATTGAGATTTTGTGCATCTCAAATCCCTCTTTGTTACGTTTTGATTCCATGAGAAGGCCTAAATACAGACAGAAGGGAATACTCTGTCCCTTTGGAGAGGTATTTGGTTATTTATTGCAGCTGATTGACTTCTCCAGCAGTGATTTTAAGTTAATAAATAGTTTCACACATCAATGTGCACACAGACATAAAATCATACATCTGAGGATGGATGGACACACCTGCATAAATAAATGAATAAATAAATGTGATGCCTGTTCACTTACCCTTACACACATCCACACAATAATTTGCCACAGTTTGATTTTCTTTACAAATGAAACCCACAGAGACTGGGATGGCCAGGGTCACCAACAGAACAAAACCCTGTGGATTTTTGGGGGTCACTTGGGTGGGTTGGGGAAGGCAGCACTGAGCTGCCACTGCCATCCTTCACACTTGAGGCTAAAGGTCTCCGACCAGGTTTCCACCATTTACAAAACTCACCAGCTGTGGCCATGTTGTTTCTCCTTTGGGAGGGTTCAGTCCTTAAATCCACATTTTTGTCACCTTATCTGGAAAAGCAAGATTTCCAGAACAACTGAAAAACACTGAGTAAGTAAACACAGCACCTACAGGAAAGATGGATACCAAGATCTGGCTTTTTCAAAGAGATTTTTAAATGTAGGTCATCTATTGCTGGACTTGGAAGGATTTCCATCCCAGCCCTTTTTCTGCTAATTTTTTTGCTAGCCTCTGTCTTTCTCCTTTTAGATCTTGCTTTTCCCAGCTCCAGCCCGCCTCCTCCCAGCCAGCTGTGTATATGGAATAACTTTGGGACATGCTGGCAAGGAGCAGTTTTAAAAATAAACATGGTGATATTCACCAGGAAGACACCGCAGGCTGCAGGCTCCATTCTGGGTGATAAAGATTTAATTACTACATGCTGGCCCTCTTTGCCTTCTTCCCAGGTGTAACAGGTGCCTGAGTTTCATCCTTCTTACAGCTTTTTCTCAAGGTAATTAAAACTTTATCCTGGAGATAGGTATATTCAAGTATGTGAGTCTCTCACTGCATTAAAGGGAGACATTTTTATTCTTTATTAACTCTACTAATCAGCAGAGGAATTATATATAAACTAAGCTAGGGAGGCTACAGGGATTTCTAGGTTTTATCCAGTACTGTGTTTGCCTGTAAAATGATTCCATTCTGGGGAAACCTGCTATGGTTTTGATTTTAAGCAAAGGTTGTGTTCATTTTGTGATCCTGATAGCTTTATTCCACACAACCCTGGAATTTAGTTCTAATCCTGAACAAAATTATTTTTCATGGGAGAGAAAGAGGCTGCAGCAACGAGGACAAAGCCCTGGCCTGCAGCAGGATTTTTCCTCAGGCTCATTAAGTGACTTGGGGCAGGACCCTCTGTGGTAGATTTTATAATGGATCTCAGGTCACTTTGATGGCAGTGTGATCAGATGCTCCTAAAATCTCTCCATACTCCCTTTTACCAGACATTTGACTACATGGGTTGTGAAAAAGTAGAGAATCTAAAACAGCACCATTAAGACATCTGGACCCCAGGAATGTTACACATAAAACTTTGAAAGCTGGACTTGATGATCTTGCAGGTCTTTTTCAACCTTAATGATTCTATGACTCTCTGAAGGGTAACAAAAATGAATCTTTACAAACTGTCTCATGGTAAATGACTGGAAAAAAATTTATTGGGAGATTCACACTGAGAAATTCAGGTCAGAGATTGAATTTGGGGTACTGTGTTAATTTAACCAGATACTGCCCTCTTTACACACATACCTCGTTCTTCAAAGGAATGGCTTCACATAGGATGTCACGGCAAAAGATTTATAAAATCAATTTTGAAGCAGTACATACACAATAGAAACCACATTCCATATGGCAAGTCATAGAATCGTGGAATGGTTTCCTTTGGAAGGGAACTTCAAGACCATCTGGTTCCAACCCTGCCATGAGCAGGGACACCTTCCACTACCCCAGGGTGCTCAGAGCCACATCCAGCCTGGCCTTGAACACTTCCAGGGATGTGGCATCCACAGTTTATGTGAGCAACCTGTGCCAGAGCCTCACCACCCTCTGAATAAAAAATTTCTTCCTAATATCCAATCTAAATGTAACTTCTTTTTGCTTGAAGCCATGCCTCCTGTCCTGTCATTCCACACCCTTCTGAAAAGCCCCCTCTCCATCTCCCTTGGAGCCTCTCTAGGTGCTGGAAGATGCTCTCCAGGCTGAACACCACCAAATCTCCCATCCTGTCTCCACAGCAGAGGTGCTCCAGCCCTCTGAGCATCCTCGTGGCCTCTTCTGGACTTGTTCCAACATTCCACGAAACCTGAATATTATTCCCTGAGAGGAAACAGCTTCAAGTGTGTGCTCCTCTGATGCTGTCAGAGACAAAGGAACAAGCTGAACAGATTTTACTCAATCTGCCCATTCTTTTGTAGCTTTGTAAACTCTACTGTTAATGGAAATCATGCAACTGCCCTTATTTCGTTTCCCCTTCATGAGGAAACAGAAGTGGGCTGATTTTTGACAGGTCATTAGGCAAACCTCCAACCCCAGTGTTTCATCTTCATGCTTTGAAAATCCTTGTTCAGTTCATAAAGGCATATGACAAATGAAGCCAAATGACACTTTTCTCTCCCTTACTGTCCCATACCTGGGGAAAAAAGATATTGACCAAAAAAAAAATCATTGACATCAGAGACAGCAAGCCTGCGAGGTAAATTATGGTATTCAAAGGTTTCTCATATAGAGTTAGAAAGTGCAGTTGAGCAAGAAACCACCTTTGATTTCTTTCGTGTTTGTCAATAAGGAGCTATTTCTACTGACCACTGAATTTAGAAGCATTGCAGATCAATAAAGATCACAATATGTTCCACATATTTCTTCTTCAATGCATTTGTTACTGCATCTGTAAACTCCTGAGTTGTAGAATGGGACCCTCAGATGTTGTAAAGTTGTGCTATTTGTCACCACTTAGAGCTCACTGAGATTTCGTTCACCTGATGCGCATTCAATACTGAGATACCACATTGCACCACCTTTCTTTGCTTCAAGAGTTGCTTTAGTGTGAAGTTTCTGGCAGTTTCCTAAGACCCTCAGGGTAGCAGAATCTAATTCTCTTGGTGCAAGCCTGTACCACCCTACGCCTTGTAGATATTTATGAAGCCTCAAGAAGCCCCATTTTGGGTTCCTTTTATCTCATTGTTCCCACCGAAAATCAGTTTCCAGAACATGAGAGTGTTAATGATTAGGAATGTTCTTCTAATTGCCAGCCTAAATTTATTCATGGGCAGTTTAGTCGTGGTTTGTTCCTCTACAAACATTGTCTCTGCATTTATTTTCTTGTTATTACCCCTTCTTGACTTTGAATTTAGTTCAGAGATTGTAATGAACACTCCCTCTGTTTTGTGCAGCATTTAGAGAAACTTTCTATGAGCAGGAGCTCCACTCTGAGCACACAACTGGGACCTCAGTAGGTGCTTAGGCACCTTCTGAAGTGAAGCCTTAAATGGTGGGGTTGTGCCAATAAAGGTAAGAAAATGTTCCCCACTAAGTGTTTCACCCCAAAAGGGTGTAAAAAAGTGAAATAAAGCAATTGGAGCTTGGGAAAAGGAAGAAGATACAGAGTTTCTTGATGTTCTTTCTAACTTCTCTTAGTTTAACTTTGGTGCAAGTCACTGGTTTTTGCTAGAAGGTTAAAAAGCTTTCATCATCCAGCTCTGGGGTGCCCAGCACACAAAGGACATGGCCCTGTTGCAACAAGTACAGAGGAGGCCACTACGCTCATCAGAGGGATGGATCAGCCCTGCTATGGGGACGGGGTGAGAAAATTGGAATTGTTCAGCCTGGAGAAGTTTTGGGGAGACATAAGTGCCATCTTCCAGTGCCTGAAGGATCCCACCAGGAAAGATGGAAAAAGACTATTTACAAGGTCCTGGAGTAACAGAACAAGGGGAAATGGCTTCAAAATGACAGAGAAAAGGTTGAGATTGGATATTAGGAAGAAATCCTTCTTTGTGAAGAGGCTGAGGCCCTGGCACAGATTTCCCAGAGAAGCTGTGGCTGCCCCATCCCTGGAAATGTTCCAGGCCAGGCTGGACAGGGCTTGGAGCAACTTGGAACAGTGGAAGGTGTCCCTGCCCATGGGAGGGGTTGGAACTGGATGATCTTTAAGGTCCTTTCCAACCCAAATCATGCTGTGACTCTAAGATCTCCAGTCCCACGCTCTACTTGAGCTGCTATTACTGGCCCATGTCAGAGAAAAGTTGCAAGACTGGACAAATCTTAGGTCCATGATCTGACCTAAGTAAGGCCATTTTTGTGAAATTAATTTATATCAACAATGTGGTCTAGTGGAAGGTGTCCCTGCCCATTCCAGGGGAATTGGAATGATGATCTTGAAGATGATCTTGAAGGTCTAGATGATCTTGATGATCTAGATGACCTTGAAGGTCCCTTCCAACCCAAACCTTTCTATGATTCGATGATCAGCTCACACAGTTAAACCAGATACAGGGGAATTAAAATTCAATTCACATCAGAGCAGGAATTTTCTTTTAAAAAAGAGCTATTAAAAACAAAACACTTGGAGGTAAGTAATCCACTTTTAAGGAAATGAGTGATGTTTTTTTGTTTGATGCTATTTATGCTTTTCAAAGAATTATAATTTATAGGCTTGGTCATAAATAGCACTCAGTTGAGACCATGTTTCATTACAGTGCAGGGAAAGATGTCATTTTCACATGAATTTTCCTCCAGAGGTTTCTGGGAAATAGAATTTTTGTCGTCTGGGAAATTTCATCCTTTCAGAAAGCAGTTTTCATTTGTCAAAGAAAATTTCAAAATTTACCACATGGTCTAAATTGCCCATCCAAACTGTTTCAACCTTCAAACATTTCAATTTGCGAAATTGAATATTACAACTAATCCAGAAAAAGAAATTATGTAAAACATAATTTTGAGACAAAATTAGAACAATTAAAATCATTTAACAAAATTACTCAACCCTTATAAAAATAAATAGTGTCAGGGTTTGATCTGTTTTTACAGTTCAAAATTGCAGCGTTTCAACAAAAGTGCTTTTTTAAAGTAAGAAAAAAATGCTCCAACAAAATCTTTTCACCAAGCTCTGCCTGTCTGCATGGGGACCAAGAGACAAATAAACATGTGCAAAATGGGACAGTGACATGCAAAATGCCGCAGAATCCCAGAATATCCTGACCTGGCAGGGACCCACGTGGCCCATTCAGTCCAGCTCCTGGCCCTACCCAGGTGTATCAGGATACTTCACCCTGGATGCTCTGGAATGTTGTGAAGCAACTCAGACATGTCCTGTCTGCAGGTTTGTCAGCATGGATTGAGGAGGGGCACCATGAGCTGGGCTTGATGTTGATCATTCTAAAATTCTGGCAACTAACCATGAATGAACATCCTGATAAAAAGGCAGAGAATCGGCAGATGGGCTGCTAAACTGACCTGGAGACACATGACTGGCAGTTAATCCCTCTAAACTACTGAATTCTGGTCCTCTTTCATACTGTTAGGTTCTTCTAACATATTCCTTCTTGGAGTGTGTGGACATTCCTCTCTTGGATTTTGGGGACACGTACCAAGGATACTCCTCCAAGTGAAAAGAGACCTGCCCACAAGTGATGATATGTTGAGTTAAATCAATCCCTACCTAATTTTTTCTTTTACTAGCTTTAATGTAGTTGCTTCAATGTAATTGTTTTAATATAGTTCATTATATTATACTATGCTCTAGTAGTTTTAGCTAATATATTATATAAAAATTTAGTATAATTTATATTATACTAAAACTAGTAGTTTTAGCTTTCATACTGTGTTGCAAATAATTCTGATTGAGATCTTTTTTGTCTAATCATTTATCATGATAATTCATTTTTATACTAATTTATCTGATCTGCCATCATTAAAAACTGTGGGACAAAGTTTCAAAACTTCAACCATTGACAGTCTGAGGCCAAGATCCAAGATCCAGATGGTCCCAGGCTCCTCTCTCTGGGAAGGAATTTGGAATGCCAGGGAATCCTCTCTACACCTCATTCTAGACCTCATAACTCAGCCTCAGGGCTTCTTTGTTAAACTTTTCTCAAGCTCCCACTCCCCCCAAGACACATGGAAAAAGGGTGTCTTCTTTTGTCCTTCTTTTTCTTCCTGGACTTCTAAATATCAGTGTTGGTGCCTTGGCTCTCTCTGGGTCACCAGTGAAGCCATCACTTGGATCTGGGTTATTCATCCACACACCAATCTGCATTCTCCTCCCAAACTAGCACAGAAAATAATCCACAGCACTAAATTTGTGCAGTATCTTATTTGAAACTCACGAAACCTACTGGAAACCTGCTTCAAACATCACCCATTAGGGAACAAGTCTATTGTCAGGTGCTTATTAGGAGCTGACCTAAATATTTTGCTCAGAGCTTTATGTTATAATTACTTTAATATTCCTTCTATCTGGGAAAGTGAGAAAGAGCTAAAAAAAAGTCTTTAAATCTCAGAATGGGGAAAAAAATCCCCAACAGTCCTTTTTGGTCTCAGCTGAGTCCAGACTGGAGTAGAGTGGCTGATGCTGTAAGGTAATAATCCCTGCCTCTAAAATCAGAGCAGGTACCAGTGGCATTTCCTCAGGTGACACCAGGCATGGAGGTTTCATTAGACCACTTCAAGGAGAAGGTCTTTAGCTGTCACTTCGATGCCTCTGTCACAACATTTTTTTTTATTTTATAAGTCATTTTCTTCTCTTTGTCAGAAATATCCTGTCCCCACAGGTGATCCAGGCTTCCTCAGGAGAAAGTGGAGGGAATGCAGCTCATTTCCCCCTGGTGCAAATTATGGAAGCAGCTGGAAGCTGTTGGGTGAGAGGCAACCCAGGACTGCTGCCCACCACCTCTGAATGTGCCCTGGGGTGGCATCCCTGCGTGATGAGGATTTCTTACACTCTCCTAATTTGTCACATTCACATTTTCTGAAAAATCCCTTCACCCAGGATTTTTCTCCTGGGAAGTTGAGAAGCCTCAGAGAAAAATGAAAACAATAATTATCTCATTTGCTTCTCCTCTGTTTTGCTCACATGGAATGTGTTTGGAGCTTGTTTATCCAACAGGTGATTTTTTTCTTTGTTTTTTGCTGTGAGTTGTTTTCACTCTTTGGCCAAGCAGGGCCAAGCTGTGTCGGGAATCTGGAGAGAGTCACAAGTTTTCATTATTTTCTTTTCAGCCTTCTATAAGTATCCTTTCTGTATTCTTTAGTATAGTTTTGTATAGCATTCTTAAATATAATATAGTGTCTTAAAATAATAAATAATCTATCAGCCTGAATTATGGTGATCCCATGGAAGCAGTGAACAGCCACCACGTCTGAGAACATGGAGTCAGATTCATCATTCCTTCCTGCCACGGGGGTCCCAGCAAATACAAGACTAACTAATGGGAATTATGCCCATTTTCCACCTATCACATTGTGTTGTTTCAATTTGGCAGAACAATTCCCAGCTGCAGGATCACAGAATTACAAAATGATCCGATCTGAAAGGGACCACAGTGGGGTCATCTGGCCCCACCTCTCTGCTCCAGCAGGGCCATCCCAGAGCACAGACACAGGATTGTGTCCAGACAGTTCTGGAATATCTCCAGTGAGGTTGTACATGGTCCCCAAAAGTGAAGGTGTTGCATCAGGGTTGTTGTAGTGCCTAGGAGAGAAGTGTTCTCTGTTCTGCTCTGTGACAACACCCACGGTGAAAGTGTCTAGTACAAAACCCTATTTGGGACACAATGATTTGAGACCATTTAAAACACACAAGAAGAAAATTACCTTTTTGCTGTACCTTTGCTGGGACACAACTCCAGGTACTGAATGATTTGGGCAAGCTCCGAGTCTATGAAAAGTTCAGATAATTTCATGAAAATGGATCCATCCTCTGTGCATGACCAACTAATGAGCAGCCCCAGCTGTCTCAGTCTCCAGAGAGCTGCTCCATCCCTCTGAGAATCTTTGTGGCCCTTCTGCTCAAACAACTCCACATCCTTCCAGTGTTGGGAACTTCAGAGCTGGATTTTACCAGAGCAGAGCAGAGGGTCAGAATCCCCCCTCAGCTGCTGCCCACCCTGCTTTGGGTGCAGCCCAGGACACTTTTGGCTTTTTGGGCTGCAAGTGCCCGTGGCCAGGTCACGCCGAGTTCCTCATCCACAACTTGCAGTGTCAGCATGAAGCTCACAACCCAACTAGTAGGAGTTGAAGAGTTGAAGGTACAGTTTAAAAGTACAATTCAGCAGCTGGAAGAGGCAGATGAAATAACCTGAGCCTCAGCCATGCTGCTCTGTGAAGAGTGATTCTGCAGAGTCCTGCTTTCCCGGGGGGACTCGAGGTGCTACGTGCAATTTCATGCACATTTTAATATTGAAAGGGAAGTTTTCCTTCAAAAATATGTGTATCAGAAACTTCAGCACTTCTGCCTGTGTGGACAGTGTTAAAAGTGCTTTTTAGCCTGACTCCTCAGCCAAAACCACTTCTGGTAGAACTTTCTGTGGGAAAAGTTGGGTTTTTTTTCTTCGCTCTAATTAACTTTCTGTCAACCACTAGCAAGGCAAAAGGATAAGTACTTTTTTTTTTCAGCGGAGATAAGACTGAGAAACTGAGAGCAAGGCTTATGCTGACAAGCATTAGGCACTATTAGAGTGATCTATCAGCCTGAATGATGATGGTCCCATGGAAGCAGTGAACAATCACCACTTAAAGCATTTAAAACTGATCTGGACACAGCCCAGGGGATATTCTGGCAGAAACAATCCCAGACTAGACTGAGGATTAAAATACATGGCTTAGTGATGTCAGTGAGGGGGGGTGTTTCACTATGGGGTAGCTTCTGTTTCATTTTTAGGGGTGTTTTTTGTGCTTCTCTAAATGCCAGGAGCCACATGAAAATAAATACTGAGCTCCTGCACCTATCACAGAAAAACTCTCAGCACCATGAATTTGTAACAGGTCCACGAGCTGAAGAAACCCTCCAGTGTGGGGTTAACTTCAAGCATGTCAGACATCCCAGTGGAAGAAGTTTTATCACCAGATTTAATTGAGTGTGTCACAGAACATTTACTAAAGAAACTGAGAAGAGCAGGCAGATTAATCACTCTGAGAATATCTGGGGCCAGTTTTCTGAACACACACATAAAAAGCCCTGCATGCACATTTTCTGAGCATTAACACCTCCACATCCTGGCCTTTCCAGGCACAAAAAGCACTCCTTGCAATGAAACTGGAATGCAAAGTTTGGATTTAGCCTAGATTTTAAAAAGACACAGATACACAGGAATAATTGAGCACTCCTTGCAATGAAATTGGGATGCAAAGTTTGGATTTAGCCTAGTTAAAAAGACACAGATACACAGGAATAATTGACACTGGTACCTTAAAACATTCTAGGTAAGAATAGCTACCAGAGCACTGTATTTTTCAAGAATATTATGATTACTTTAAAGAGAGTCCTAGAAGAAACAGTTGTCCTAAATCTAGCTGTAACAGGATCAAGTTCCCAGTCTTATTTTGTTGATCTCTACTTCATTGCCTGAAAGAAAGGGAAAATGAAGCAGGCAAAAGGGTTTATCTGGTGAGGAGTTTCTTGTGAAGGAAATCTGACTTAGCCTGGGGGCACCTCAGGACAGCACCACAGAACCTGAGAGCTGCTATGAAGGCAAGAACATTTTCACCCCTAATATTCACAAGTTTCTTTTGCTCATCAAGGCAGTGGTGAGGCTTGATAGACAGTTCATGCTGTTTATATCCTCTGACTTTATGGTTGAAGCGTTTGAAGAGGCCTCATACAGAAGACAATGATCTCTTTATCAAAGCCTTTTCTCTCCTTCTGTTGGGTGAGAAGAAATATCAAGTGATATACTGATATCTGATTCATGCACTCTCCAGGGCCAGAGGAAATACAAGATCTCTTTATATTATTTATCCAGAAATACCTGGGGAGCTTAAGGGGAGTTTGTATCTTCCACCATTGGGTGTAAATGTGTCATCATTCTACCGGAAAACATGGCAAAGTTTAATTAAACCTCTCAGTCAAGAAAAAAATCTGAGAAATCTGCTGTCTGCAGGAGAAATCCAAGTCAAATAAAGCTTCTGAGAGTAGAAAAGATAGTTTACCTAATGCTGATCATGCTGTTACAATTTTTAGATTAATTCAGCTCTTTCAGGCATTTCAGCACAGTTGTTGTCACAAAAGTGTATAAATGGTCTCCTAACTCAGGATTATAATTTAATTTAGTATTGATATATTGTACCTCTGTGGGCTTTTTTCTTCTGCTTTTTCTGCTTTTAAAGCCTGTGGTCACTGCTAGTCAGAACAGTTTCAATGCCAGCTGTGTAAAATCTAAAACCTGAGTTAGGTTTCTGCTGCTTTAAATGAAGAGGGAGCCATGAATCACAGCAACAACCTTAAGTACTTGCTCTGATCACTTTATCATTCCTGAGGTTGCAAAGTTTTATGTTATTTCCAGTAAAGGCAGCACTTTGGGTCCATCAGGCACACGACGGTGCTGAGTTTTGGGTACTAAGATTAAGCTCTGGCTCAAGTTCACAAGATGTTTTAGTTATTTTAAAGAAGCAGTTGGTGGAAATAATAAACTTCCAACACCTTCATTTTGAAATGAATCCCATCACAGGTGTACAAAGTGGTACAAATATTACTCCTGCACTGATTTTCATCCCTTCTGGGTATGGCTACAACTCCTATTGCTACAATTACCTGAAAGGAGTTTATAGACAGGTGGGGAGTCAGTCTTTTCTCCCAGGTAACATCAGCTAGGACTGGAGGAAACAGACTCCATTTGAACCAGGGAAGGTTTTGAATGGATATTAGGAAAAATTTCTGCCCTGAAAAGGTGATCAGGCATTGGAACGGGCTGTCCAGGCAAGAGATGGAATCACCAACCTGGAAATGTTAAAAAAAACCTGTAAGTGGGGTGCCTTGAGAAATTTTTTAGTGGTTGACCTGGCAGTGTTGGGTTAATGGTTGGACTCCATGGTCTTGGAGATCTTTTTCAATCTCAATAATTCTGTGCTTTATATACCATCTGCCTACGTACTCTCCAGCTCTCCTGATTCTCTTCCTATTGGTGCTCCAGAAGGATTTTTGTCTCTTGCATCCCATGTTCCACCTGCCAGCCTTTCAGAGATGTCCCAGACATCCAAATGTGACTCAATAAATGCTGATTTTCAGAAAAATCAGTAACACTCCCCATGCCAGGTCTGGACCTTTTGAAGATCTTCTGAGTAAGAGGCACAGGGAATCCTGTATGGGAACCATAAAAAAATCCATCAGACCCAAATTCCCCCCATTTTCTCAGTGTTGGGCGCCAAGAGCAACACGAGAGAGGATCACAACTCAGATGTTATGGACAGGGACAAGGTGAGTGACAGCTCACTGAGAGACACTGCGCTGTCTGCATGCTCAGCAATTAAAGAAAATCCATCTTTACACCTCCTTTATTGACATTATGTGCAAAGGGAAAAACTCTCAGACAACAGCAGGGGAAGCTCCATTAACTCCAGCAGTGCTGTGGTGCCTGTCCTGAGCCCACAGGCTGAGGCTGTCCCCTCTGTCTGAGAGGGGAGGCCAAAGATCCATAAATTCCATTTATCCAAATCCTGCCCATGATTTTTTCAGCTCCACAATAAGGAAGGATTGGGTCAAATGAGGCCTTCAGCAACCTGGTCATCCCTGCCCATGGTGTGGGGTTGGAGTTATTATGTGGGAAGGACTATTAAGCATGGTGGACAATATCACCAGCAAGGGGGGCTATTTACTGACACACACGGGACAGGGCTGCTGTGGAACGCGCTTCAAGCTGTTTCATTTTCCAGCATCAGTCTCATTACATGAGTAGGACAATGGGAAGATGCCAGCAGCTCACATTCCAGGCAGCAGACACAGAACTTAATGTTAGAACTTACTTTATAAGCTTCTTAACCAATCACACAAAGCAAAAGCACATTGACAGTAGTTCTATCCAATCACCATAAGCACACACGTACCTTTGGTTAAAACAATGCTTGCTTATTTTAAATACAATACCTGCTTGTAAGCCTTAAAACACAATGCACAGAGCTCCATTATTAAGCTTTAACCTTCCTAATATCTTGCTAGATAAACTTTCTGCAGCTTAGAGAGCTATTCAGACAAGCGTTAATAGACAGACCATTGCTCTATTTGTCCTTGCTCTTCTACAGTTTAAATACTTTTTCTGCTGACCTATCTCATGGCTGCTGCATAGCTCTGCTCACAGTTCTGCTGTCTCTGAGGCCTGCATCTTTCAGCTTTCCCAAAACCTTCTAATTTTGTGGATTCCCACAGAAAAAAATTGTTGGAAAAGAAGAGATGTTTTTGGAGCTGCCACAGACAAAAACAAAAACAAAACAAAACAAAACAAAACAAAAAAAAAAACAAAAAAAATGCACACAAAAAAATCCAAAAAACCAAAAAAAACCTAACCCAAACAAAGACCCTAAAACAAAACAAAAACCCAAAACAAAAAATCTCCATGGTAGATCTTTTTGATGTATTTTGATGTATTTGGAGGGTGCAGGGCACAATTACAGGGTAATTTAACCTCAGAACAGCAGTCGTCTGTCCTTCAAACAGGAAGGCAGCAGTTTTTCCTCTAAGCCTTTCCACACAGGTGCTGCCCAGGAGGAGATCTTTGCCAATATCCCCTTCTGACTGAGTTTCTCTCTATACTGATTTGGAAACAGAGATGGCATTTAGAAAACAGCATTTCTAACTACTCACAAGGCCCTTCAAGTACCTGCATGGCTCCTCATTACAAAAATTGCTTCATTATTTCATGCCCTCAAAAATGATGTAAATTTTCATTCTGTGAAGGAAATTAAGGGGTGATGGAAAGGTACAGCTGAAATACTCTTTCCTTTTACTTGCTCTGATGTTGTGAGAGAGTCCAATTGTGCCCAGTTGGATATAATTTGCTTTTATTGCTGGAAGAAGCTATGGGTGTGTATCCACACCTGGCTGTGGCATTAAAAGATGCATGTCAGCTCCAGTCAAAGTCATGCAGCATCTGTAGTTAAAGATGAGCCATAACAAGGTTATAAATCTATGGAAAAGAAATACCATCAATTTAATGTGAGGTCATAATGCAAGAAAAATAATAGAGCTTAATCTCCAATAGGTGTTGAAATAACATCAGCCTCTGTTAAAGTCACACTCCTGGGCTGAGTAGACACTGATATCAGCTTTTTTTTCACATACCTATCTAATTCCACAGGCTTTTTTTCACATGCCTATCTAACTCGTTTAAGATATTTAACATCTTAATAAGAAATCAACATGGCACAGATCAGACGGAGTAATTGTTGGTCAGTAGATTGTCCCTATCCAGCAATTAGAATGCAGGATTATTTTTAGCATGGTCTGCTTCTAGTGGAGTCTTAAAGACTGTCTCGTGTGCTTATTGTGCAGTGACCTGGAAGAAATTCTTTCTGATAAGGCTGTCAGGGGACCTATGAAGAGGAAAGGATGAATAATGTGGACTCTCCCCAGGGAAAATATGACTCTGAAAAAGATTTGTCCCTACCTCACCCAGGCTGAAGAAACACTTATGGGGGCTAACCCTTGCCTGGCTTTTCCTTCAAAGAGCAACTTGTTCTTTTTATTTTATCAAGAAAAGGAAAGAAATGGCATAACAGGGCTATGAAAAAAATCCAAATGGGGGCAAAAGTTATGATAGTAATGCTGACTTCCGCAGAAAGGATAATGCAAAAAAAAAACCCCATTGCCTGAAAATGTAGACAAGGGCAATGTGATATTACAATAATTGATCACTTGGACAGTGTGGCAAGTTCTCTCTTGTCAGACATTTTCGTCTAAAAATCTGTTTATTGGTGTGTTGTGGTTTGCAGGTTTATTTCCTTTTCCCTAAATATGTATTGTAAAAAAATAATGCACTGCACCCAGTTCTGGGACCCAACATAAGAAAGACATGGATCTGTTGGAGTGAGTCCAGAGAAGATACACGAGGTGGATCCAATGACTGGGATTCCTCTGCTATGGAAGCAGGTTGGGAAAGTTTGGGATGTTCAGTCAGGAGAAGAGAAGGCTCCAGGGAGACCTTAGAGACCCTTCCAGTGCCTAAAGGTCTACAAGAGAGCTGGAGAGGAGCTTTAAACAAGGGCATGGCCTGAAAAGAGAAAAGCTTTAAACTGAGTAAAGGTAAATTTAAATTAGATAATAGGAAGAAATTCTTCCCTTTGAGGGTGGTGAGGCCCTGGCACAGATTTCCCAGAGAAGCTGTGGCTGCCCCATCCCTGGAAACATTCCAGGCCAGGTTGGACAAGGCTTGGAGCAACTTGGGACAGAGGAAGGTGTCCCTGCCCATGGCAGGGGTTGGAACAAGCTGATCTGGAAAGTCTCTTCCAGCTCAAACTATTCTGTGTTTCTGTGACTCTCTGATTCTGTTATTCTATGACTTTACGACTCTATGGTTCAATGATTCTGTTATCCTGTGGTTCAGAGTTCTGTCCATGGAAGTCATGCATTTTAGAGACGGCCAGAAAAGAGAGTAACAGACATTCTCCATGGCTTCTAAATAAAACTGTTTTTTTCCAACTCTCTTCTCAGCAGCCTGACCTTCAAAGCACCCTGTGAAGGAGGCTGGCTCCACCAGAAATGGGGACATGCAGAGGACAGAGGTTTGTTCACAGCACTCAAGGGTTCAGCAGCAGCACTGGGCATGTGCCCTCATCTTGTGCATCCTGTTGGAGCCTTAATCCATTCAGTCTCCAGACTCCAAACTACTCACAGGAAACCCCAGCAATGATATCTCATGCATACCCTGGTCTTGTACATCATTAACAGAGGAAAAATCTCTCCTCCAGATGCTGGGAATGGAACTGTGAGGGTGAGGGAGGGGAGGAATTACACCAGAAGTATCAACCCTGCTTTGATAGGTCCTTGTACCACGAGGGAAAGCACTTCATATACATTTCTGGTTTGCAACAGCCTTGTGTTTATTTTCTTTAAAGCTAAAAGAACCATCAAACAGGTTCAGAAGTTTAGTTTGGATGCTTAGAAAGCTGAATCTCATTCCAGAGGAAAAATGAGAGGTTGGTCATGTAGCCTCACAGGAGATTAATTTGCACAGAACTAGTAAAACTTCATAACAGTAAAAGTTAAAATTTTGCAGAACAGAATAAAACATAGAAATAAAAAACTTAAATCCTTAAGAAGTGGTCAAATTAGGAGATGCAGATTATTTTCTTTTTCTCTTCTGGGACTGGAAATAGCCATTATGGTTATGCAGTGCTCAGACCAAAAATAAGATGTGACATTTCGAAGTGCATACAATCTGGTAAAATATAAAATATTTAATAAATATGTAAATTGGTCAAGCTGCTTCCCCAAGGAGGAAAGCTTCAGTCGTGTTTTACAGCCCTCATTCACTTACGCAAATACTTTAAGAGGATCAAGGATGGATTTTAAATGAAGTTAAAGTTTAACGAGAAATATATAATCCTTTGAGGAAGAGATATTGTCATCTTAATTTATAATTTCTTGCAAGTTTTAAAAGTAAGAAGTTGAGGCAGTAGCCTTCTGAAATTTTGTGTGTGCAAGCTAAGAGAAGCGCAGCAGCTCACCTGAACCCTGCGGTCAGGGATGTAACAAAGGTAGAGATTGACAATAATTTATATTCCTTGGGGAGTTCTAGATTTTCCTGAGGATGTATGAAAGTTCATTGTTCAACTCATAGGATCCAGACAGTCCTTTTAAAATCTCAAGTCTTTAGGAGTTAGGAGCCCTATTTAAATTTCCAGACAAACAGATTCACACCTAAACCACAGCCCTACAAACATGTATATATATATATATATTTTAAATAAAAATTCTGTGATTCACAGAACATAAAAGAGACTAGAGAAAGTTTTCCACATTCTTAAGCCAGCCCTGATATCAGCCCTGCTTTTATGATATGTTCAGTCCCTGGAAATTGTTGATGAATTGGAATCATAAAATGGTTTGTGTTGGAAAGAACTTTAAAGATCACCCCATTCCAACCCCCAGCCATGGGCAGGGACAGCTTCCACTGTCCCAGGGTGCTCACAGCTCCATCCAACCTGGCCTTGGACACTTCCAGGGATGGGCAGCCACAGCTTCTCTGGGCAGTCTGTGCTAGCGCCTCACCACCCTCACAGGGAAGAGTTTTTTCCTAAAATCTGATCTAAATCTACCCTCCTTCAGCTTAAGTCCATGAGTCAAAGATAATTGTGTATGTCATGTCCAGTGGTATCTTCTCATGATGCAGTTTTTTTAAAAGCTTGTTATAATCCTGAAAAAAGCTGTGAATACTAAGGAGGTTATTGAAGGTAAAGCAAGTATCTAGGTTAAAAAAAAAAAAACAAAAAAAAAAAAACAAAAAAAAAAAAAACCCAACACCAAAATAACCCAGAAAGCCCCTTTGCACTTGGAAAACCCCAGAAAAAGGACATGCTGCATCTATATTCTCTTAGTTCTGGGCACAAGGAAGGATGAAAACAAATAAATACAGATTGAGAGTTGTTGGAGCTGGAGAGAATTTACTGCTAATGAATGGACTGTTTGGGGATGGGATCAAAAGGCAGAAATTTCCTTTGACGCACACTTTGCATGCACACTTGTGCATTGCACTTGTTCATTTTCACCTTGTTTCTGAGTAATTTTACACTACAAATTATTCTTCCTGCTTCATGTGCTCACACTTTGAACGTTGGAGGGTTTGAAACAAATTGATAAAGGATTTAAGAACCTGTGGGGTTCAAAATTTTATATCATGTTTCAGTGATGTCTGCTCAGAGACCAGCATTCTGCCACCCTTGATAAAGGTCCAGAGGTGATATGGTGCTGAGGAAAGTGAAATAGATTGAGAATAAATTATTTTATTTAAAAACCAAATGAAATCTGTATTAACATCACCTCATTCACAGAGCACAGCAGTTAGATTTTCTTACCTCCTCTGACTTCAACTTTGCTGTCCTTGAGAAGACAAAAAAAGAAAGAGTTGAGGAGAAGGCCTGTGAGAGAAGATGACAAACCCACTAGCAACTTTATTTTCCTCCTCAAAAGCAACAGTTTCACAGAATCCCTCTCATTGTCTCCATCAAGTTGCTGTAATATTGTGTAAGGTTTTCAGAAGTGTGACCTCTGTCCATATCTAAGCCTCACCCATACATCCACACATACTTTTTAAAAATAAAATGTTCTGTGACAGACAGAACATGGAAGAGTTTAAAGGAAGTTTTACATACTCTTAAACCAGCCCTGACATCAGCCCTGCTTTTATGATAATAAACCAAATATCAGTTTCTTGACACATCCAGCCCAGCCAGAGTTACTGTTCCACCACCATGTCAACCTGTTTCTGATCTTTCACTCTGAAATCAACAGTCAGACACAATTTCCACAGCACAGCAGTGAAGATGAAGCTTGGTGCTTCTCCAGGAGCAGGCTGGGCTATTGCTGCCAGTTCACTCTCCCTACCCATCTGCACAAGATCATCAAAGAACCTTTCAGAAACTTTCAGCTCCCTTCACTTTAGCAGAACCAAAACAGTTAATAAAAAGTGTTTGGGCAGCTGAAACTCCCACAAATGTCAGTGGGGAGAGAGGGTCACTTCTGGAGCAGAGAGACAGCAGTAAACACATCATTTCCCCCATGGAAACCTTCTCAGCCTTCAGTGAGATGCTGCTGAGGCCTAAATTAAAGTTTAAGTTCAGACCATGTATCTTTCACCTGACCAAAGTTCAGTGTAATGAACCTAAATTCAAGAGATTTGCATGAAACTTGTTCTTTATAATTGACATTTTGCTTCTACCACCACCCTCAGTCAGCGTGCAAGTGCGAGCAATAATTAAGACAACGTGTTTTGGTTTGGTGTTTTATTAGTATTATTTTGTTTGAACTCTTATCTTTTCACACTTTTTCCACTTGAAGAGTGCCAAAAACATCTTCTCTGCAGTCACTTACCCTCTCCCTGTGCCTCATCTGTGCCTGTGCAGAGCAATAACCAAGACATTTCCTTTGATGTCATTGTAGCCCAATAGCAAGGGAAAACTAGAGAGTTGTACAAGTAATTCTCCTGAAAATTAGTTCCACAGGCTGGCAGTCAAGCAGTTAAACCAGGCATGGAAATGGTTTGCAATCTGTTCCACCAGTCTCTTAAGCTTCCATTGTCAAAGCAGGGCTATTTTTCAGTAAAACAGAAGCCCTTGGGAATCAGTGTAATTAAAGACAACAACAACAACAAAAATTTATTGTTTTTAAATATATCTGCAAGCTACAGGGTAAAGGGAAGGAGAAATCTATTGCAAATTACAATATTTCTCCTTACTGCTCACGCTTATCAGTCTGTATCCAGTCATGAGCTGAGGAAGCTGCGTTTGATCTCCTCTACTTGAGACAGTCTTTGTGTTTAACAGGAATCCATCCTTGGTGTTCATTCAGCAAAATGTTCCTCACCACTGGGAGCTGCTGGGAAGAGCAGAGAGGCTGCAGCTTTCCTGGGCTGCTGGAGCACAAAATATCATTAAAACAGCTTTAAATGAGTGTTTAAGGCCATGACCTTCCTCAAGGACACCTGGCTGCAGGAGGGATCAGGGATGTTGATTTCCTGGCTTGTTGTGTGTAGGGTGCCTCTTAATGGGATTTCATGTCAGATCCAGGAGGCTGGGGGAGGTTTAATGAGCATGAAAGGCTCATCTTCCTCTTGCTTCCCCCTGAAATCCACTGCCTCTGCTCTAGGTTAGCCTAAGCACCCAGAAGAGTCAGGATGATGCTTTTATGACAGTTAAACCCTGTCAAAAGGGAATTGGCTGTTCCCTAAGCAAGGAAATAACTAGCGAAGGTAGAGAAAAATGCAAGAAAAATAATTTGCACTTCAGTTTTATTTCAGTCACCTTCCATCAGATGAAAGCTTCTGCTGTGTATATAACTGAATGTCCTTTTTGCCATCATTAATCACCAACCTCAGAAAGAAGGAGAAATTAATAAAAACATTGGACTTGATGATCTTGGCATCTTTTTCAACTCCAGTGATTCTACGATTGCTTTCTGTGAATCTATTCTATGAAAAATAAATCTACCAAGATCCACAGGAGGCGTCTCCTCAGGCAGTCTAAGAGCTACAAGTCACTAGAGACAGGGAGGCTCTATGGAAAACCAGCACTTTCTAAGGAGTAATTTCTCCTTAAATTCCTGCCTAACCTGCTGCCACTGGTCAGCTTCAGGAGCAGGATGCTGAAGGCCAAGATCCAATAGTGTCACTCAATATTCTTTATGTTATTTCCCAACAACAGATTGGGTGTAATGTTGATTTTTCTCTATTAGTTCTGCAGGATGTTTTTGGGCAGTCAGTAATGCCACAATGTTGCAGCATGATGTCATGGTTTGACTCAGATACCTCGGGTTTCTTCCTGTAGACTTCTCCAGGTGCCCCAATCACCTCTCCTTTCCCCACCCTGACCCCTCCTGACTGCTGTCTGTCAATCTTGGCATTCCAGAAGGGCATTGAGTGATTGGCAGAGTTCAAAAGATGCCTCTCAGTCCTGGGGACATTGGGCCATCCAGGTGTCATTTGTCCCCTGAGACTCCCCCCCTTACCTGGTTGGTGGGATCCCGACCCCTTCCCTCCCGCTCTCCCTGGGGTTAAAGTCACAGCAACCACGCGGTTCTTGTTCTGTTGGAGCTGTTGCTGCATTCAGAGGCCTGTGTGCCAGGAATAAAGCTCTGGATTGAGACCCTCCAGCAGAACCGACTCCTTTTCCTTCACCTCGCCTAAAGCCTCTCCACCAGAGGTAAACCTGAGCTCCTGCATGCCTGGACTTTTCCCAAGTGCCCAGCTGCAGCATCCAGCTTAGCCAGAGGTGTCTCTGAGGTGAAACCACCACAGCTGCCGCCTTTGGTCAAGCAGCAAGGGCCAGACGAGCCCAGGCACGTTCCATATGGCTATATTGGTATTTAATTCCAATATGTTGGCGCCCAACGTGTGCCTGCTCGATCCTGCAGCCCCGAGAAGACACTCTGGAGCTCCCGGAACCTCAGAAGTATTTCATTCCAATACCACAACACAGCTTGAATAGAACATGAGGAATATTTTTATGGTGTTGTAACAAGAGATGAGAAATCAGATAGAGATAATGAAATCAAGCAAAACGAATTTAGTGAAGGCGTGAAGCCTGCAGCACCTGATTCCAGCAGGAACAGATCATCACTGCTGGATTTGAAAGGCCAAGGTTATTGGGGTAGATCTTCCTGCTGAAGGGACTGAATTGTGACTGTGGTTCAAAAGCTGAAGCAAAGAGCAGAAAGGAATTGTGAACAACATCTTAAAAAATCCCACCCATGTCTCTACAGACAATCCTAAAATCACAGAACAGTTTGGGTTGGCAGGGACCTTAAAAAACTTCTTGTCCCAACACCCTGACATGGGCAGGGACACCTTCCACTCTCCCACATGGCTCCAAGCCCCATCCAACCTGGCCTTGGACAGTTCCAGGGATGGGGCAGCCACAGCTTTTCCTCACCACCCTCAAAGGGCAGAATTTCTTGTCTCTTCAGACAGCAGGCAGCAGATTATTTCCCATTTCTTCATGGAGCCATGTTACAAACTGAGTTAACTAAACATCTGCAAGGGAGGAAAAACAAGCGAAATACCCGCCCACATATTCCCTAAAAATGCAGCAATCTCTGATTTTCAGAGCCAGCTTATTTCATTGACTTGTTTTATAGCTGCATTGACATAAGTAATAAGTTTGAAAAATACAGTCCTGGACAGGAAGAAATGATTGGGAGTGGGAAAGCTGGAAATCACTTAAATCCAGTTTGCCACAGAGAACTTTCAGGCATGGAAGAAAACCTAACAAAATATTAATGAGTTGAGAATTTAGTCCTCAATGTTTACATGATATTATAGCAAAGTGCTATTCTGTCTTTCCTGATGGCAAAATAAACTTTCAAGACAGGCATTTTCATGGAATCACAGAACCAGAGAATATCCTGGATTGGAAGGGACCCACAAAAATCATCAAAATCCAGCTCCTGTGTCCATGTTAAGGCAGCTAAAGGGACAATAGCCACCACCCCTCACCAATCTCTTAATAAAGGCATGTTTTGGTTATGTGTGTACAGCCCTGCTCCCACGTAATTTAAAGGTTTATGAGTTATGATATTGTCCTGCAACCCCCCAGCCTGCTTCATCCTACCCAATTTAGAGATGGTTGTGGAAAAATTAGCACTGAGCAGATCCTTATGGATAATCCACCCCTCCCAGATGCTCATTTGGATATTGGCTCCAGTTTCACCAACAGCTCTGGATCTGCAGTCCCAGAGCAGGAAGGCAGTGAGACATAGGAACAGAGAAGTTGTGGATGCTCCATCCCTGTGGATGCATTTCCACTTTGGAGGTGTTCAAGTCCAGGTTGGATGGATCCCTGAGAAACCTGATCAAGTTGGTGACATCCCTGCCTATAGAGGAGGGTTGAAATAACATGATTTTTCAGGTGCCTTCCAATCCAAAACATTGTATTATTCTGTGATTCTGTCATTCTAGATTCTGTCATATACATACCATATATACAACATAAGATATACATAACATACTAAATTATTTATAATATTGCATTACATAACATATTATTAATGTGTCTCTGTGTGCATATGTAGATATATGTATCATGTATAGCACATCAATAAATAAAACCCCAGCAAAATAGGGAATTCTCTGTGAGAATAAACCAATATTTTCTCATCATAGTGGCTTTTGATCTATCATATTTCACAATCCCTTCTTTTCACCTGTTTTAACATTTCTTTCATGAAGAAATTGAAGAGCACTCCAAGTCTGACAGCTGAGTGGTGCACTAGTTACAACCCACATATCAGGAGTTTGCATATGGTTGCCCTAAGGTTTAATTCTGAAAAAACTGGGAATTCGCAACTATCACTTGCAATTCTCACAGTATTTCTCAACATTCCTGGTTTCTGTCACTGACCTGGGTCTCTGGTTCAGCACAAAGCCAGGAGGAGGCACATTGCCAGCCTGGCTTATGTCAAAGGACTTTATTAAAAGGTTCTTGTCATCACTTTCTGGACCGCAGGTCTAGAAATAGATAACAAGAGCCTTTTAATAAGGCAATGCCCAAGGCCACTCATCCAGCAGGTGTAAATCACCAGCTGGGAATTTGCCCCTGAATGTGCAAATTAATATATAATGCCAATATTTGAAAGTATTTTATGGCTGTCTCAACTAATTGCTAAATGAAATTCAAGTGAAAAATTGAAAGCAAAAGGCAACACCACTACAAAGCTGCCTTTTTTTTTTTTTTTTCCCTGAGTGGCTCTGCAGGTGTTCCACCCTCCAGAGGATGAAAATGTTTGACAGCAAAGGATATTTGTGTTGGCAGGATCACTTGATCCATGTTTCAGGAGCCAAACTGAAAATGTATTTTCTCAAGGTGCAACTGTAGATCATTAGAAGGAGCCAACTTCTGCAGTTCTACAAGTACTTCTGAGAGAGAACAGATGTAAAAATTAAAATATACCCCAAACCTGACAGAAACATATTTGGGGATGGGAAAATTCAGTAAAGGCAGCAAATTTTTTGTTGCCATCTTTGCTAAAAGTCCAGCCTGGCTGGGCTTTGCTTTTCCCTCTGCAATGAAAGCTCTAGAATATTTTTCTTCACATTTTCAGTAAAGGATAGTCTCACCTTTCAGTGACTGGTCTCACTGCAGAGGATTCACATCACCCCAAATGAACAATCCTCAGAGAAAAGAGGCACCCACAAGTTTCTCCAGGAAACCAGCAAAACAGAACTGCAATTTTCTGTTTATTGGGAGTAAATCCAACATGTTACTGCCCTGCAAACACCTGCTGGAGCAGGGGATTTGAGGGAAGGGATGGCATCCAGAGGGACCTTGACCAGCCTGTCAGAGCATCACCAAGTTCAAAACTGATGTTGCTCCATGCAGAGACAAACACTTGAAGAGCAGACCAGCCACAAACACCTGGCCAGGTAAAAATTGGTTTTGGAGCTAAAGGACCTAAACCAAGGCTGCCCAAAGTCTGTGACCCACGGCCAACACTGCCAATCCCATTCCTCTGTCCCACATGACCCATGGCCAGCACCACAGGGACCACTGGCAGCCAACAAGATGTTCCATCATTTTTGATGACATCAGAGTCACACCTGGCCACAGGTGTTGATCTTGTGGAATAAAAAGAACATTCTCATTAAGGGCAATTGGACTCACTAATTTCCTAGCACTGTGTGCAGAAACACCTTATTTCACTTTTTAACCCTACTATCCATGACAATAATTCTCAAGTTCTCCATTATCTGTGTCAGGAACAAATCTCTGAAGAGAAAGATATTAAAATATGGCAAGTAGAGGATTCTTATCATATCAAGAAAATAAAAAAGGAACTCAAGCATTACTAACTTTGTGGCTTTCAAGCCATTCTTGACATAAGAAAATGAGTCTCCTGGAATTGCTTACATTTGGTTTGGAAGCTGGAAATTAATTTTTTTAATATGAAAAAATATTGCTCAGTGTTTTTTCCTGCAAAGAAACCAGCAGCCTGTACTTCTTTAACAAGCTGTCCAACATCTCTTTTCCTTACAATAACATTTACTTGATTATATTTCTTAATATATTTATTTACTGACCTATCACATGCCTAATATAATATTCAGAATCCAATCCATCTTGCCACAACTTTTAAGGTGCTTATCATAAGCCTTTAATGCTATCAAGTGTTTTAAAAATGTCTGATCAGGACAAAAATCCCAAATACTCTGATTAAACATGTACTTTTGAGTTACAGATGACCTTTGTCTGCTTTCAAAAACTAGCTTGATTTTTTTCACAGTATTTCCAGATGCAGCAAAAATCTATTAGATAGATGAGAAAATTGCTTGTTAATTATCATTGTTAGCATTAATGATAGTAATTAGGTTCTAGAAAAGAAACATCAGTCCATCTGAATTATAACTTCTGAGAGAGAACTGCCTTGATGAAAACTGCTATTTATTTTTAATCCTCTGTGACAGCATTTCACTGTGCCTTAATAAATTTGTAACTTTGAAATCCAAGTGCCAAGAGAGTTTTACAAGTACTTTTCCAGCTTTTTTTCTTCACAGTCATTTGCTTCTCTGGCACTTCCTAAACTTGTCAGTTCTCACAGTGATCCCATAAATGATGAAGATCCCCAAAAGTGGACGTGAGCTTATAAATCTGCACTGTGTCACTTTGAACCTTTCCAACTCATAGTCCCAAGTCATGGTCAAAGTGCTTTTCAAGAAACCAATGAGGCCGAGATTTAAAGGAAATCTGGATTTCACCAAAATAAGCAATGTCATAGTTGCAGGTGTCAAGAAACTTCTGGAGTATAGAGGGAAGTATAAATTTATTTATGTTTCTCTAGGTATTTATTATTAGATATGACTAGAAACTAAATAGTGAACTCCACAGTTTGGCATCATTGTTGAACTTGCTGACTGGACACTTCCTCATCCTCCAGGTAATTAATGCAGCTGTTTAACAGGACTGGGCTCACAATCCAATGAGATTTTACCCCAGTGACCACCACCCTCCCTGTCCACTCAGCCAGTTTCCAATCCACCTCTCTGCCCATGTATCAGCACCTTTATTGGGAGGATCTGGTGTGGGACAGAGTCACCAGCCTTCCTGCAGCCCAGGTAGGCAATGTCCTCTCGTCCCTTCTCTTCTGTTCACTGCTCTCCCCTCACCTCCTCGGGCAGCCACTTCACCACAGAGCTTTGTCAAGAACAACTTCTCCCTAGTGAAGCCATGCTCTCCCCCTGATCATTTCTCTCTCCCTAATCTGCCTGAAATGCTTTTCAGGATCAACTTCTCCACCACATTCCCAGGAACTGGGGTGAGGCTGGACAGCCTGGTGCAACCTGGGTTCTCCTTTTTATGCCCCTTTTGAAGCTGAACATGATATTTTCTTTCCTGGTCTTTCAATGCAGCTCCCAGCCACCACAATCAATCAAAGATTTCCCCCTTCTTTGTGTCCTTTGGCAGAAAGTTCTGCATCTGTTGGCTGCATCTTTTGGAAAGTCTAGTGGACCAAATCCATAAATTCTCTATCTCATTTATTTTTGACTATTGTTTTTTCTTTCATGTAGACATGATCACTATTTGGACAACTCTGCGCCTTGCTGTACCTGCTTTACACATATTGTGACCAGAGTTAGGTTTAGATAATGTGAACATCAAATAATCTGCACTTTATCAAACACAAACCAGGAACCATCATGAAAAAGGCTAAAGGAGCTCATGGGAAGTGGAAACTTTGACAGAGAAGAAGGTTAGGAGGAATCATGATTTTAAGACAAATTTCCATGGTTTCCAACCGTGTCTAGCAGCCATGTTGCTGTTTGCATCAGGGGTCTGTTTTTTTCTTCTTTTTACAAATATCTTTTAATCAGTATTGTGAAAGTGGTGGAAAGTTTATTAAGTGGTGATTACTCAGAAACTCATGTGTGGGTTAGAAAGTTTTCTTTTCTAACACAGAACAAAGGGCTCTGCCAGCAAATTACTTTCCCACAAGAGACAGTGGTTGGCAGGAAAGGGGAAAAAAAAACCCGTGTCACAAGAAAGGGATTCACAGAGCATAGCCTGGAGCCCTGAGCTGCTATTGTAATTTAAAGGGCTAATTAATTTAAACTGTTGTCCTCCCTTTCTGTTTGCAAAAATGTCAAAGCCCAAAGCAGCCTGAAGGAGAATCTGTCCATCATTTTGCAGTTCTGCTTTCTGTTCTTTAGCTGAGCAGCACTGGATTTCAAACCTCTGTTCTCTGCCTCGCTTTCCTTTCTCTGTTGGAACTCCAGTGTGAATGTGCATTTATTTCCATTTTTGGAACCTAATCTCTCTGCCTGGCTGTGATTTATCACCACAGCTGGTCCAATGATAATTGTCCTGTTTCTTTTTAAGCATACTTTTATCTCCAGTTGCATTCACTTAATGAAAGTAGAGACTTTGGGTTTAAAACATGTGTTAGGGATGGATGCATAATGAATATTTATAGATATTTAAAATATTTAGAATGTCCAGAAATATGTTGTAGTTGTTTTTTTTTTTTTCTCTTCAGCACAATTTTATTTTTATAGTTTTTTCACCACTAAAGCATTTTGGGTTTGGCTTTTGTCTAACTCTGCTGTCCTTTTCCCATGGATCTGTTTGATTGGACCTTTAAATAGTTAAAGTCTAAGGCTCCTAAACAAAGCAGAAATGTTTCTCAGCTCACAGGAGCTCCAGGAGGCAATAAGACCTGATGGATTTTAAATTTCCTTTTTCCTTTTTAATTATTTATTCTTAAGAAAATTTATTCTTAAGAAAAATCTCCACATTTTTCCATAAATGGCCACGGAAAATGGCAGTTCTTTAAACTGTGGCGGACTCACAGTAAATACAGAGTAAATGCTGAGAAAACTGAACTCCAGATACACAAATTTAACCACTTTATTAAGAGAAAATTGTTATGACTTTAAATAATTTATTTAGATAGAACTTAAAACTTGAGGGGTTGGGTGTTTTTGTGTCTGTTTTTTTATTTTCCTGATTTGTGGGCAGGATTTTTCTGACTACTACTTAACACTGAAAATGAGATACTACAACTAATATAACCTTGAAAATTAATTAATTTTTACATTATCACTACAGAAAGGACACAGCAGAATTTGATCTGTAGGTCTCTGTGGCTCTTTACCAAAGGTGTGAGGACAACTAGCTGCAACAGACACCCTCCTTTTCAATTGCCAACATTAATTAAATGAGTCCTGGTGAGAGATCTTACACAGAATTAACATTCTCAGGGATTTTAAATATTCTGCTGACTTCTAATGAATAATTTCATTTCTAAACATTATCCTGACTTAATCTTAACTATTTTTTTATAAGCCACAATACCACAAATGTAATAAACAGTTATATCTATCCTGACTACTTTGTGATAAATAGACCCTCATTCAATATTAGTAAAAGTGCTTTTTAAATTGAAAAATGCAGCACACTCTAACTAAACTCCCGTGAAAGGCATTATGGGTGCAGGATTTCAAGAATAAGGAAAATTTTTATAAATTGATATTTATTGACATAAATTTTGACAACTGTATTAGGTGTGTAAAGCTTGTGTCCTCTACATTATATAGTGTATTTCTCATATTCTTACTTGTAAATATCTAATGCAGTTATGAATATAAACATGGACATGTTCATGTTTGATGCAGGCAGAGATACCTTTCCAGCTGGAGGTGGGCTGAAAAGCTGGAAGCACCTCCTCCCTCTGATACATTTTGGGGTTTGGAGAATTTTTTCTCTTTTTTTTTTTTCAAGCTACTGCATCATAAATTAAAAATAAAAAGACAAAATCAAAGTGCAACAGAAAGATATTTGGGCAGCACTGGAAGGCCCCGTGTGATTTTTCCCATTTATGACTTTATTTATCCTCTTCCACCACTCCTTTGGGTGTGGAGGTGGTTGTGGAGAATAGAATCACATAATCATAATTGTTAAGGTTGGGAAAAATCCTTTAAGATCATCGAGTCCAATTGCCAACCCATGCTCACTACTAAACCATCCACATGGACACATCCAGATGTTTTTTGAACATTTCCAGGTATGATGATTCCACCACATTCTTGGGCAGCCTGTTCCAATGCTTGATCACCCTTCAGTGAGAATTTTTTCCTAATAGCCAATCTAAATCCCTTTTGGTGGAACTCAGGGTCTTGCCCTTTTGTTCATCTCTTGTTACCTGGGAGACGAGCCTGACCCTACTGGGTGAACTTTCGCCCGATTGGCAGGAGGAACGATGAGGAGGACATCAGAAGGTTAATTAATTACTTTATTACACTATATTATTTTATAATATATTACACTAAATTTAAACTGAAACTGCACAAGTACTCAACTGAACAAAATCTCGTGATTGTCTCCTGACCTGCAGTCTGGACACACGCTTGGCCCTGATAAGCCAAGGGAACAAAACACCATCACTTGGGGTAAACAATTTCCATATTGCATTCTACTTTGGCACAACACGGGAGCAGCAAATGAGAGAAGAATTGTTTTGATCATTCTTTTCACTGCTTCTCTCAGGTTCAGAGAATGTGAATCCCACAGACCCCCACCTGCCTGCACCCTCCTGTCACCTGGAAAGAGTCACAAGGTCCCCCTTGAGCCTCCTTTCCTCAAGGCTGAGCCCCCCCAGCTCCTTCAGCTGCTTCTGATCAGACTTGTGCTCCAGACCCCTCCCCAGTCTGTGCTCCAGACCCTTCCCCAGCTCCATTGTCTTTCCCTGGACATGCTCCAGCCCCTCAAAGTCCTTCTGGTGGTCAGGTGGCCACTGGAGCTGTTGCTGAGTGACTGGTGCCCCCTGGTCTCTGCCCGCAGCTGCTCATCCCTTCAGCTGAAAAGGAGGCAAAAAAGAGCCACCAGGCAGAAGCAGTGACAACCTTGCTCTGTGCAGCACGGAGCAGTGAAATGCACAGAGGAGAGGATTTAGCCTGTAAGCTGTTTGTCTCTGTTGTCATTGCCATTAATCAATCCGTGCTTAATGCCATTTCTTTCAATTCACTAACTCTCTGCTGCCAAATCAGTATAATCCTGTTCTCCTCACTGTCTGTGTGTCTCCTGACTTCACCTCCTTCCTGCTGTCTCTTCCTCCCCTGCCACCCACCTGTCTCCAAAAAGCCATGGAGGCAATTTAATGGAAAGACAAATATTTTATATAAGAATATAAGGCATTGGTCTGGATACCAGAGGCTCCTTCAGGCATGAAATATGTGGCAAAAGGACTGGGGATAAAAAGAGAAGAATATAGTGGAAAACACAGTTTGTATTCCCTGAATGGAGCAGGGTCAGCACACCCATCCTCCCACAAACACAATCTAAGGGGGAAGAACACAATCCTCAACAGAAGGTGGAGCAGAGTGGAGACACCATAGCCAGACTCTGTTCCCTTGCAGGGGAGGGAGCTGATAAACCACACTTAGCAGCTGGAAACCAAGGCATATAAAGGAGGATGTTCTGCTGTTGAATCAGCAACCCATGAATCATGACAAAATCCCTCTGGAATGACACATTTCCCCATCCCAAAGTCATCTCAGGCTCTATCCTGAGGTACCCATCCCCACGGTGTAGATTGCAGCGAGGTCTCCCCTCAGTCTCCTCCCGGGTGAACAGACCAAGTGTCCTCAGCCATTCCTCCTATTCCTTGTCTCCACAAAGCCCTTCACCATCTTCATTACCCTCCTTTGGTTGCTCTCTGACAGCTTTCTATTTTATATTGTGGTACCCAAAACCACACACAATATTCAAGGTGAGGTCACCCCAGAGCAGAGCAGAGCAGAGCAGAGCAGAGCAGAGCAGAGCAGAGCAGAACAATGCCCTCCCTTGCCCAGCTGGTGATGTTGTGCCTGATGGCTCCAGGACAGGGTTGGTCCTCCTGGCTTCCAGGCCACTGCTGACTCATATTCAATTTGCCATCATCCAGGATTCCCCCAACCCTTTTCTGCAGCACCAGCCCCAGTACAAAAGAGAATGACTGACCATGATAAACAGGTCAAGTATGATTTTCTAGAGGAAGATATCCCTGCCCATGGAAGTGGGGTGGAAATGGATGATCTTTAAAGTCCCTTCCAACCCAAACCATTGTGTGATTCTATGATTCTGTGATTTCATGATCTGTGCAGTCCTTGAAATTCTGTTGTTGCTGTTGTAAGCAAGCCATAAACTGCTCAATCTATGCCCAAAGATGTCCAAAATGTTTCTGAGTGAACAAGAACTGAAGGAAGTGGATAATTTTTATACAAAGAATTAAGCATGTCCAATCCTAGGACATATTTATATTTATTTATCTCACACTTTGTTGTTCTTTTTCTCTAAAGATGTCCAGAACATTAAAGTTTTTCTGCTGGATTTCATTTTTGACAATGAATTCAAAAGAAATTTTTAATAATTCCTACCAGCTTATATTATAGTATCTTTGTTTTCAAACCTAATCTACCAGTTCTGATCCTTTTCTTTCCTTAGAGAAGAGTCCAAAATTCAACATATCAGAATTAGATTTACAGAGGATGTTGAGAGATGTAAAATATTTTGAGAAAATCAGTCAGGAATTGTAGAGTTTTCTCCTTTCAACTAAAGATGACTGTTGATTTAAATTATATAAATACCTTCTTTAAAAAAAGTTCATGGAAATAAATTTGCCTGGTATAATTGCAGGAAGTCATGGGGACACAAAACACGAACAATGCTGAAGTAATTTTAAAAAATGCATGGAAAAAACCAACTTCTCTGTATATACACATTTACTAGTAAATGTTATAGTGATGAGATTCAGGGATTAAACAAATTTCAGACTAATCAGAGTTCTTCTGTTCACTTACCTTCTAAGGCACAAACAAAAAAGGGAAGAATTTAAATTACAATAGAAATAGATTTTAAAAAGCACAGAAGTTCATAAAAATTTTAACTTCCTTGAAGGTACAATGTCTTCCTTATATAAAACTATACAGCTTACATAAAGCTTACATAAAAACTATACTGAGCAGATAAGAAAATATAGTAACCTCCTAAGCAAAAGATTTATCCTGAAAAAGAGGAAAACAAATCTTTAAAATAACTAATAGCAGTCCCTGGAAGAAAATTCCTTTAGAGTTTTTTAATAGGTGAGATGTCAGGTGATTTTTGCACAGGTGATGTATTTTGGTCTGAAATTATTGCATCAGCAAAATTTGCAAGATTATAAAGAGAAAAAAGCAACAGAGCTTCACATACCTTCCAATTTTCCTATTGGGTATCCTTAACAATATGAATTTTTACAAAATCTGCTTTTATGACGTGCATGATGATTGCAATGGGGACACACTGCTTTTTTTTGTCTCCCTGATACTAGCTCTTCCAAAATCTCACAATTAGGAGATTATTTCATACCACCTGGTCCTTGATGCCCCATGCCCGCACTGTCCCTTTACAGTTCACTGCTCAGAAGAAGGAAAAGGAGAGGTTTTGCCTCCAAAAAATATCATCCCATCAAGACAGAAATGAGAAGGAAACCCAGCAGGAAGGAGAGGAACAGAAATAATCATTCACTGGTTAATTTTGTTTGTTTTCTTTCCATTTCTCTTCAATGTCTATTTGTGCAATGGGCTCTTGCTGTATTTTGGATGCCAGTGTCTGATTTCTGACTCCCTGATGTGCATCAGTCACAGGTTTGCAAGACTCAGGGCTGGGCAGGGACTTTTCACAAGGAGAAGGAAGGGCAAGGAGGAATGGCTTTCAACTGGGGAAGGATTTAGATTGGATATTAGGAAGAAATTCTTTGCAAGGGTGGTGAGACACTGGTACAGGCTGTCCAGAGAGGCTGTAGATTCCCCATCCCTGGAAGTGTTCAAGGTCTGGTTGGATAAAACTTGGAGCAACCTAGGATAGTGGAAGATGTCTCTGCCCATGGCCAGGGGTTGAAACAAGATGATCTTTAAGGTCCTTTTCAACCCAAACCATTCAGTGATTCTATAATTCTGTAAATCTGGCGGTTGCTCAGTGGAAAAGAAGAAAATCCCTACAGAACCTGGGTGTGCAGAGGAGGAGGTTGAGGGCAAACACCTCAACCCCCCAGTGGGGATGTGGTGACACTGATTAGTGCTTCCTGCACCTGTAAATTGGAAATGGGAACTGGGTGTGAGAAGTTAATCATATCTGTTTAATCAATTATGTTCATAAATGGCCTGTCAAAGGGTGTTATGTCTAATTAGTGTCTTTCCTTTTTTCTTCATATACTTTTTTTGCTTTTCTTATTTGTATGTGTTTACTGAATGTTGACAACATCCAACTCTCCTGATTTTAGGAACGCGTCACTTCGAGTCAGCATCTGCTCAGTGTTTCATTTTTAGCTCAAGAACATATTGGCCTTCAGACACAAACAAGTGAAATCCCAACATCTGAGTCTATTTCTGGGAAAGCATGCTGAGGGATGGAGCTCCAAGAACATCTTTCACAGGGTTTATTAAAAATCAATATGGATATTTTTTTACTCTTTCCCTGAAGTCACGCTAAGTTAGAGAGTACTGTTCCTCCAGGCAAGTTGGATATTTGGCATCCCCACCCTGATTAAACTATATCCACTTACACACACACATTTCTTCATGCCTTGCTGGCTTTATGTTTAGATCTTGTTCAGATTTCTGAAGATTTATTTCTCTAAATGTCGGAAATCATCCCTTGACCAGCGCCTAAGTGAATTACAACCTGGTAATCCGTGTTGAGTTCAGCTGAGCACGCTGCACATCAGCAGGAGAGAGTGAAGCTGCTTCTGATGGTCTCATTAGAGTTCACCATGTCAGCTTTGAAAGGCTCCTCTGCTGACCTGAGCACTCACACTGCTGGCACACGTGGCTGCTTAAAATAGACTGAGCCAAAGTTCATGTGCAGCTTTTTAAAATAGATGAAATGAAGACAGAAGAATAAGAGGCATCAGGATAAAGCCAATAAGAATGTTACTGCAATTCTAATTTCTCTTTTTCAGTCACTCTTTAGGGGTTTTTTGGCCTGGTATTTTTAGGTTAAGATCACTGTCTTGACATAACAGGTTAAAAGGGGTTGAAAAGCTCCAGTTCCAACTATAAAGGTTGTGGTCCAGCATCTTAAGTAATTTAATCAAGACATGTAATGCTGAGTCTAGGAACTTCCATATGCAAAATGAGGAAGAGGCTGCCCAGGGAAGTGGCGGAATTTCCATCCCTGATAAAAAACATGCAGTTGTTGTGCTTGTGGACATGGTTTAGTGCAGGGCTGGGCAGTGCTGAGTTAATGGTTGGAATTTATGATCTAAGAGGTCTTCTCAACCAAGAGATGTTCTTTCTGAATGGAAGAGAGAGATCATGCAAAATGCATCCATTAGCAACACATGTCAGCCACTGAGAAAGATGGGAAAGAAAATCCCTGCTCAAGATGCACAGCCCAGTAAAACCTGGAGAACAAAGCAGGCTATTTTGCTATCCAGGGCTGATATTAATTAAGTTTTGACACAGACAAATGTTTTTTCTTTCCTGGATATTTATAATTATGCAGGTGGATAGAAAGATACTATAGTCAGCTCCCTCAGGATGCTGCATGGAAGCAATCAATCCAATTCTTGCACAATTTATCCATGCTTCTTTCTACACCTTATTAAAACAAGTTTAAAAAAAATTGGTCCTCCTGGCTCTTAATTGTCTTGGGTCACTTCATGTATATGTAGATGTGTGTTTTGTTCTTGGGTGAAGTCTGTAAGTGCATGAATCCATCACAGACCTTAAAAATTTCTCACAGCTTTTGCTAACCTCACTGTGCTGCTGATTAATTTCAATTAACTTCATCTAAAATGGCAAATATTTAATAGATATGGGTGGCACATCATTGTCAGGGCTAATTGGAGTGTTGTTGCATTCTAATATAACCTCGAGTTTGTCAGCTTCTTTCAAACCCAGATAAATAAGTACATGGATTAGGTAATAAGTAGGCAGTGCAGGTAGTGAAACAGCATTTCAAAGCATGTCTCCAAGCACTTTTTTATCCTACTAACATTAATAATCTAAAAGGAGATCTTTATTTTCCTTTTTCTATTTCTTTCTGCTTCTGTTGTTTTTCAAGTAGGCTTTTTTCCCTTTTAAATTCTTAGAAAATGAGAAGCTGGAGTCGCCTTAGAGGCAAATGTTTTAAAGGTTTTCTTCTATACTGGTAATTTATAACAGATCCCCTCTCCTATCCTTACCCTCTTCCCAATTGTTAATCATTTGGCACTCTGTAAAAAATGACATTTTTATTTTACACTTCTGTATGGATAGTCAAAGATCCAATTCAAGACAGCATGAACAAAAGTTTATTTCCCTTCCTTTGAGCACAATTCTGTTTAAGACACACATAACTTCAAGAACATACTTAAGTCTCTCAAAGCACTTTGTTGCATGTGGGACAGAGAAGAAAAACCTTAAAAAACAGACTTATCAAGACAAAGATTTTTGAAAATGTTTATCTGGGTATATATGAACTTCAGTTTCTTTTTAATAAAAGAAGGGTGAAAGAGAAGGGCAGAATTTTTCTTGACAGAAATAATGCAGCTGAAGCCTGGGCTGTTTGAAGGCTTTTTTTTTTATTTTCAAAAGCCATGGTGCACAGTTGTCAGATGTTTCATTTTCTTTGTTTACTTATTATCATCATGGCACTCGTGTATTTTGCAAAGTTTTCTCAAAGAACAAAAAATCATGAGGGGTTTTATAGTACATAGTCCATGTTGGAAGGGGAGGACTGGAATAAAATTTCCATCCCTGGACTGTAACAATCATACTCATTCCAATCATCAAACTCTGTCTTTAAATCACCTATGCTATTGTTCATAATTTTTAAGCAGAATGCATCTTTTACAATTTCAGTAAAGAGAGAGATAATAAAAAGATAAATCAAGAAATACCAGGTTTTCCAAAAAAGAAATAAAATTGGATCTCAGAAAACACCGCAACTTTTCTGGACTCCACAAAACCCTCAACCCAAAAGCTCTTTTGTTGCAACCCTTTGCAAATTCATTTCCCATCCAGTTATCCACTTTAGTGGGATAAAAAATATTCTGAGATCATATTCATTTATTTTTGAACCATAAGAATTAACCCCTTCTCCTTCAATGTGTGTATTTCAGTTGAGGTAGGAAATAGAGAGAACATGGACTGCCAGGTCATGAAGATTTTATCCAAATTGTTCTCAAGTATATCCTGTCTGCCTCAATGACTGCTATTTTACAGTATGTCACAGGAATGGAAATAATTTATTTTCTTTCTTTCTTTCTTTCTTTCTTTCTTTCTTTCTTTCTTTCTTTCTTTCTTTCTTTCTTTCTTTCTTTCTTTCTTTCTTTCTTTCTTTCTTTCTTTCTTTCTTTCTTTCTTTCTTTCTTTCTTTCTTTCTTTCTTTCTTTCTTTCTTTCTTTCTTTCTTTCTTTCTTTCTTTCTTTCTTTCTTTCTTTCTTTCTTTCTTTCTTTCTTTCTCTTAAGGACCCTGAGAAATCAAGCCACCAGAATATCCTTTGTCACGTGGATGCACTCCTTGCACCATCCGTTCCATTTTAGATCTTCAAAGAAATCATCCTGGTTCTGAGGGTAGCAGGAGAAACACATTACCAGGGAATACTTCACAAATATGGAAAAGAGTTTAGTTGCTGTTATTTACATCCATTACAGCAATACTTGGGACAGAAAAAAATTCCCCAGTACCACAGATTAGTCCAAATAACACTGCCCAAGTGGAAAGTTAATAACTACTTATTTTCAAGCTGCTTCTTTCCATTAGCTTGCATCCTGCATCCACTCTCTGATCCCAAGTTATGAAAGCCAGGGCCAGTGTCGTGATGTAAATGGGTAGATTTTAAATACATAAAATATCCTCTCAAGGCGTCCAAGAAAGGCAGCATCTCTTAATTCTTGCCTGTGTCTGAGTTTTTGATTCAAGAGAAGATTTTGCCCATTTATGGAAGAGACATCATCAATCTGCTGTTTGGAAAAGTCTTGAGTTTTAGAGCCTCTGTCTTCTTTTTCCCACCAAGTACCAAATAAATGTTTCTCTAAACACACAGTGATGAAGAAACCTTGAACGTTTTCCAGGATGTGATTAAAAGTCCTTCATAAAGCTGGGGTGTAACAAAGCTGTAAATTCTTGATTGATAAAATTATGAGTGTTTACACTGTGACAGTTCATGTAACAAATTTTTCATTTGGTGCTTTTCATGTGGGAATCACAAACTCTAATCCAGAAGAGCCCACAAAGATGGATTGCTGCCTTGGACAGATGAGGCCATACGATGCAGAAGCTGGGCACAAGTTTGGTTTCAGCAACCAAGCACAAGGACACGCAGTGATAGGATAAAGGGGAAGGGTTTTAAGCTGAAAGAAGGTAGATTTGGATTGGGTGTTACAAAGAAATTCTTTACTGTGAGGGTGGTGGGGCCCTGGCACAGGTTGCCCAGAGAAGCTCTGGCTGTCCCATCCCCGGAGGTGTCCAAGGCCAGCTTGGAGAGAGCTTGCAGCAACCTGGTCTGGTGGAAGGTGTCCCCACCCATAGCATGGGTTTGGAATGAGATCTTTAAATCCCTTCCAACCCAACTCATTCTATGATTTTGTGACCATCCAAAGGTATCTTATTTGTCACACTAACAGAAATCAGAGATGAATCCATGAATCCATCCACCAATGATGCTGCCGCCAGTATCTCTGAAAGCAACCTGCTTTCCTTCCACCTCAACACCGCTCTATCTGCACATCTAAACCCTTCTAGGGATATGTCATTTGCAGGTGATTACACTTGAACTTTTGTTACTGCCTCAATTTCCACATACCATTAATTTATTTAATTTTCCCACTGCTTTTGCAAGCGAGTGTGTTATCTTCTTTGACCAGCTCCTCTAACAAAACTCATTTTCCCTTCTTCAGTTCTATGAATTTTGCCCATGGGAGTGGTCCTGAAAGGAAAACACTCGTTACAGACATCAGTTTATCTCAAGATTCATTAAGTCCCAGAGGACTTTCAGCAAGTCCATTTATTCTAAAGGCATCATGGAGAAAAAGAGTCTGAGATAACTGAGACATAAAAGGAATTGATAATCACCTTGTACTTAAGATCATATCCCAGACATTTTGCTTGTGCTTTCAATGATATTCTAGGAAATGCTCATTCTACTGCATCTGTTCCAGATCTTTGCAACATACTTGTAAAAATTATTTAGGAGGTTGACTTTGTTCATTTTTTTGGAAATAAATCCTTCTCTTTCACTACATTCCTTAACATTATCATTTTAAAAAAGAAACATTCCATATATCCAGAAAGAAACATTTATTCTTCTCTAGCAACCATAAAAATAAATAATGCTTAATAACTGCAGGCACTTCCTCTTTTTTGTTTATAGTGGACTTAACAGATACAAAATTTCTTTCTTACTTCTAAAATTGCTGAGAATTGTATTTGAACACTAATTTGCCTTAAGGTCCCTTTATATCAGTTATTCTTCAGCAAAATACGATATTCTTCAATATCAGCTGTTCTTCAGCAAAATACACTGAATTATCAGGTTCCCTGGCCACGAGTTTTGGTAGCTGGACTAGTGACAGTTCAGCTTTGCTTGTAGGATGTCGCAGACAACTTTCATAAAAAATCCTTTCCTCAGGATTTTTCCTCCTGAGAAGCTGAGAGGCCTCAGGAACAAAATGTAAACATTGATTTTCAGCTGCTGTGGAATGCAACAGGTGGATCTGTGATTGGTCTCATAGAGTTGTTTCTCGTTAATGGCCAATCACAGTCAGCTGGCTTGGACTCCGTCTGAGACAGAAGCTTTTGTTATCATTCCTTTCTATTCTTAGCTTAGCTAGCCTTCTGGTGAAACCTTTTCTTCTATTCTTTTATTATAGTTTTAATGATATATATATGATAAAATAATAAATCAAGCCTTCTGAAACATGGAGTCAACATTCTCATCTCTTCCCTCATCCAAGAACCCCTGTGAACACTGTCACAGTAGGAGTCATGAGAACTTGAAGCAACCAGACACAATCTGCTCTGGTAATCAAATTTCAGCTCCCATTCCTGTCCTGTGTCATTCTGGCTCATCATAGACACTCTTATTCTCTGCTGACCTCAAACATGAGTTAGAAATCTTCCTCCTCCTCCTCAAATAGTTCTTCTTGTGTTTCTTTAATTTTTGCTCCAGTAGTGGCGGTAGCTTGAACACAGCTTTGTGTGATGTCAGAATATTGAGTAACTGTGGCTCTGGAAGGATATTTACCTATTTTGGATGAAATATACCCCAGAAATAACTCACTACAAACCTAACTCTACTCTCAGTGACACAGTCAGCTGATGAATCCCAGACTTTCAAACCCAGGGGTGCCCTCATGGGACAACAGCCCAGCTAAAAAGAACGGGGGTTTTCTTTCTGCTTGGCATATCTCTGCTTCTTTTCAAATTTTCCATCACTCATAACCCAGGAAAGAGTGGGAAATCAGTGTCAGTTGGGGGAATCAAAAAGCAATGATTGTATGATAGTGAGGATGACAGCTTTGCTCTCCTGGGGTGATGCTGCTGTGCAGCTTCTTTTGTACAGGATAATATGGAAGTACATAGGGAATTAATGGATTTGACAAAAAATGCAATTTTGAAACTTTGTCTGAGTTAATTAACTTCTGCAGGCTCTCAGGCTGATTAATTCCTTGTACCATGCACTCTGCTCCTCCTGGGTGAGAGCTGCAATATTGCAAACCTGGTCCTCCTCAGCCACCAGGATATTTCCCAGCTGTGCTTGTCCTCACAGCTGCAGCAATTCCTAGAGGAGATCTGTCCTTCAGAGCAATGACAGCAGAAGATTGGAGTCACTGGAAACTTGTCCATCATCTCTATTTTATCAAATTGAATGTTTCAGGAAGCATGTTTCTTGTAAAACATTCATGCTCAATAAAGCATTCATGTGTTCCCACTTTCTACAAGTGGGGATGAACACAGTGACAGCAATGCTCCAAGGTGAGGACATCCATATAAATCCACAAAATCCTCTCAAGTATCCATGATATCCATATTTCTTCCAATATCACTGCCTAAAAGTGATATTTATCACACCAGCTGAATCCATTGCTCCATCTTCATTTGTTTATCTGGTACTTCAGTGGTTCCCTTGGAAAACTGCATATTTAATATCCCCTGCTTGATTCTACCTATGCAGCAGAGAAAAATCCCTCTCAGACAGCAGCTTTAGCTCGTCAGCTCTCGCTAAGAAGACATGAGTTTTCCACCCTGGAGATTGTTTCTGCCACAGCTGCTCCATCTGTTCTCATTTCTCACCCTAAAAACAGCTGTGGAGAAAGTGCCATGCACAGCATCTCACTGGCACTGCCTTCCAGCAGCTGAAAGGTTCTGGGGACAGAGGAAGATTCTGCTGGGGCCCTTTCTAAACTAAAATCTTTGTAAAGTCAGAAAGCCACTGCTCTGGAGTAAATTCCCTGATAGTGTCCTGATTTATGGAAAAAATATCATGAGATTTTACATTTAGGAGAGAATTAATCTGCTGTCTGGGTTGAGTGATAAAAGGTGAAGGGGAAGTTGCAGTAGGCAATGATGATCATAAACCTTTTATAAAGAATCTAGACCCTCTCTGGGTTGTCTTTTGATAAACAGATGCACAAAAATATAATTTTGGAGGTGAATACTGAAGCCTGCCATAGTGAGGCAAAGTAAGGAGCTCCCATCACCATAAAGTACCTTTTCTGCTACAAAACACCAGCGAGATGCCTGATGGCTTCATCTACTCATCCCATTAACCAAATAAAGTATTTTCACTTGATAGTTGAAGCAAACTGTTTAGGCGAATAAATGCAGAAAGAAACTCCCCTCCTCCTTGAGCTGTACTTGTGTGGATAAATAGTTGCCGCTGTAGTGGAAGAAAGTATTTAAAGAAAAGAAAAACAGTCATGAGATCACAGGAGAATACAATTGCTGAGGTGATTAAAAAAAACCCACAAATCAAAAGGATGGATGCATAACTAGACAGATAAAAGAGTGGAGATAGCAAAAGCAGAGAGCTACAGCTTGAGCACACTGCACAGGTCATGTTTTTGATTATTAAAGCAAAGCTTCTCTGTAGATTTCCAGTCCCCAGCCCCCAGTTTTCTGCTGGTGCTTGCTCACATTTGGAGGGATTTCTGTGCTGTGTTTGCTACAGAAAAGACTGAACATGACCCCAAGGTTCACACCTTCCTTTAATCCTGTGGATCCCAAGCTTAAAACACCCTCAGAACTCCCTCTTGAAGATACATCTCCACTGGCATCATGGAGCTTCACCTTCCAGCCATCACTACAGAGCCTCTGTGTCCCTTTTGCACAGGATGACCACAAAACCAGAAGCTGAGCAATCAGACCACAGGGTGCCAAGAGCTCTGGAAACATGAGAGAGAGAGATCTATGTACCAATAAGAAGGCAAATGAGAAGATAAATTTGAGCAGGTAAATAGTGACAGGGATATGGCTCTGCCTAAGTGCACAGATTGAGATGGATTGAATTGTTGATCCTGTTAACTCTTGCCTCCACAGTAATGGATATTCAGGTCTCTGAAAAGGCTCTTTTATTAAATATCATCCAGCCATATTTTCTTTATCTTTTCCTGTATTTATCTTTCAAAACCAGTGAAGGAGGAATTAATATATGCAGCACAAGTTCTGCCTTCCGTTCCCATCAAGCATCTGCAGCAATAACCCCAGTGATTAACCAGCTCCACTACTGGCACTATGCTGAATCAAAGTGCTATCCAAAGTTATAGAACAAACTAAAAGCCTTTCATCAGTATTACTTTGATTAGCCTTTAATTAGATGGCCCTTGTGACTGGTCAGAACACAGCCTTTCCCAATATTATGCAATGCCAGAGACTGGATCTTGGCCTGGTTTCAATTAGAGGAATGACCTAATTGCTTAATGGATTAAAATTCTCCCAAACTGTCAGGGTTTGGATATTGGCATCTGACTCGAAGATTATTTGTGGTTATAACTGGCTCTAGGTGACCTCATGGCTGGGTGTTATTTGAATTCTTCTTCAGAAAAACTGCAAAAAAGACTGATGAAGATTTCCATCAGCCTATCTGATTTCATGTTCAGAATACAGGAATTCCCTTTTTCACAGGATTTTTTTTCTTTACATTTCCTGTTCTAGATGAAGGCTGAGGGCTGAATTCAGTGACCCAGCTTAATGTCCTTGAAACAACCCCACAAATATGCACTCTCAGACCCTTGGTTTCCCTAGTACCCAGGTTTCTCTAGTACTCTGAGACACGTCTCCATTGACTGCTTCCCACAAATGCATCTTCAGAGAGGAAAATAATCAGGAACAGACTGTGAGAGGCAAGAGGAGAGATGACAGCCTTTCACCCTCACCTCTTCTCCATTCTCCAATGTTTTTTCTTCCCAATCCATCCTGATCCCTTCCTCTCTCTGCCCTTGTGCCCTCACAGATAAACAAATCACCCTTAAGGGGTTTTTCCTCCATTTGCCCCAGTTTGACCAAAGCCACACTCAAATTTGATGTTTCTGATGCCACCACCTGTATAATCCCAGCCTTCTTTAATATTACTGCTATGCATCTCTTAGCACTCTTGGCCTTGTAAGGTCTCAAAGGTCTCTAGAATTCCCCTCCAATTACTGCTGAAGTTTGGTTGTCCTTTACTTAACTCCACCTGTGAAACCTGGTCATTCATCATGATGCTCCCTGTAACTTTTATAAGTTTCTAACTCTGTTTTATTTTGCAATTTCTCATGTCATGCCCAAATTTTCTAGTCTGTTCAGTTAATGCCAGACTAGAGCTTAGTCATCTGCTTAAATACCTTAATATCTACCATCCTTATGGCTGTATCCAACAGAGAAATACATTTTAAAAAATAATTTTAAAAACTAGGAAGGAATAAAGGAAGATGTGGAAATAAAGGAAAATATGAGTAAACCCTGGATAATAGAACTGTATGATGTCCTGCCAAGGTGATAACATGGGGAAGAACAGGAATTGTTTCACACAAGATGAGCTTCTGGGGATGTTTCCTGCTGCACCACGCTCTGTGGGATGTAGAGCCAGTAGTCCTGGATCAGACAATGATGTTTAGAAGCAGGGATTTTAATGCCAGAAGGAGCACACACTGACAACATAATCTAACCTCACATATCACACTGTGCGCTGCTATTTGCCAAGTTTCTCCTGCAGAAAAGCAAGTGGGTGTTTAGCTGCAGCACAGCCTTGTAGGAAAGCTGCACTCTTTTTGAAAAGATATCAAGAAATGGAAATTTTATTGCTTTCAGTAGTGGTTTAACCACTGGAACAAATCCTCCTTGCTTTATAAAAAGAAGTGTGTCCCTCTGTTGAAGCCATCTGATATGAAAAGTGTGGATTTTTCCATGGCTTAAGCATCCCTATTAAGCCTGCTGTTTTCTTCCCAGTACCATCAAGTGAATTCTCACCAGTTTTGAAATAAGCCAACTGGTATTTACAGGTATTAACTGGTATTCCCTTGGAGAGAAACACCTTGTGATTCCTCCATGCACTTTCTCCATGATTCCACATCCTTTATGAGTGCCTGGCAACCCAGAATTGTGACATCCCAGCATCTGCAGTCTCATAGAACACTGGTGAAGTCTCCTGTCTACCTCAGCTAAGCAAACTTTTTCAGTAAACCCATGGGTGATGTTATCTTTTGACCACCATCAGATTGGGAACATATTTTGATCCAGATTTTTATTTATAGCAGCTGATTTTTTTTAGGGTTTTTTTCAGTGTTTTGTTGTTTTTGTTACTTGATTCGGGTTATTTTTAGAAATACCATATCCATAATTATAGTAATTAATAATATATCATGTGCTATCCACATTATGGAATAATGTAGAGTGCACATTATATATTATTAATATAGAACATTAATTATATAATTAATATTATATATAAATAATATATACTGTGCATTTATATATTTCAGCTGGGATAGAGTTATTTTTTGCCTAATAATTGGTAGAGTGCTGTTGTTTTTATTTAGGATGAGAATAATGTTCAAGACACTGCTGGTTGTGGCTGAGCAGTGTTTACAGTAAGTCAAGGACTTCTCACACTCCTCTGGAGAGGAACTCTGGGGGTGCACAAGAAACTGGGAGGGGACAGAGCTGGTTTGTGCGATCCCAAGTGAGCCAAGGGATATTCCAGACCATACGATGTCGTGTCAATCAATAAACTGGCAGAACTTAGGTGGCAGACACTGCTCAGGGACTGGCTGGGCATCAGTCAGCAGGTGATGAGCAATTGCATTATGCATCACTTATTTTATATATTCTTTCATCATTACTATCATTTCCCCTTCCTTCCCTGTCCTATTAAACTCTCTTTTTCTCAACCCACAAGTTTCACCCTTTTTTTTCCTCACTTTTCTCCCTGTTCCCTCTAGGGGAGGGTGAGAGAACAGCTCTGTGCTGCTTAGCTGTGTTCCAGGTTAAACCACAGCAAACTGCCTCAGTCTCCCCTGAGAAACTGTACTGACCTCTGTACACCCAGCAAGGGTTGTATTTGTGCTGCCAACATGCAGGATTCAGCATTTGGAGATCTTAAATCACTTTTATATGAACTCTAGCTACCAATGGATCCAGACTACACAAGTGTCTTATCCTAATTTTTACTTTCTTAGAAGTCTCATTTTAAACCACTCACAGCAATAGGTTTATAAAGTCTTCTGGAACTCTACAGCCTTGCTGACACCAGCACTAAGCTAATCTATACAAAGACAGTAAATAAATCCAAACATTGGATTAGATGTTCAGCTGTAAAACCATGCTGTGTGCTCTTCTTGGTTTTAACCTTGAATGGTCTATAAATCTCTCCTGAGACATGGCTTTCCTTTCATTTTAAGATGGCAAACCATTCCATGTCCAGGGAATGCATATCCCTTTTCGTCTGGCAATAAAAATCCTGTCCTTGACTAATGGTACCCATGTTAAGAGGTCCCATATCTGTGAATAAACAATCTGATATTCTGCACCCCATTAATCCATACATCATGCCCAAGCTATTATGAGGAGCAAGGCTGTAGTTTACTAGCAGCACAAAATTAGGATGGCATTGGGTCAACAGCATTAGAAACCAGTGGTAGCTGTAGGTCCAGCTCCTGTTTCCTCAGCCAGGAGACAAACTGGAAATCCACTACCCAAAGAAGAAGCTGTGAGTTAAGCACTCCCATTTATTCACCAAGTGGTCTATATGCTCTTATCATATCAGAATCAACAATACTCTTACTTCCTCTCTGGAAAAAAAAAAAATTTCTTCTGCTTTATTTCTCAAAACCAGAAAGTTAAACCCACAAGTTCATCTCTCGCCCTTGCTCATGGCAGGAGTATTGGAATAAGATGATTTTAGGCTCCCTTCCAACCTCAAACCACTCTGTGATTCTCTGATTCTAGGAATGCATTTGTCACAGTCATATTTTCTGCAAAATCCCTTTGCCAGGATTTATCTCCTGGGAAGCTGAGAGGCCTCAGAGAAAAAAGAAAATAAAAATTATCTGATTCACTTCTCCTGTGTTTTGCTGCTTTGGAATGTGGTTGGAGATTGTTTATCCAACATGTGAATTGTTTTGACTTAATGACCAATCACGGTCAGGCCGTGTGAGGACTCTGGAAGGAGTCACAAGTTTTTCAGTATTATCTTTTAGCCTTCTTTCTGTATCCTTTCTCTATTCTTTAGTACAGTTTAGTTTAGTGTTCTTTAATATAATATGGATCATAGAGTAATAAATTAGCCTTCTAAGAACATGGAGTCAGATTCATTCCTTCCTGACGCAGGAGACCCCAGAAAATACCACATGCATTTATGTCTCACATTTGTCTGCACAGGCAGAGAGTCGGAGAGTTTGGAACACCTTGGTTTCACACTGTTACACTGGAAAGGCTTCTCCATCTTTTTTTTTAACATTTCTCTGACTCTGTCTGTGTCTCTTTAATCTGTTTTAAGTGATTATTAGGCCAGGCTGGCCAGGAATACATGCAGAATTAGAAAGCGGAATAGATGCAGTTCATTAACAGAGGAGTAGCAACTGAGGCTGAACCACTTTATTGCATGAGGCTAGACTCCAGGATATGGTCAGAGCTTTGGTTTGGGCAGATAAAATCACAGCAGAGTAGGTATTAATCAGAATAATATTGTGTGTGGCAGAGTAACAAGAAGGATGGGCTGTTCTACCGACAGTATCAAGGGGGCTGTGGCACACACAGAACAACTAAGGTTGGAAAAGGCCTTAAACACCATCAAATGATTAACATAACATCAAATGTTTAACATAACCATCAAATGATTAACATCATTGGTAAAGACCAATGATTAACCAAAGACAATAATGCCAGGAAGTGTCATAGCTACTCATTTCTTTGAACACTTTCAGGGATGGTGACTCCACCACTTCCTTGGGCAGCCTCTTCCAATGCTTAACCATTCTTTCAGTAAAGAAATTTTTCTTAATATTCAACCTGAACCTCTCCTAGCACAACTTGAAGCCATTTCCTTGTGTTTTGCTGCCTATTATCTGGGAGAAGAGGCTGACTCCCACCTGGCTACGACTCCTGTCAGGGAGTTTTAGAGACCATGACCAAGAGCCAGATCTGGTCCGTGCAGACATGAACCAGAGACCTGGCTCTTTGACACAGACACCATGAACCTTCCAGCACAAACATTGCTTTGCTGAAATGCTGTCACCCCATTCTGTCACTGGGGTGATAGAATTCTTAAAAATTCATTCTTCTGCAGAACTTTGTTCCAAGTCTTCATTTTTTGAAGCATCCCCATGCCCACATGGCAAAGGGGAAGAAGGTTTGTGTGGCTAAGTTTTGAGGGGAGGTCAATGTCCCATTGTGCAGACAAAAGGAGAAATGAGATGCAAGTCAGCTCCTCTCACACAAGGGAAAGGCTCCATCTAAGTCTCACTATGGTGGTTTCTCCAGCTGGATGGTGGCAGCAGAATTTAAGGGGGAAGTTGATGGGTGTCAGTCTCTTGTCCCAGGGAACAAGTGACAGAACAAGAGGACAAGGCCTCATGCTGAGCCACAGGAGGTTCAGATTGGATATTAGAAAAAAATTTCTTCATGGAAATTGTTGTCAAGAACTGGAACAGGCTGCCCAAGGAATTGGTAGAGCCACCATCCCTGAAAGTATTAAAAAACCTGTGGCACTTGACATGGTTTAGTGAGGAATGTTCTGGTGGGGCTGTGTTGGTGGCTGGACTTGATGATCTTAAAGGTCTTTTTCAACTTCAATGATTCTATGAAGGTTTTCATGAGGCTTCTGCTGCTGCCACTGCATGTTTGTCTCAGGAGTCAGCATCTCTCAGGACATAAAGCACCACAATTTGCCCTCACTGAAGTGGGATGTTTAATGCACAAGTCTAATTTTACTATAATGAGGGCTAAATAACAAAAACACAACTGGGAGACAGGAAGGGGTGAAGAATTCACTGTGCCTGAGAGAGCTGCTGGGAGCAAGACCAGACATTCATAATATTCTCAGAAATAAATTTTGCTCCAACCAAGCCATTTCCCTGTCACTCCTTTCCCTCATCCCAGAGAGAGATTTGTGGTGTGATATGTTGGAATCGATGCCATGTTGCTTTGCATCACTCATTGCCCTGCTCCTGCTCAGAAAAGTGTAATTTCTAGGCTATAAATATTTCTAGTGAAGAGATAATGTTCTGGGTTTCTTGCCTTTTCAGCCACTGAGGTCACTAAGAGCTACCCTATTTATCATCCATATTTCATCTGCCAACCCTTTTGTTTACTGACCTTGAAAGAATTTCACATGCATTCATCAGGAAGGCATGTCCTTTGCTACTTTGGCATTTACTTGCTGTTAATAGGGCAAATGTGTGAAAAGTTATTTTTGAAGAACCCATCCTCTTTCATACATTTCTGGATCATAATTTTATTACAGGGCTCCCTCTTTAATCTGGGTTATGTGTTTTCCATGGACAGAGGTTCTTCATCAAACCAGATAATTTTATTTGCTGAGAGATGCTTTTGTGCAAAACCTGATGCCTAATTTATGAGATAAGCTGGACTGACAACAAAATGACCTTCTCCCTCTATCTGGTTATTAAATTGTTTGCGATCTAATAAAATGCTGGTAATACACTCCGTTTCAGCAGAGCTTTAATTTCCTACCTGACATTTAGATTAAAAAGAGTGTGGATCCAGGGAACAAATTTGTCACAGTCTGAAACAGCCTTGACAAAAGCTGAGCTCTGCTACCCACCAAACACCTCAGAGGGAAGAGTGGTGTGCAGCCCATGACCCTGAGAAGGTAAAAGACTCAGCAAGGCAGGATTTCCCTCCTCCTCCACACTCCTTTAGCTGCTGGATGACTGAGCACAGTAGGGAGGCAGGGGGACACGTCACACAGGGACCTGCCCTGGTCCTGGCTGTCATCTTCACCACTGCTATTCATGAGGCTGAATAAAAGCAAACCATATTTCTTTCTGTCACCCACACTAAAAACAAGAATTCCTGACTAATTCTGGAGCAGGGCATTGTTTGGCAGTCAGGGGACAGTGATGCATGAGCTCTCTCACCCTTCTGTCATTCTCTGGGTATCCTCAGAGATAGCATCATCCCACTATCCAGCTTCTCTGGCTCTGTCAATGCAGCGACACGGGGAAATGCTCCAGCCTGTTCTCCAATCCAGTGCCTTCCTCACTCACTGCTCTCCAGACAAACATGGGCTCAGGAATGGAATTAACCTGTTATCTCAGAGCAAGACACATTTTCATGCAGGAGGAACACAGATGTGTCTTCACACCGCAATGATTTTCTGTATAGCACCAAGTCTTTGCTGTATTTCAGCAAGTGTAAAAGTATCAGCTCACTACTCTTCCCAATACACTGAACGAGCATTCTCTCTGAAAAATCCCAGTTTTCTTACAGAAGTAAAGTTACAGAATGGACATAACTGGTTTTTGAGGATTGTATTATCATGAAATATCATTTGCAGCAGGCAGAGCTCTCCACCAGGAAACTGTTTCATGGATCTCTAGCTTATACTGAATCAAGAGATGTTGACATTCTAACAGTCTTGTCTTCTTAAAGAAGTCTGAAAATAAAACCTTTTAGTAAATGGAGAGGAAAATTGAGTGGGAAAAACTGAGAGGGAAGGAGCCTCACTAACACAAAAATACCATAATGTATCTCAATAACTGTGGAAACTTGCCTCAATGAAACCTTAAATTTCTCTCATTCCTTCAGTCTTCACTCAGCCACTTATTTTATGTCACTGAATTCATCAGTGCTCTCTGACTGGAAAAAAAAACAGTGAGAAAGTTTAGGAGCATGGGTAGCAATGGTACTGCATAGGAGAAAAGGAAAATGAAAGGTGAGCTGGGTCTTACTTCAGAAAATGTATAAAGCCCTAATTACTGTGGGAACCCACAGTGACATAACTCAGCCAAGATCTCTTTAAGGTTCACTTCTCATTACAAGATTCTTCTTCTGAGAGATCAGAAAAGAAGAAGGAAAAATCTTTCTAAGGTTTCAGTGCTTGCTTTTATAAAGAAATCTCCCTGAAAGTACTCTGGTACCATTTCTCATGTCTGTTTGAGTGATTACTGTAACTGTATAGTCTGGTTTATTTTATATCAAACCTGCTTTCAATCTCAATTGCTTCCAGAATATCTCATTTGTTCAATCCTATTTATCTGCCAGGTCCTCTTAGAACATTTTATTTCCCCACCCTGCTTTTTGTATGTGAGTTTAGCTCATTCAAAATAAAATAAAAAATAATTTTAAAAGGCCTGTCTGTAGCTGTGGTGGTGCATCCCACCCTCCTCAGACCAAAGTGATCTGAAATCCTCATTAGGCTCTGGCACTGACAAACAGCACCTGGGCTGAGCTTCTCTTGAGCTTATCAGAAACACAGACTGCTCCTAGGAACTTGTGCTGCCTAATGAGCTCTGCTTTTTAATGAACAGCCTTGGAAACTTATTCTTGCATGAATAACAACCTGAGTAGAACAACATTTTTCTTATGGAACTTTGAGTAGTTGCTGACGTGAATTATGGCCAGGATGGAAAATTATGGCCAGGACGGAAAACTGCTGTGGCTGAAGCCCACTCTCTTGCAGCCCTATAAACAGAAGTTCAGACCTTTCAAGTTCTTCTGGACCACAGAAGGCTGTGACCAGCATCTCCATCTGAGTGGGCACCTCTCAAAGCCAGTGAATTTCTCAAGTTTGCTGTGCTTAGAGCACCAGTGAACAATGATGGATCCTGGGCTGATGCCTCTCACTCTCCAAGGCTCAACTCTTCACCTATTGAGAAGATCTAAAAGCATCAAATGTGAGTCCTTCCCTGACTTTGAGAGGTATTATTCGCAGGTTTGTATCTTGTATATACTCCTGAGGTCTGTGTGCATGCAGTGTGAGTATGCTATAGCAAATTACAGTGAATGCTGCTCTCATAGACTCTTGAGAGCATTAGATTTGTGAGTTACTGTTGTGCTTATAGTAAATTCTATAGAATATTGTGCTAATTTTTTTATTTAAGCTATCAATTAGGTGTTGTTGAGTTCAAGTGCCGTTAAAACCTTTAGTGTAAACCCAAGTCTGGGTCTAAGTCTGGAAAAAGGATCCACTCTGAACCTTGAGACTGAATGGGAAGACTTTCCTTATTCCTTTACCTCATTCCTTTTTGCTCTAACCCACCTCAAGTGTCCATATCTCCAAAAAAGTAAAAACATTTGCTTTGTAGAAAAGTCATATTTTCACTTTTGTTTGGTTCTGAGTCCCTTGCAATTTTCAAGCTGTCTTCACCAGTTCTCCCTCACACTGATAAGGTGATCAGGGTTACAATACAACATGTTCAGGTAGAAATGTACAGATTTACAGTCTTTGAACTAGCAGAATTCACAATTACAAAGCAACCTGTGTGATATTTAGGATTTTATCTCCATATTTGACTGGATTTTAGTGATTTTTTATTATCTATCCAAAAGTATTGCCTCATCTTCAGCACAGATCTGGCCTGGGCATCTTTGCCAGGGGAGGGATCCACCCAGAAGCCACCTGCAACCTTGGGAGACCAGTTTGTCCAGCTGGCTCAGCCTCCAAAAGCATTTTATCCCCTTTTCAGGCTAATGTGCACCAACAGGTCAGCTCCCTCATCTCTGTAATTCAATAATGACGCATCCAGACCATTCCTCCTGTAATTCCCACCTGGTTGTCTTAGGACAAACCACATTTCCCATCAGAGACTGAAAAAGGTAGGGGTGGTATGTGTTTGAGGTCTCCTGTCTTGTGCTTAAAATCAAGATTTATTCCACCCATCATGGTATCCATACAGCCATTCCACAGAAATACATCAGTCTGGGACCTGAGCATCCTGAATCTGGCCAGAGTCTGTGGATGAATAAAGGGGTAATACCTGCAGCTAGAAAGACAAGGGAAAAAAAGGCTGATTAAAGAACTGTGCTCAATCCCCTGAAGGCTGTTTTAAGCCTTTAGTTTGGCATTTTTTTGGCAGTGTTCTTAATCTCAATGAGTCTGGAGGATGAATGGCACTGCAGGAGGAGAGCCCTGGAGCCGCGCAGGTGCTGATGTGCTGGCTCTGCATCTTTTATCAGAGGAGGGACTGAGATGAGCATTTCTGGTGAAGAAAACACACCTCCTGCTTTGTTGCTGCTCCTCTCTGTCTGCAGCACTGATACCTCTGCCAGGGAATGTGTGGAGCCAAGATTTTAAGCACTCTTACTTCATGTAGGATTGCTTAGGAAGTCTGCCCTTACATAGAAAGGTATCAAAATAATCCCAAATAAGATCTTCCCAGTGACAGAAACGTTCAAGGGCTCATGATGATCAAAGGAAGCACTGCAAGTATAAACATATACAAACATTTTTACAGCTGGTTTGCCTGAGTGTGAATTGACATTGTATTATGCCTTTTATTCAGGTCCCATCAGTATTGGTTCAGCCGACACAAGAATGATGGAAATATGAGGAATATGTGTAGGGCTTATATAATGCCAACACAGTGTCTCACCTGCTTTGACAATGGAATAAAAATGAGAGATCAAGGAAACCTTGATGGTACAGTAGATGTCTGCAGCTTTATTGAGAGGAAAGGTGAGAAGCAATGGGGATGTTTCTCCCCATTTCCATGGTCAATTATTCCATGTAGGAATAATGAGTGTCCTCACTGTTAGGACATTTATAGTATGATTCATCTCACCTAAGTTTAGATGCCTGGATTATTGAATCTATTGCTAAGCTTATCACCCTCGACTTCTTCTGTACTAAATGGACAGAAATAGGGGTTTTAAGGGTTCCATTCATCTGTTCTGTGACTTGTGTTAGACCTTAGGAAGACAGGACTCTCATCCTTAGCTCAAGGGATTATATTCATTATCACTCCCCTATCTGTCAGGAGAGCTTAGGTTAATGGGGATGTCAATGTTTAATGATTTGAAGAATATTCTTTTCTAAGCAGAGATGTCCTTTGTTCCTCTGCCCATATTGTTATGACCTCAAGTCCATATCATACACCAAAGAAGACTGAATTTTGAGGAACAGATGGAAAGAAGAGATGACCTTCTTCCTTAGGACAAGAGCCACATCCTGGGACCACCTGGCCATTTTCCACTTTACAAATCTCCAGTTATTGAAAATGAGGGTACAAAAGTAACATGCTCAGTCTCCCTTCCTTGCTTCCTTGGGCATTTCGGTTTTATGTTGGGTTTACCATTTAAAATATTTAAATGTATAATTTTTAGCTTGTAATGAGCACTAGAAGTTCTCATTACATGTTCTCATTCATGTCTTGTGACATGTGGGGGTTCACACAGTGAATTTTCTAGGACTCAACATCCATGGTAGAATTTCCAATGAGCAGAGGAGGCTGAACACAGCAAGCAGCACAGTCCCCTCTAATATTTTGGTGTGAATAAATTCAAATTTCAGCTTCCATATTTTCAGATTTTATCCCAGGAACCTGCAAACCAAACTTTTCTGCACAGGGTATCCCTATTCTGTGGCTTTTTGAAGTCAATGAGGAAAACAGCACCATTTCCATACGAGATGGATTTGGGTGTCAGAGTGCACCAGAAATTTATTCTTCTATCAGTTTTATTCCTTTCAGCCATTAAAGCCTAAGTGGTTTTCACAGGGTTATGGCATGTCTGGCAGTTTGGTGCACTATAAAATATCATTTATTTACATTCATATTCCTTAAGCAAATCAGATTTATTTGTGTGTTTGTGTGTTTGTGCATGCATTTTTCCAGTGGTGGCTGCACATTCACAAAACTTCTTTCCTGACTTAATCATCTCATCTTCAAACACTGATTTCCTCTCCATTACATTTCATGATTTATTTCCTAGGCTTTTTTACTTTTTTTTTCTTTTCTTTTTGATTTTTTAAATTTAAATTAATGCAATGCTGCTTAAAAGACCTGTAACTGACAGCTCTGAAGGGAGAATTCTGCTGTTTATCAGCAGCAAAGGTGCACTGCCAGGAGCTGCAGCCCAACCTAATCTGGAAGGAACAACTGCAGAACAGGTTGATACTCAGATTTAAGATCTGTTACCATTCAGCCATTCATCCCACGAACACTCCTGACAAGATGATTCATTACTAAGACCCTTAAGTACTGATAATTAATGGTAATGATTATGATTTAGCTCCCAGTGACAGAACCCGAGTTTTGTTTTCCTCAGCCTCGTTTCTTTCCCCCTCTTTTACACATCAGAATACTTTTCAAGCGTTTTGAGGTCAATGGAAATGAAAGTTTGGCCTCTTCACCCCCGAGAGCAGAACAATTTAATGGCTCAGTGGTTGTGGATGTCCAACACTTCCCATCAGTGGCTCCTGAAGATCCCTGTCTGCATGAGACATTCACTTTGGGCAAAATGAATCTCATCAAAAAATACAACTATTTCACAGGCCAATGGTCCAGCTAGGCAGGATGCTTTCAACAAAAGGCAGGAATGGCTGTTTTGATAAAACATACAGTAAACAGGCAAATAACTGGATAATTCTTACCTTCTGGCAGGTCACTCCTGTATGCACAAGTCACATGGAGATTTCAGTGTTTAGCAGCCAGTCAGAGATTTATCTATTATGAGTCTGTTCATTCCCCTTCAAAATGGTTTGAGGTTTTTTTTTTTTTTTATTATTATTTCTCTGTATTTTGGGGAATAAAAATGCATACAGTCACTGCCTGAGAAATTGCTTGGTCTGACTGCTCCACTGCCCAGACCTAAATTAGAATCACTGAATCATTAAGGTTGGAAAAGACCTTAAAGGTCATCAGGTCCAAGCTTTAACCAAAAACTACCATTGTCACTAAACCATACCACAAAGTGCCCCATCTCCTCAGTGTTTTGATCACTCCCAGGGATGGTGACTCCACCACTTGCAATGAGCAAGACAGTAAATAATCATTTCCTGATCATAACTCTGTCCATCATTCATAAGCTTATAAAACTCTGTCACATCATTCCTTAATCATGTACTTTCCAGTTGTCTCTTTTCAAATAAGAGAAAAAAAGCACAAGATCCTAAACTCTTTCATAATTTTCCCTAGAATAAAATGTCATCTGAGGACCTCCATTTGGGACAGATTTCTGGGGATAGAGCCATTCCCAGACATGCTGAGCAGTACTGATGCCATTTGGCTGTGTTCACACTCTGTATAATGCCGCTTGTGATGAACTGAGGTGTCCTGAGAAGAAGAGGAATAAAAATTCTGTATACTTGAAATGTTCCCATTACTGCTTGGATCCACGAAACCCAGTACCACCAAGTTCAGATTTCTATGTGTGAGGCTACTTCAAACATTTGTGACTTCTTTTTGCTAAATGCTGGAAGACACATTCAAATTGCAATGGGATTTTTTTATAGTGAAATATAATTTCCTCTTGGATGTTGAACTGAATCTTGAATTCTACCTCTCTTTTTCTGTTTTAAACCTTGCTAATCAGGATCTTAATATTGCCATTTCTAAATTTAAAGATAAACACTAAGAGATTTATCAGGATGGATGTATTTAGCAGCGCAGATGATCAGAGTGAGTGGCATATTTAGTTCTGGTGATCAATCTCCTGGAGGACAACAGCCTGTGAGCCACACGAGCAAAGCAGCTCTCTCAATTTTATGGCAGTGATGCAGTAAAGGCATCCAGGTTCAAATTCTGATCAAGATGCAAATCTGAGAACAGATGCCTGAAAGGAATTGTTGCTGCCTGAAAAATGGCACATCAGCTGGGAGGTTTCTTGAAAAGTGTCTCAGAAATTTAAAACAGCAAGGAAATTAGTTTTCTCCCTCGTGAAATGAATGACTTCCCATGACTTTTCCCTCCTGGCTGAAATGTCAATCCAAGTCTCTGAGATGAGAAAACACATACCCAAGGTCTATAAAGAGGAGGGGGAAATCATATACAAGATATCCTAGTATATTAAAAACCTAGCAGGAAACATTTGCAATATCCTGTAGAGAATATCAGAATATAACATCAGTGTGTGTAACCCAAGCTGCAAAGCCATGTGCAGGGGGCTGGCATAGTATCTTCTTGAAGAAAATATTCCTTTTTCTCCCAGGGCTAGAACACAAATACAAGCATGTGGAGATGGAGATGGTGCTTTTGAGTATTTGCCATTTGAACTCTTAATTCCTGTTATTATGACTTCAAAGCCACCTGTCACCCTAAAGAGAACAGAGAACAATACAATGCACACAGAGTTTGTTTATTCCCTTGGTTTTTAACCATGATGGGTTTTGATTCAGGTTTGGAAACAGTTTAGAAGAGTGACCAAATTCTGTCTGCTTTAAGCAATCCCAGAGAGGACCTTGGTTTTCTCTATCCCTGTATCAATCTGGTCCAGAGACTGACCTGATCCCTCCAATTTTAGCACACTGATGCACATCTTGGTGATTTATTTGCAACTCACAACATGGATTGCAACATGGAAGTGTTTATGGACAGATAAGAGAATAAGACTGAAAGGAACCCTCTCAGTGAAGCTCTAATTTGGCCAGTAATCAAAATATATCAGGAGTTATTTTGTTCCAAAATTGTAAAAGAGGCTGTGATGAATGTGTAATCCCCATTGTGGCCTGGGAAGGATCACAGAGATGCCAGGGCTGTGCTTTCCTGTGTCCCCAGTACCTCCATCAGCAATCAGCACATCTCCTCCCCACAGGGACCTGTTTCACCCATCACCCAGGCTGTGACCTCTCTGCCTGGCCAGTGCCCCAGTTTCATGCCACACTTCCTCTCCTGAAGTCTGGGATGTGAACAACTTCAACTCTTTAAAGAACATTTAACAGCAAATTTCCTGAGTCTTCTTGGTTATGGACTTTTTTTTTCATACTGTGTTCTCCTAAATCTCTCCAGCAGCTCTGAGAATAAAAATCAAAGGGCTTCAGGGTTCAGCTTCCCAAAATTTCTCCTTGAGGCAGTTTTTTGTCACAGAGTGAAGAAATGAGAGGTTATTGTGTGCACAAACCTTGATGAACAAAACGAAACCTGGAGAGGTTTGTTTTGGATACCACCAGAAGATGCCGTGAAAATATTTTACAGCCCTGGCTGTTAAAAGATTTTCTGAGTGGGGCTCTCAGCCTTAAGAAAGCAACAGCCAAGTGAAATCCTCAGGGCTTTTATTCCAACAGGGAATGGTGCAGGACCTGTTGTGAGAACTGGAACAAAAAGATCTCATGGTCCTGAAAACGCATGATTTTTTTTCCCTCCCAGAATTCACAAAGACTGAATCTGTCATCATTTGGAATCTGTCATCATTTGCCCATATTTTGTCAGAATCTGTAAAATCTTTCTCCTAGCCCAGCCCATGCTGTTTTCTGAAATTCGATGCTTCCCAACCTCCGAGTGTAGGCTCCATCTCAAGAATCTGAAATTCCTCTTGTTCATTAGCCTGCAAATGGACAAATGGCTCACTTGGTGAAAAACTCCACAGATGTGGGGAAAATTTAGCCAACAGATTTTCACGGTAATGATTTCCCCTCATCACAGAAACAAAGGCACAATTAAGGGACGGGAAACATCCGAATTATTTGCTGAGGATGAAAAGAAGAAAATTGGATTCATGTTTTCCAACTTTGAATATGGGAAAATGATGTCACCCTCCTTTCCCTGGGCCACAAATCTTGGCTGTTGTCATTAGTCTTTTCATTCCTTCTATTGTTCTCTCAAGAAGCTGCAAATTGTCTATTTTCATCAGTTACTGGAACCACAGCAGATAGAATATCTGCTACACTTAGAATATCAAAGGACTGGAACTATGAAAAGTTCAGCTTTCTCAAGGGGTTGCAGAATGGCACTGAAGTTTAGGGAAATTTCCTCTGGATTTACCAATGTGAATACAAGGTAGTGAGGACTTCCCCAGAAAAGAAAATGGCATAAAAATCAGAACTTTTCTCAGGGGCTTCCCCCTTAGAGTTTTCTTCAGATTGTGATTTGAAAAAAAGAAAATTTCAAGCTCTAGATTTGTCATTGGATGAAGAAGTGATATGCCTGGGCCCAAATTTTGTATAGAATCCATTAGGATCTATTGAAGACAAGAGAGTGCAAATCCACAAATAGCATTCCAACTCCTCTTCCCAAGGATGTAAGGTTCTGATTCTAGTTTCCCATGAAGAAAGCTAACCCAGAAAATCCAAGGATGCACTTTTCTGAACACCAGCACCAAAATACTGCCACTGTGGAGGTTCATTCATCACCCATCTGGTATCAATAAACCAACTAGGACAAAACCACACCTGCAGAGGTCAGACAGGAACATTTATCTGAAATGTTGTTCAGCTGCTCAGGACAAAGAAAGGTTCACCTGCCCTTAAATGTCAAGGTCTTGACCAAAGTTTGACATGGCAAATAGCAACGTGCTGATGATTTTTTACTCCCAGTATAATAAATCCTTCCCACTGTTTGTGAGATTTGTGGATATAACCTCATATTTTCTGCATATCAGAGAGTTTCCAGCAAGGGGAAGAGATCTTCATTGGAAGAGACACATCCATGTCCTTTAGCTCTGGTTCTGGGGCCAGCTCTCTACATGGATCCTACAAATCCAAGAGGAACCAACTGTTTTATCACTGGGGCACCATAAGGCTCTTCTGGAAATCCTCTTAATCCCCAGCTGCATTTATTGTCAAAACAGGACCACTGAAATTCAGCATCCAAAAATTAGAGGAAACATTTGCCTTTATGTGAATCAGATATCTCCCTCTCCAGCCAACATGATCCCAAAAACAGAAACATTTTGAAAATTGGCTCCTAAAAATTTGAATAACCCTCAGAAGACACAATATTCAGCATAAGAGAGGAACCCAAGAAGGTATTTTTAGTTTTATCTTCAGAACAGGGTTGAGTAAGGTTCAAGGATAAACTGGGATAAACTTGCTGCAGTCACTGAACAGGAAAACAGAAACAACATATTGCCTTCTTCCTAAATTATCATTATGTTCTAGACACAAAATAAAGCATGAATCTGAGGGTGAAAGGGATCACATAATTAAAGACTACGTCAAAATGTGATGCCAGTAATGTATTTTTCTTTGTTGTATTTGAGATTTTTATTATTTTTTCACAAAGTAGTAAATACCTAAAGGCAAAAGTACAAAAATTAAAAGACCTCAAAAGTAACCTGGAAGATTATTGTCAGCATTGGGGTGAGAATCTTCTGGAAAATGACTGGAGACAAAGACAAATAGAGGGTGAAATGATATGAAGGGAAAACCATCAGGGAACATTGTAGGGGTCCTTCATAACCCCCATTAATGGGTTTAGAAACCAGAGCAATGAGGTGTTGTAAGGTCTAAGGAAAGCTGAGAGGGCAAAGTGCCACACAGGTAGGTCAAGGAGAAGACTGTAATTTCATGTGGTGGTAAAAATGAATCTTCATATTACTAGGAGCTCCAAGACCTTGCCATCTGTCCTGGCTGGAGACCAGAATGTGCAAAGAACTGACAATATGGACAAAGTTAGGCAGGGAGGAGTGTGACCTATGGGAAATATGAAACCCTATCGGGAGATAAAGGCAGATCAATTTTGTTTTCACTTGGTCAAGAAAGAAATGAACCCGTTCTGATAATGCACTAAGGTACATTGGTCTCAATGCAATATATAAATAGACCATTATAATTATATCAAAAATAATACATCAATCACAAGGAAATGATGGAAAGTTCAGATTAATTCCTTCAATTTAGCAAAAATTATAAGAAACAGTGAAATTATCTACTTGATTATTTTTTGGCTGAAAATTTAATTCTCCACAATATGAAGTTCAGAAAAATGTGCATTTTCTAAACAGCAGAATTTTTTTCCACTGAGATTTGTTTGTAATGGGCAAAATGTTGCTACGGTGGGAAAACAAATGAGGATATATAGACACATAAGAAAAGCTGTTAATGAAAGTGCAACAGAGGAAATAGTCATGAGATTTTCACATTTCTTTTCCTAGAAAATCAGAACCCAAATAATTGATTTGTCGTCTTGGATAACTATAATGTCTTTTTTTTATCAGGAGTAGAAGTGAAAAAAATGTAAAATTAATCAAGAACTGAGATGGGTGATTTTAATATAGTTGCTGGAAATTGAAAGGGAAATGTCAAGGAGGGGCTGGGCTAAGGATGTGTCAAGCTGTGTGACAGCGTGGGGATGATCTTTTGAGTCGTAACTTTCAAATAATAAAAAAAAGAGAAGGGATTCTTGTGACTGGGTGTGGGAATGCCCAAGGAAAGAGGGGCCAGATGAATACTGTGAACTCATTTGGAGACTTGGGAGAACCACTGAAGAACAAAGGATGAGTCTATCAAAAACAAACCAGAAAATTATGAAGAGATTTTTGAGAAGGAATTAAAAGGTGTCAGGATTTCATGGAGGAGAAGAAGGAATACAACCTGAGCAGCAAATGAATCAAAGAGTCTTTGTGCAAAATTTAGCCCTCATTCTTTGTATATTCCTCTTTTTTATTGTTGTTGTTGTAAAGAAAATAATCTTCCAGGAAGTCATGACATCGATTCCCTGTCACATTAACCCATGCTGAAAACAAAGGTTCTGCCAAGGGAGACTACAGAATTTAAAGATTTGATTTCTCTCTCTCTCTCTATCTCTCTCTCTCTCTCTCTCTATCTCTGTTTTTGATGGAAGCCATTCCAGCCCAGGTGTCTTTGCATTATTAATTCTCCCTCGTTTATCAACTTCAGTGTTTTCCACCAAACTTGTTCACATCAAACTTGTTCAGATCACAGGATCCCAGAATCACTGAGGTTGGAAAAGACCTCGAAGGGCATCAAGACCAATCATTAACCCAGCACTGCCAGGTCCAACACCAAACCATGTCCCCAAACACCACATCTACACATTCTTTGGACACTTCCAGGGATGGTGACTCTACCCTGGGCAACTGCTCCAATGCTTGACCACCCTTCCAGCGATGATTTTTTTTTTTAACTTTTAATATCCAATCCTAATTTCCCCTGGCAATATTTGAGGCTATTTCCTCTTGTCCTTTCACTTACCCAGTTACCGGGGACTGACCCTCACCTGGTTACAGCTTCCTCTCAGGTAGGTTTAAAGAGTGATAAGTTCCCCCTGAGCCTCCTTTTCTCTGGGCTGAGCCCCTCCAGCTCCCTCAGCCACTCCTCATCCGACCTGTGCTCCAAGTGGTGTTGGTATTTTCTGGATTGTGGGCACAAAGAACAAACCCTGATGGTGCAAACAGAGCTGTGGTGCCTGAGCAGAGTTCTCTGGGGACTCTGGAATGAGGGAGGATGCTCAGAGTCCTGGCCTGTAGTAAATGAGGTCATTGCAACAGGATATCCAACGTGGGACGTATCCTGAGCTATGGTGGTGCACACCTGCCTGAGGTCTGAAGATCAAATCCTTCCCACAGAGAAACAACCATTGCTAATACAGACCCAGAAATGCCTGTTTCTTGGACGAAAATTATAATATCAGCTGCTGGTTTTATCTTTGGATGCATGTCATTATTGTCCTCTCTGAAAGGGTTTCCTTCATGGATCCATTTGTTGTGCTGAATTTCACTTCTCCAGTAATTCCTATGCACCTGAACCTAAATCCATGTTTTGAACAGCCTGCCCTGTTTCCTGTAGCTCTGCCTCTCCCACTTTCTCTCTGGTGGTTGCACATTACCTGAGGCTGTACCAGTTGAACTCTCTAGCAGGAGTTTTCTGTCTGTTCTTTGCTATCAAGGGAACAGGCAATTTAGCAGTACAGCTGTTTTGAAAATGCTGTGCTGGGAGATTTTCAGCTTTAACAGCTCATTGCAGGGCTTGTTTGTTTTTGTTTTTTAATTACTTCTCATTTTGAAATGTGTTCTGCTCGTTATAATCCATCACATGTAAGGATATAATTTATCGCGTTGGAAAGTTGAAATTGAAAAAAAATAAAGCCATACAGTTTCAAAACTTTCTTTTTCCTTGTGAATTTTTTACTTCTCAATGTAAATATTCATTCCAGTCTGGAATGATGTTTTTCTTCAAAGCAAATCATCATTTATCATACAAAAGATATTCTGAATTTTTCTCAGCTCTAATAAGTGGATTGAGAAGTTGGTGATGACTCCTCAGTTTAAAGGGAAGTGGGATCTTTTAATCAAGGCGTGGTATTCCTTTGCCAAACATTGCCCTGAGCTGCATTTAGGTGCTGCTGTGAAAGAAAGAATGCTTTTTAAACTGCATTCACGCTCTTTTGCCATTGAATATCCTGCAATGGAGTGGATACCACTGATTTTCTGTATGTAACAGGCGACAATTCATGCATTCATTGTGTGCTTCACCTTTGAAAGAGTGCAAACCAATCTCAGCCTGCTTGGTTTCCTTCTTGGTTCTTTTGTCCTTCTAGGTCAATGTCCTCTGTCTATCCTATTAGAGTCTCTACTCTCATTTTTCTTCGTTACAAGTCTGGTGAAGGGTCTGCAGAGTAACTTCTGTGAGGAGCAGCTGAGGGAGCTGGGTTTCTTTAGCCTAAAAAGAAGACTCAGAGAGTCTTACCCCTCTCTAAAACTCCCTGACAGGAGATTGTAGCCAGGTGAGGCTTGGCCTCTTCTCCCAGGCACCCAGCAACAGGATGAGAGTCCTCAGGCTTCTCCAGAGGAGGTTCATGTTGGGCATCAGGAAGAATTTATTCACAAAAAGGGTGCTTAGGTATTGGAAGGGGCTGCCCAGGGAGGTGGTGGAGTCCCCATCCCTGGAGATGTAGAAGAAACAACTGGATGTGGCACTCAGTGTCCTGGTCTGGTTGAGAAGTTGGGGATCAGACAAAGGGAGGACTCAATGACCCTGGAGGTCTTCTCCAACTTTAATTATTCTCTGATTGCCACCCATTCCTCCCTTGGCTTGTCAGTGGTTTTCCTTGGATGTAAGCGCAGCAAATGAGCAGAGTCCTGTCTCTGGCAAGGCCACAGACACTGACAAATAATTCCTGGCATCTGTTCCTGCAGCAGATTGTCACTCCTTTGCTCTGCCACTCTGCACCCAGAGCAGGGCTGACAAGGAGGAGCACAGGTTTGCAGTACAAGCCTCTGTCAGAGCCCATCCTGCAGCCCTTCAGAGGGAGCAAAGCAAAATCACCAGATTTCACACTGACACAGGCATCCATCCCCAGGCTGCCAGCCAGGGGATACATCTGATCACAGGCTGGTGACTGACAGAGGTGACTTCTTAAACCACTGAAGCAAGATTATCCAGGGCTCCTTTGTCAGATCCCTGCAGCTGCAAGCAGGGAACATTTTGGCAGGCAGCTGCCCTGACTGCTCGCGCTGTCTCTCACACACAAACACACAGTTGTGCACAAGTGAAGGAATCACTTAGCAGATGTACTCACAACAGCTCCTAAACTGTGTTTTTATTTTGCAGTCACAACAGCCAGCACCATGGAAATCAGGCATTGATCAAAATTATTGAACAATTAAGGCATGATAATGAGCATCTAATACGGCAGCTAATGTGATTACAGTGTCATATCACTTAAAGCTGTGCTGCCGGGTGGTGAGGCAGGATGCTGGAATATTAAGGGCATCTCTCACTCCTAAGCTAATTCAACATATTCCAAAAATGCAGTTAAGTGAACCTGGGGAAGTGCAAAAGCAAAAATTGGAGATAAAAATGCCATTAGCAGTGCCGCCAATTGTCCACACAAGTGGCTTTCCAATGGATAGGTACCAATGTTTTGTTTTGCTGCATTGTATCTGAAGAAGGGGTAGAAAAAGGGGTAGAATTTTGCTTCCAGACAAAGAAGTTCAAGGGTGTGGGAACAAAAAGCAGAGGAAGCTGAAAATACAAGTCAGAATTTATCATGCAAGTGGAGCACAGGAAACAATTTTATTCTTTCCACTGGCCATGATCCCTTGACTGTGGATAAGGCTTGCAAGAGAATGACAATTCCCTCATCTTACAAGTGTTAATACTGCTTCAGGGAATATTTTCAGTTCAAGAGGGAGCCTCAGGTTTGTGTGCAAAGCATAAGGAACGTGGATTGGTTCTGCTAATCATGCTCGTGCAAAATCAGGCACATATGTAGGAGAACGTGCACGTTCAAAGGTGCCTGTGCTTCATTTGCAAATGAAAAGTGCATCTTCTTTCCATATGTAACATGCCAAATTGAGAGGATCCAAAAAAATCCCCAAAACTCTGCCTGTCTTGCACTTCCAATGCTGCAAAATCTAAAAAAGTGTTGAACCTTCTATTCAAATGTGGCTCTAAGTATCTTCAGCATCATCATAATTTCATGGAGCAGTAATGATGCAATGGAGGGTGAATCAACATTCAAGCACCATTTAAGATCATGACTTATTTCTTTAAAATTATGTTTCCATCTTCTCAAGGGAGAATCCCAGAGTTAAGACATGTAAATGACCAGATTTATCAAAGGATAACTGTTTTACTGACTTGACTGTGTCTAAAATTTGGTCCTGAAATTTTAAAGCATTTCACAATTCTTTAGCCAAGTGAAGTGTAGGTGACTCTGCTGGTCCAGTCATGTATGTTGTAGGTGATCTCAACTAATTTTCAATGTTTAAATTCACCTTAAGTGAAACCCACTTAGCTTAAACTTAAGTGCTGACCTGTACATATGCATCAGTGCTTAAATGTTTTTTGTAGCCAGTGGAGAACTAATCACTCAGAGCAGCCCACTGCATCCAGTAATCTGGAAAACCACTAGGGACATAATTAATGTCTCTAAAAACATGCTTTTGAGGTGATTCCTCCCCTCTGCTCTGCTCTGGTGAGACCCCACTTGTTTTGCTGCACCTGAAATGTTCTCCAATACAGCTCTGCATCAGCTGAGGGAGGTTCAGTTGTCACAAAGGTGACCTGGTGCTGTGTGAGATGCCCTGAGATTCCTATTGTGGATGTCTGAGGTATAAAAAACATCCACAGGAAATATCCCAGGTCCTGAAGCTTCTGTCCTTGTGGCGCCAGGCTGGATAGATAAAGAAATATATATTTATTCAAGGCAGTGTCAGGTTTCTTTAGAAGCTGTAAACTTGTGCATGTTTCAGATGCATAAACACAAGTTTTCAGTGCTATTTTTGATGTCTTAGGGTATCCCTCCAGTTAGTAGTGAGAGATCCTATGTCAGATCTGCCAGTTTCCCAAGGTAGAAGGGAAAGTCTTAGCTGGCATCCGATATCTATTGTGATTAATAGAGTCAATTTAGAGGGAAATTTGGAGGGAAATTCACCTGGCCAAGTACAGGAATTTGTTTTAGGATTAGGTGAATTAGCCTTACAATCCATTAACACCTGTAACTCTTTGCCCTTTCACCATAAAAGCAACCAATGGTGATCTCATCACCTATAATCACCTATCCCAAGGTCTCTTAATACCCACATTTAATTAAATTCATCATAACAAAACTAATAGACCTCTCCTTTTTTGTAGACAATTTATACTTATTTTCTGATTTATTTTGGTAATTTCCTTGGTTTAGGGAAATACAGATTTTTTTTTTTTCCCTATAACTAGAGTCCTTAAATCTTCTTGTCTCTGGGAACCACAAAACACACAAAAAGTAAATTATTTCCTTGGAAGAAGAGATCCGATCTTTTTTTTGACAGCTCTTTTCTCACCTCATTATTTCTCCATCACAATAACTAAAACTGTCAGATTCCTGATGGAAAGCTGCAAGGGAAGCATGTTGCAAGCAGCTGGTCTTCGCAGAGCTGTTGATTCCCCTCTCTCCCCACCCTGTTCCCAAATGTAGAGTGCACAAACAAAGCAAAACAAAGCAGAAAATACATTTTCTTCCACCGGTGCAGGTTTGCCAAAGGAACAGGGAATTTCACTGACATGATCACAAATGTGAGACTAGAAATAAGGAGAATGGATAACTGGATAATGAAAAGTGTGGGTGGGTTTGTTGAACTGGGATCTAAGGATTTGTGTCATGGATGAGATGCCCTCCTTCCCTCCCTTGGTTTCTGGATGTTGGGGTTTTCTGGATTGGCTTTGAGATCTGCAGATGAAAAGCAATGTCTGGGACCTAGGAATTATGGGATAATTCTCTAGGAGTTATGGCTGATGCTGGATCTAGAAAAAGAAGTTATCATAGAATCACAGAGTCATAGAATCATAGAATGGCCTGGGTTGGAAGGGACCTTAAAGATCTCCTCATTCCACCCCTCCTGCCCTGGGCAGGGACAACTTCCACTGCTGTGTCACAGTGTGTTAGAGGTGAGGAACACCCTATGGCATGGAAAGGCAGTTTGGGAAGAATAAATGTGGGAAAATAGAGCTCTAAGGGGTCAGAAAAGGCCAGTCAATTGCAAAGATGGCTTTTAACTGTTTTCTGCAAAAGCTTTTTGTCTCCTTCTCTATGGATCTGCTCACTTTCCTCTAAAAGGCTTAGAGGGTTGGATTCATCTCATTAACTGTTTGCCGCTTACATCAAGAAGCAGTAAAGCAAAAGCTTTTAGATCAAATTTTCTCCTTTGAATAGGAAAAAAAACAGGATTTGGTACTGACATGGGAAAACCATGTAGCTATAGAGCTGGTCGGTCCTGCCATGAAAATTGGGTCACTTTTCACACTACTCCCTCTTAAAATAAATGATGATTACTTGTTGAGCGTTTTAGCCCCTCCCCTTTCTCCACGAAGGTATAATTATTAATGACATTCCTGAAATGTCTCCATAGGAATTGCAACTTTTACAAAAAAACATCACTGAGGTTGTTGACAGTAATTTATATATGTTTAGGCTACCAATAAATCATGGAGTTAAAGGAAGCCTACAGCAAGGACAACCCCCATGCTCTGGCAAGCAAATAATCTAGGAAAACCATTTGCATAATCAACATATTATAAGGTATCAGGACATCTATCCTTGTTGGTCTTGGTACTCCTCTGATGTCATTATCAAGGTAGACATGACAAATAATATTTTATGTCTATGAATGATAATCAGCACACTGCAAAGTGTGTATCATTATTGATTTGATTAAAGGCTTTGATCTGAGAAATTACCAATTAATGCTATCTAAATTAGTCTCTGTGGGTTTGGACAGAGCAGCAGGAAAATAATTCGCTCATAAAGCAAGTGATTGGACACAAAAGCAATTTGTTTAATCGTGCTAAATCTGAAAAGAAAATATTCAATTTGGAGGTTTCCTGCAGGTCAGCCCTCAGTTCCTCATTAGTCATTAATGACTGCACTTCAGCCCCACTGTCTGAAATTGCATGGGCACTTTAGAGAGGCTTAATTATAAAAAGACAGGGCAAAAAAGTCTTCCTTAAACAGCTGAGAGTCTGTGGTAACTGGATCTGCTTCAAAAAGTGAGGACAGAGCAGAGCAATTTTGGAAAGGAACTTGCTAACATGGCAAGGAGGCGTTTGAACTCAGGTTGCTGGGCTGGGGACAGCAACATCCTGGAGTAATCAGAAACCGTGGATGAGAGGAAGCAAGCGCAGAGCAGAGGAGGATGAGACTCTCCTTTGAGTACCTGAACACACCCAGCATGACAAATACACAGGAGGAATGAGAAAGCCACGTGCAAGTGCGGAGCTGTGGCACTGGAATTACGGGGATTTGGAGGAAACTCGCAGTGCTGGAGCACTGTGACAGACAGAGCATTTTGTAAGGAGAGGAAGAGAGGATGGCAGCAGGGCTGTTTTCTCTCACCTGGTTCTGCTGGAGAAAAAGCTGCAGATGGGCCAGCAGAGTGTCCTTATGACTAAGGCTAAAAAGCTAAAAGACACTTAGAGAATCACAGAATAGCTGAGTGGGAAGTGATCCCCATGGGGATCATCGAGTCCAACTCCTGGCCCTGTACAGGACAACTCCAAGAGTCACACTGTCACCATCCTATTTTCTGAAAAATCCTCTTTGCCCAGGATTTCTCTCCTGGGAAGCTGAGAAGCCTCAGAGAAAAAGGAAAACAATATTATCTCATTTTGCTTCTCCTGTGTTTTGCTGCTTTGGAATGTGGTTGGAGATTGTTTACCCAATATGTGAATTGTTTTTACTTATTGGCCAATGGCGGCCAAACTGTGTCGGATTCTGAAGGGAGAGTCACAAGTTTTTCAGTATTATCTTCTAGCCTTCTGTCTGCATCCTTTCTCTATTCTTTAGTTTAGTATAGTATTCTTTAATATCATATCATATCACATCATATGATATGATATGATATGATATGATATGATATCATATCATATCATATCATATCATATCATAATAAATTATCCTTCTAAGAATATGGAGTCAGATTCATCTTTCCTCCCCACAATGGGGGATCCCAAAAATACCATCACACCATGTACCTGAGAGCATTTTCCAAACTCTTCTTGGACTCTGTCAGGCTTGTGGCTGTGATCAGTTCCCTAGGGGCCCATTCCACTGCTCAGCTACCTTCTGGATGAAGAACTTTTTTGTCATATCCAACCTCAACCTCCCCAACAGAACTTCAGACCATTCTCTCAAGTTGTGTCACTGGTCACCACAGAGCAGTGCCTGCCCCTCCTCTTTCTCTAAGGAGGAAATTATAACTGCAATGAGGTCTCCCCTCAGCCTCTTCTTCTCCAGGTTGAACAAATCAAGGGACCTCAGCTGCTCCTCGTGTGGTTTCATCTCCAAACCCTTTACCATCTTCTTTACCCTTCTTCAGACACACTCTAATAGCTTAATATTTTTCATATACAGTGATGACTTTTTTATATTTTAACCTGTTTAGCCAGAAGACAAGGCTAAGGGATAACAAACTCCAATCTCCCCAAAATTTAGTGGTATTAGAGTGAAGGCAGATAAATGCTCCCTTTAGAGGTGCCCCACTAAAGGCTGTGATCAGCTATTCAGTTCCAAATTTCAGCTATTTGGAACTGTGTTTAAAAAATTAATCATCAGAATGGTTAACTACACATTCAGGAGCTGGAGAGCCTGTGACATCTCAAATACTTGTGGATTTTGCGGTGCAGCCAAGGGGAAGGAGGTTTACCTTGGAAATCAGCCCTGTCTTCAGCAGAAGTTTCAATTAGGGAACTCCAGATACTCTTTCCAACGAAAGAGTGATTCTTTGATTCCTCACTGGCTTGCAGAGTAACTCAGCAAATAAACATTATTTAGAACTTGGCTCTTCATTCATAGCAGTGGCACCATTTGTCTGAAAACTCCCTTGACATATTTTGCTGCTTAGAATCCTGATACTTGTAGCAGTGAATACAACACAGGAACCCCAGGAAGTGGAGAAAAATATGTATGAATAGAAAGTTTTGCTACAGATCCCCATTTCACCTCTAAAATCCTCCTGAAGTTATCCTCATAACAGGCATTAATTTATATTACAGAGTCACAGAATTAACCAGGTTAGAAAAGACCTTTGAGATCATCAAATCCAGCCTATGTCACTTGGGGGTCTCCTCATTTTCCATGGTTGTACTGCAGGTTTTGAATGACCAAAACAAGACTGTGGAAGTTTTTCTTGAAAGAAAGCAAAATATTCCCTGTCCATGGTGTGGGGGAATGGAACTAGAGAGATGACTTTCAAGGTCCTTCCAACCCAAACCATTCTACAATTCTATGAAAAAAACACATCAATTTCAGCGTTGCTTGTTCTAAATACAATTCTGTGCCTTCAAGAGTTTATAACTTAATAGTAGCACAGAACTATTTCACATGATAAGTTGAATCATTACCCAGATGTTCCTCTTAAGTATGAAATAAGTTGTTTGATGCTTTTCTCGTTTTAGCTGCACCCTGGAAGTCACACTGAAAAATGTAATTCACTCCAAAACTTCTGCCAAGAAGGACTCCACATGAACCCAGTATCACCAAGGATTTTCTCCATTGCATCATTGAACCATTAAACTCAGGCCACTGGCATAGCACAGTGTCCTGCACAAGCTCTTCCTTTAATTTCAGAGAAAGACCAGTGAGGATTTGAGAGTTTGGTCTGTTAATTCTCATGTTTATTGTTCCCATTACCAGCTTGGAACATGGAAAAGTGAATCTAAGCCTTTTACAGCCTGGCTTTAGTTTCTATAAAATTCTGCGCATCCCCTTGGCTGCGAATTTGCTGGATTGATTGTGGGGGTGTTTTCTGGAGGAACTTAAAAGTGAGCACTGTGTGAGCACGTTCTTGGGACACAGCTGTTTGTTAGCACAAATTACCTCTTGTTCTGACCGCCTCCCCCTCCAAAGCACCTACTGAGAGAGGCAAGGAAGATATGAGCTTTGCCATGGCAACCCAACACCTTCTAGTGAAATTAAAACCCAAATGGAAAAGGATGGCAGGCTCGGTTGCAAAACAAAAACCTCACTTTTCCTCTCAAATGAAGCTGATGGAAGTCTTAGATGTGTCCTGAGATATTAACTAGTCAGATTTTTTTCTAGAGACTATGAGATGAACAAAATAATTACAACAGTGGCAGTAAGACTGGTAATAAAATGAGCAACTCTCTTTGAACTTGAAGCTATCATTAGATTGACTGAGGAGATCAGCATTTGGGCTAAAGTCCCTAAAGCAGAGCCTCTGGCTCATACAAAGGTATGAGAAAAAATAATACTGTTCCAGTATTTCAATCTTTTTAAATAGCAGAAGAGTTTCCCACTGGGGCACAGTTTGTAGAGGAAGGAAGCGCCTTGTTATTTTGTTTTACAGGGTGTCATTCCAGACCCAGAGCCAGGCAGGATTATACTTTTGCAGAGGAAAAGGATAAAAATAGTCCTGGATACATCAAAGGAGGCAAAAATTAGACTGGAGAAGAAGATGAGCTTAGGTGTGGCTCACTGATTTTATATCTGTCAATCTGCTGTTTAGAACATGAGCTATGAGAAAATGCCACTGTCCTGTTTAAGAGAATTTTTTGTTAAATGACTTGGAATGTGAGGGGTTTGATTTCAAATCCTCATTTGGACACCCTCTTAGCTGGTTTTGAGAGGAAAGACAACCCAGTTGCCATACCCTGGAATTTTTTTTCTGATTGTTTTCTGTCCCACACATTTTATTTTATACAAATACAGGGAATGTGCTTAGGACCCAGAGATAAATATATCTTCATTTTTTTCTTCAATAGTTTTCTCTCTCTCTCTTAATGGAGTTTTATTTAATCCCAGACTAAAGATTTATTTTCTGAGAATTTTCATGTGTCTCCATTCTGATAAATTGCTACTTTCAAAAAATTTTGCATATGATTAAAAAAACTCCTGAGTAGTTCTGCCTGTAGTTCCTGTTCTGAAGAATGTATGACCTACACCACTTTCATCAATGGAAGCAACAGCAATTTAGAAAAAAATAAGTTTTTATTTGGGCTTTCTCTTCACTGACCATTCGGGAACTGAATTTCTATGTCATGCTTCTTCTATGTAATGGAGGGTCAACAAATCCAAGATATTACAGACAGATCTCACTGCAGGTCAGCATCTTGAAATAAATGCGGAGCTCAGATTTTGCTTAATGTATAATTTTGCTCTTGTGCATGATGGCAACTTTAAATCAAATCACTCCTCCTTACATTTCCCATCTTATGGCAGTGATGCTTGAGCATCCCAATCCTCACACAGGATTCCAGACATTCAAGAGCCCATAAACTTCATTCCACTCTTACCAGCAAGATGGAGCCAACTGCAGAAGAGACAATGTGGGATGAACTTACTATAACCCGCATTCCCTTTCCTGTTGAGCCACTGGGGGAGGAGATAGGGAAAATCTGGAGTGAAGCTGAGACCAGGAAGAAGGAAAGGGAAGACAAAAAGTGTTTTTAAGATTTTGTTTTATTTCTCATTTTCCCAGTCTGATCTGAATGATAATAATTTAAATTTCCCCAAGTCTAGCCTATGACAGCAATCAGTGAGTGATCTCTCCCTGTCCTCATCTCACCCCACAAGCCTTTCATTATTCTTCCTCTCCTCTGTCCAGCTGAGGAGGGAGGTGATGGAGCAGCTTTGTTGGGCACCATGTGTCCGGCCGGGCTCAACCCATCACAAGGTCTAATGAAAAGTAACACCTTCCCAACAGGGACACACTGATCTTGCTTGGATGTCTACACCTCTCTTTTTAGCATGGTTTTTAAACTAAAAGAGGAGACATTTAAATTAGATGTTAGGAAGAAATGTTTTGGGGATGGTGAGGCCCTGGCACAGGTTGCCCAGAGAAGCTGTGGCTGCCCCATCCCTGGAAGTGTCCAAGGTCAGGCTGGATGGGGCTTGGAACAACCTGGGGCAGTGGAAGGTGCTCCTGCCCATGGCAGGGAGTAGGAATGAGATGATCTTGAAAGTCCTTTCCAACCCAAACCCTTTTGTGGTTCTCTGATTTGTTTCAAACACATGGAAGTTACTCATGCCTACAACCCTGTGATAAGGCCGTGGCTCAGACAGAGACAAGGAATCTCCAACTGCAGAAAAGACATTTGCACTCACAGTCCTCCAATTATCCTGATCTAGCCTTGCATTTCAACCACCAGTTTTATGTTTCCTTGAAAAGAGATTCACTTTCTGGCTAATTTGAAGGTGAAGCTCTCTAGACAGCATTTTGCAACAACAGAGATCTGACTGAAAGGACCAGGTTCTGAAAGAAATAGTTTCAACCTACTGAGAAAGATGCAAACATGTGGGTTTAGAAATCTCATTTATTGTTATTCACCCAAGCTCTTCATTTCTTCCTCTAAAGGGAACTCACACAAAGCTCCTCAAGCATGTGGGCTGGAACCAAACCTTCAAAAGCCTTAACGAGGTTCTCAGAAAAAGTTGGTTAGCCTGTTTAGTCATAAGATGTTTTCATCATGCACTTTCATTTTCATTTAAATGAAAACATTTTGAAATAAAAAAAGGAAGTTAAAATGCTGTTTGGAAAGGGAAAATGAAACAGTTGGAAATGCAGTTTTGGTGCAGAAGAAATGAATTTTTTAAAAAGCAATTCCAAAAGTTAGCATGTATCAAACCAAAGTTTTTCTTTTACAATTTCGTTTCCTTGGAAGTTTTATTGAAATTGAATATATTTGCTCCATTTCCAAATAGTAAAATGGTTGGAAATTATGGAATTCCTCTAGGTGGAATTTCTTTCCATGCCTAGCTCTGCTTTGAGGGAGGAAGAGAAATGCAATTTTCTTTGAAATATAACTAAAATGACTTGTAGGTAGGAACCATTCTTGTAGGTGTTGTAATCATTATATTGGTGTCTACACTAAACATTTTTCCTTTTGCTTGAATCCTTCTTTTATGTCTTCCTCCTATTATAATGTTAGACACTGTTTTTTCCTGTGGCTGTGTACTGCCTGTCCGTGGGCTGAATGTGAGGCCATTAAACTCCTCTATATAACACAGCAGAGTTTTTCAAACTTGAAAAAGTATTTATTCAAAGATGACAACAATCCCCTAGATTACCTACAGGAACTACAATAGAGTAAAATAATTCACTGGGCTGGGACCTTACTTTTAGTATCTTGATCAAAAAAACTTCCTTTAAGAACATTAAACTATAAAAAATATAAATAAATGGTGTTAATATGTGTTACAAAATGTGGCACATGATTACAAAGTACAAACCTTGATGGTATTTATTGTGATATTTACTTGTCAAGGCACCTGTTGTCACTTCTTCTCTGACTGTAGATTCTTCTGTCCTCTAAGATCATAAAAGCCTCATAATAGTCCTATTTTTTCCACAGATTCAGGTGTGCCTGGAGCAAAACTCTACAGTACTAAGTGCCTTTTGGTAATACATTTCATAATAAATCTTAAAAGCCTCTGCTTCGTCCTTGCCAGAAAGTATTTTGGGAAAGGTTGCCAAATTGCTGCAATTTCAAGAACATGGCTTCCATTTAAAGAAATCTGTGGTTATATTGAAGCACATAATCATGTGGAAAATAGACAAGAATTACATTTCTGCCTTGGAACTGCAGCCTTAAAATGCAGATCAAAAATTGTAGAAAAGAGAAAAACCAAGAGAAAACACTTTGCTTCCCTCCAATCTCCACTTCCATCAGACAAGCAGAGTCACCTTGCATTCTGCTGGAGATCAACACCCCTGACCTCAGCTGAAGTGCCCATGCATTTAGACTTTCATTTTTCCTGTTAAAGAGCTCCCATGAGACACTATCTGCACGAGAAATGTCTGGCATTTATTATTGTGACACAAGCCACGGTCTGCAGTCTGTCTGGCAAAACACCACAGAGAAAATTATTCAAGAGATCAGGACCAGCCTTAAAGTTCTTTTACAGCCCCCAAAGCAGGGGCTACACCCACAGAAACCAAAAATTTTTTTGCCTTGAAGACTGCGGTTGACTGTCACAATGACTTATTCTGAGGAATTAAAAAATCACAATGTTTATTTCAGAAAGAAATAAAAGGGCAACGTGTAAAATAGTCAGACCTGAGCTGCTCATGGTTTCATCACAAGTTAATTACCCATAAAGGCATCTCATCTTTGACTCTGCCTGCTCTTCAGGTAAGTTCTAGGTGTTTACTGTTCATTATAGGTTGATACTAATGGAAAATCTACAGCCTATCACTAGAATAAATGCAAGATTTTGGAGAGTCTTTGTAGCCTAAGCAGTGTTGATATCAGTCACTAAATATGCCTAGAGTAAAACCACTGGATATCTTGGGCTGAAAGAGAGAAGTCCTACAAAAATTCCAATCTAGACTGTAATAGCATGCCATGTTTGAATATTTGGGTTCTTAAATATCAATAAGAAATAAAGATCCTGAAAAAATTCACCTGTTATAACAACTTCCTGCTCCTGCTGCAGTGGTTACCGCAGTCCCATGCAAAATTTATTTTGTCTGAAATATCATGGAAATTGAAAATCTCAGCACAGATGTGCACTAGATTCAGGTGTCAGCTTTCAGGGAACTGTTCCCATTATTATATATTACGTCTATAAATATAAAACTGGAAAAAAAACAGGGGTTGTGTTTTGCTTCCTTAGTTCTCCATTTGTCTTGCTCAATAAACAAGTTACATTTTCCAAACAAAGACCTGTATGAAAGCTATTGGTAACACTGAATGTAAGTTTTGTAAATGGTTAACATTAGAGCAAGGGTTGAATCCAAGCCAATAGGATCACACAAGTTTTCTGAACTCACAGTTTCACCACAGGCGGTGGAGATAGTTGGGATCTGAGGACATGTGCAGGATACCCCTCATCCCTGCCCTTGTCACCCCTCATCCCTGTCCTCAGAACACACAGGGAGCCATCACTTCCCTTCATTGCTCTCCTCCAAAGAGCAGTTGCAGTGAAGCTTGAGAGGGAAGTACCAGATTTCCAGAGTTTCCCACATTTTGATCTCATCCCCTAGGGTTAATTGATGGCAGTGGTGGAAGCTTAAGGGTTGAGGTCTCTCCCACTCCTCTGCAGCACCATATTCTTCAATGGCGCTGCTGAAACACCAAGTTCAGACCTCATCAGCCTCAGTGCCTGAATTTTAGTCAATTTTAATGCCTAAATGATACTAGAAAGATGCAAAGGAAGACCAGCATCTTCTTTGCTGTTAGCATGTCCTGAAATATTTTCCTTTATCTCCAGGACTAAATGATCTTCTCTTTCCTGCTCCATCTTGTTTAAGTTAATGACTCAAAAATATATGTCGGACATGAGCAATTTAGCTCTGACTGTGATGAGAACCTTTAATTGACTTGAGTGCTCTTTATGAGGGGGATATATTTGTTTTATACAGATTCCTTGCCTTCAGTCAACGTCTCCTTCCAGCACTCAGTATTTAGAGTTGGATCCCTTGAGCTTTGGTACAATTATAGTCACTACACGGAAGTGATACCATGTAGTGGTACCACTTCCACTATGAGGTACACATTTTCCCAGCCTCTCTTAGGATTAAGCAGGCAGCTGACACCAGACAAAATTTGCACTGCATCAAGCTGCCTTTGAGAAGGTCTGGAGCCTAATTTTTGGTTGTCAGAGTCCTGTGGCAGAAAACCTCTGCACAGGCAAAAGCTAAGGAGAAGACTTACTTAGCAGTGGTTGAACTGAGCTGGAACAGGTTGGCCAGAGAAGTTGTGGATTACCCATCCTTGGAAGTGTTCAAGGCCATTTTTGGTGGGGCACATGGCAGAGAGGTTGGAATTAAATGACATTTAGGGTCCCTTCCAACCCAAACCATTCTATGATTCTAGGATCTCACATTTTCTTTCAGATATTTTTTAAACCAGAGATTTTGGCTGGAATTGTGATGCACAAATTTACATGCACGGGTGCAATGCAGTGTGGAGGGGGAGAAAACTGCGGGAGAGGATGAGAATCGACAACATGAAGACACCCTTGCGCTCCTGCTGCTGAGCCACCTGTCCATATCTAACCTAAAAAGGTGTGTCCAAGGCTGGAAGCAGATTCCAGCTCCAAGCACAGCCTGGAGCACCCAGTGTCACCAATGTTTTCTGGGGTACTGAGAGCACCATCTCGGGAAACGCCTCCATTAGTTCACAGGCTCATCCAGCAATTGTGAAACTCTTCCAGGCTGCTTTCAGGGTTTTGGAACTCAGGAAATTGTTAAGCCTGTCACTTATCAACACTTTTCCATGAGTTTTCTGCATGTGAGATGAGTTTTTCATCAAAGAGGACTTGCTGCGCCTCTACTCCATATGGAACTTTCCCCTTCTGGGTAACAAGATCCCGGGGAATGGCACTGAGACATCAGCCAGGGCTGGCTGAGAAATCCCTAACAGGCAGTGGAGAGGCTGCTGCTCCTCCTAAATTATTTTCTCAAAAGACAAAGTCAGAGTTTGGGCTTGCATAGTTTAAATAATATTAGACATAACTAAGGGTGAGGGAATGTCCATGAATGTGACTTCTGTCAAGGTCTCTATAATTTTTATAACATAAATGAATTTTATTTCAACATCGCACTGTTCAGTGGCAGGGGGGCTATTTTTTAGAAGCTTATCTGATGCTTTTCTAGAAGTTATTTTTAATTTAAAAAATATAATATTTCCCTAGTAAATTCCACTAAAGCTTTGACTGGCAGTGAGAATAGTTTCCAGCATCAAAACCATTTAGCTTCATTAATGGGGGAAAAAATATAGCTCTCCATGTAATATTAACACCCCAAACTCCACTTTTTGCAAAACTGAAATAAATGCAAAAAAAGACCCCAAAAATGGCAGCCACTTGCAAAAATTTAAGTTCAAAACCATTTGTGCTGGGATTGAGGAGTATTACAGAATACTCAAGCTGTATAAAGATGAATTTTATCATGCAGCAGTTCAATCCAGCTTCAAATTTACAGTATTCATGGAAAAAAGAAATAAGATATTTATGTGTGAAAAAGGCAAATGAGAGCCCATCTCTGCTTCTGGCATTAGACATCACCACACATGTGATGATAAATAATGAACAAGACAAGTATCCAAGGTGACTGACTGTGAATGTAAGTAAATAAATGCAGAATAAAACTGAGAGTTTAATTATTTCCCGAAACAGCTACCAAAAAAAAAAGAGAAAAAAATAAAATAATGCAACAAAATTCTCTGGCTGTCAAACCCTGTGAAGTCTATTGTAGTATCATGAGAGTATTAAGCATATAGGAAGCATAAAAGTCAATGAGAGAGAGAGAGCAGATATGCAAGCATAAAAATGACAGGTGACAAAATTTTGTGCTTGGTAAATCACTTTTATAATTGATATAGCTTTTTTATTAATTTTTAAAGCTGTGTACTTATGCCAAAATGAATTGTCTAGGTGTTAAAAATTTGTGTTTCATCCCTTATTGTTATGAAATGGGAGTGGGAAGAGCCAATTCAATAAAGTGCTGTTTCTACTGCTATCCCTCCCAGGCTTCATTTCCTCAGGATGGCAGGGAATGGGACGCCTTGCAATAAAAACAAATGTTGTCAAGGTGCTTTTTATCTTCCCTGTTTTATTCCTAATGTTGCTTGATTGCTGCAGAAAAGACGCATTTAGTCAAAGGTCTCCGAGAAAGCACAAAAGAATAAAACCTCCACATTTGTGAAAATCCCCACTGTGTAAAAGCCTGCTCTGAGACTTACCCATCAGTGAAATTTCATTTTCTGGAGGGATTTGAAGTGATGTTAAGCCTTCAGCTGGCTTTTGGCCTTGTGGTGAGCTTTAGCCTCTTGGGAAAATGGCTCTGACGTCAATTGAATCAGATGACAGGTTTTAGTCCATTTTTTCCCCCTTTTTACTATTACTTTTTGGACATTGTATTAAAAAGTAGAAATCTTCAGAAATTCAAAGTCTGATGTACCTGTAGTATTCACATCAATTTACTTTATCACAGTAGAATTTCGATGTATATATATATAAAACCACAAAATAGTAATTGCATTTTCTTGCATCATAGCAACATGGAAACTTATCAGAGAATCATGGAATAATTGGGGCTGGAGTGGACCTTAAAATATCTCATTCCAACCCTCTGCAAGCAAAGACACTTTCCACTATCCCAGGTTGCTCCAAGCTCTGTCCGGCCTGGCCTTGGACACTTCCAGGGATGGGGCAGGCACAGCTTCTCTGGGAATCTGTGCCAAGGCCTCACCACATCTTGTGAAACTCAGATTTTTCTTGACCCCACTTTTTACTTCTCCTTCCATCCCAGTGACACACAGCAGCATTTTAGCTTCGCCAAACCAACAGTTTTTAACAGTGAACAGGACCAAAAGATATTATATGGCAGCCTCAATGGAAAAATGAATCCTCAAAAATCTCTCTTGCTCCAGTAATGCTCCTCTATGCTACTGAGCGCAGTATCTCCAACAACAAAATGAACTTCCTGTCAGTGTGGTTTTCTTTTATATTCAAAACCATGTCCCCTACTTTTTCAGAGGGTAAAGAAAATCCTTCCAATATTCAATTTTAATGAACATCAATAGAATTTTCATCACTCCCCTGCCAGTCGCTGGCATTGTTTCTAGCAGGCAAATTATTTCAAGGTAGACTCAAAAGTTTATTTTTCTCTTTCAATTCGAGGGTGTCGTCATTCACTTTCCAGTAGAGCATAAGAATGTCATGGCAAATGGAATATTGTGAGTTTTGGGGGGATTTACACAATCTGATTAGAGTTTCCATATGGAATAGCATATCATTAAGCACTGTTGATTCTTTAAAATATATCCTGAATTTATCCTGTTTATGAGAGGTAGGGTCAGCTCATGGTCTGTGATTAAGTCAGTAGACAGACATTACAATCACTGGAAATACTTGCTTTCACTGGTTCCCGAGGATCCTTGGATGTCCATGCTCCTTAGAGGTACCCAGGTTAGACTGCATGAAAAAAGGAAATCAGTGTAATCTCATCCTCAATATTTTTTGTGCAAATATAATTACAATAGAGTTTTGTACAATATCAGGAAGAGATCCAAAGTAGGCACAATTCTACTGAAACTGTGAAATGTCTATAAATTGATAAGGAGAAATAAATATATATATATAATAGATATTTAGATTAAAATTCTATAATCTAATAGATTTTAAAGCACTTTAACAACTGATGAGTAGAATGTGATATTAGCTCTTTATCTTCACAGTGAAGATGAGAAAAAAATTAAGCACAGAAATATTTGGGGCTATTTTCATTTACTTGCATTTTCTCAGATCAGACACTAATCTAATTATTTTCTTTGATACAAAAATTTAATGTTGTGTTTTCAGAAGTGTTCTATCCCTGCAGATTTTGGTTTTTTTGCTCTTTTTCATTGGAGTCTTCAAAGTTTTTTATCAAATGAAAGACTTTATAGGACGAATTCTCCTGAGGAAATTGAAATACATTTCTACCATGGAATTTTCTTTTTGCTCTGCATAGACTCCAGGACTCTACTTTGTATTGTAATCATTTTCTTTACAGGTTATCCTTTCAGCCAAAATTCCCCCCAAAAAAATGCTTCTCAATGGATTTAGTCTCTTCTGTCTTCTAGTTCATTTCACACACATATGCAGTGACACTACCAGATTATTATGGAGCATCCCTAAAGTCTGGTGGTGTGACATCAAGGACTTTGTCATTTGGATGTAACAACTACATCAGAAAATGCTCTGCAAACACTCACTGGCCCCATCACAAAACCATTTCCTCTTAGATTTGCTCATTTCCTTTAACCCTCCCTTCGTCCCATGGGGTGATCACTCAGGTGGAAGAAAGAGTCCTCAGAATCCTTTTTTTCCCTGCATTTCAGCCATAAATCAATTATTTCACTCTGTGAAAATGTCAGCCAGCAGTAATCTCCCTAACATAGTAGAACCCAATTAAAAACTGAGAAGTTCACTATCAAGAAGTAAAACAATTATAGCCTTTTAAAAATGTGATTTTTAGTTTTTAACACATACATAGAATAAGTACACATTTGCAAATGTAGCTGACCTATAATCACTGTTTTCTTTCTTTTAATCATTATTTTCAGTGTCTGTGCTTTCATTTGGAAAGCTCAATACTGAGAAAAGTCACCAGGACAAACACAGCTTGGGAAAATCAACCTTGTGGAAATTTGGATGAGAGCAGGACCTCACTGCGTGTACTGAATGAGCTAAGTGAAATTTTAGATGTCTCAGTAAAGTTTATGGATGCAAAGGTGATCTGGGACTATAATTTTTCACTTTATTTCCAGTCCACAAGTGTTACCTTACTCCCATATCTATACTTATACTCAGTAAAAATGCCTTCCCAACACTTTGCAACAGCTCAGTGCCCCAGAAAAAGTTGGTTTCTCCATCCCAAGACCCTCCATGAGGGATGGCATCTCCCTGAGCTTCAGGCCCTGAAGGAAAAGACTTTTTGATAAAGAGACTTTTTAACAAGGCCTGTAAAGACAAGGATAAGGGTCAAAAAAATTTAGGCTGACAGAGGGCAGGTTTAGATGAGATATTAGGAAGAAATTCTCCCCTGTGAGGATGATGAGGCACTGGAAGAGGTTGCCCAGAGACTTTGGATGCTTCACCTTGGAAGGGTTCAAGGCCAGGTTGGATGGGGCTTGGAGCAACCTGGAGGAGTGGAATTTGTCCCTGCCCACAGCAGAGGCGTCAAAGATGATCTTTAAAAATACTTTTCAATCCAAACCATTCCATGATTCTGGGAAAGAGCCCTTGGTTAAACCACAGGGATGATTTCTCTCAGAGTTTTGCTCCTCAGCAGCACAGATGAAAAATAAACCTGAGAAGTTTCCATGGAAACCCTGTTGTGAATTCAGCTGAGTTCATCAAGCCTAACAAGATTTAGAAGAAACACTTCAGGGCTGATGAATTGGTATTTTCCCTGAAACATCTTAGTAGAAGCCCTAGAAATGTGCATAGAGGCCTTTATGGTATATGTAGGCCTCCTTTAAGAGTTCAGCCATGGCTTTTCCAAACCAGAGAGATGCAGTGAATCACTCACATAAATATTCAGCTTTAGCTCCAGTTGCACCTGTCAAAGCTTCTGCTGCCTTTGCAGCTGAGTGAAGATCTGGCCTGTTATTTGGCCTCGATGGTAATGCCAAGTATTTCTTTTTATTTAGCTTTCCCAGCAATGCTGTTACACTGAAATCTGCTTGTCTATTCTTAGATATCACCGCCACCACCTTGCTGTGATCGCTGGAGATGAAAGTTTATCCTGCAGGTTTATTATGCTTTGAGAAAACAAATTACTTCCTGACACTCACACGTCTCTCGTTTCCAAGACCCTTAAATGATTCTCTCATTGACTTCCCAATGTTCATTTTCTCAGCATCTATACAAAGCTGACAGCCATCAGAAATTCAAAGAGATGTTACTTCTTCTGAAGACTGAGAGCTGGAAAGTGATATCAGATCTAACTCTGAGAGAGAATGAATGAGGGGAAATAGTTTTCCTGAAAAATCTTCATCAGCTGCAAACACACACGCTTGGAAAGGTCCATCAAATGCAGCTTTCTCACTTCCCAGCTCAGTGCAAAGCATGACATCCAGATAATAAACAGAGAGAGAAGATGAAAGCAAAAAAAAGAAAAGAACCTGAAATACTGAGATAGAAACTCAGATTAAAAATAAACTGTCAAATAACTAAATTATTTCAAGATTTTTTTTTTCCAATGAGATGATTGCTTGAAATGCTGCATCTATTCCAACATATCTAGATGATTTTTAGGGTCCCTTCCAACCCAAAGTATTCCATGATTCTATTATCTCTATATTTATTTTTAATTCCTCCTGTTTGCAGCACTCCAAGCGTACACAGGTAATTTGCAGCTTCTCAGACTGGAAGGGAGAGCTCAATGTTTTGTTCAGGAATAGTCAAACCAAGGGGACACTTCATCCTGGGAGACTTTTATATATTAAGCTGGCAGCAGCATTCAAAACAGTTTTCCTATGCTCATTTATCCTGCAGCCTACTTGAATGCATAGCAACAGACATAGGAATATTATTTATTGATAACTAGGATTTTTTGCATGTTATCCTTTTAGAAATACTACCTTTAAAAATCCACTCCTATCTGCTTTGCTACTCAATTCTTCTCAATACTAATACAGTGCCTAAACAACTCTGTTTTGTAGCACACCTGCTTGACTTCTTCAGAGCAATGCACCCACTTTCCAGGTATTTCTGAAAAGGGGCTCTTTATTTGCAAACAGGTGTACCAACAGGGTAGAGCTTCTTTCTATCCTTTGTTTGTGTCCTTTCTGTTGGAAATGAATGAATTTAAAGTGGTCTCTCTCTTGCTTTTCCTTGACAATGGGGGACAGCTGCCTCTTTGTAAACAAGCACTCAGATGCCTTGGAGAACAACTCCAGGAAAGGCTGTGCAGTAATGAAAAATATGCACCAACATGCAGGGCACCCTTTCAGCCTCCCTCTCTCCCTGTCAACCAATTCAGAACATACTAAACCATTAAAGAAGAACATGAAGCTCTGGAGTAGATGGGAAGTTTTATGCCTTGTCATTATCTTCAGCTTCCAAAGCTGGCAAAGCAAGTATGGAACAATAAAAAATAACCAACCAAAAAAAACTCAAAAAAAAACAAAAACAAAAATGAAAAAAACCCCTACACACCACCACCACCAAAACACCATGAAAACCAAACAAAAGAAAAAAATAAAAGAAAATTAAAAAGCCAGTGGCTTTTTAATTAGCCAGAACCAGTGGTCTGGTCAGGATGCTTTACATGCAATGCACAGGGATATAGGCAAATAAATGTTTTGTCTTTTTCAGGTAGCTTGCAGTTGAGATTGGGTGATGAGAGTGCATTATAGTTTAGCTGGCAAGCCAGTATCTAGGCTAAATATAGAGGAAAGCAGCAAAAAAATAAACATAATTATTCTTTACCTGGCAGTGCAGTATGTGTGCTAAATATAGAAGAAAACACACAACAAATAAGTAACATGCTAACATATATATTTATGTATATATATTTGTGCTTCAAATCCTACAGCTCGAGTTCCAGCTGCCTTGAATGGCTGGGAATTTTAATGGGGTTTTGATGGAAATTTTTGTATTTCAACTGTCAAGGGATGTAGCAGGTCAAATCCCAAGCAAGCATGAATGATAAACTTCACTTGAGAAAGCAAGGATATGAGGAAAAGAAGGGAAAAGTTCTTGGGTCTTTTGGTTAACCAACCTAGGTAGCATACAGTCTCTTTTATTGTTGTTCCTGGAAGAAAAGGAGGTGTATCCTTTGATTTGGATTTTCATTCACTTCTACATCCCTTCAAAATAAGCATTTTTGGGGGGAATATTCATTCAGAGATTTAAAATGGGTTAATTGTTATATCAAAGCAACCGTGGGAAAGCATATGACAAGCATATTAGCACAAGGGACATTACAGAAAATATCTCATTATTTTTTACAGTTCCCTAACAACATAAGGAAGAATTACCATTGATTTACAGCCAAGGTACTGAGAGGTGCATTTGTTCAGCACAGTGCAAACCCTGAGCTGGGCTAAACAAGGACAGCAGGTCAGTAAATGCATTTGCCTTGGCAAGCTCAGGGATGGAGGTGTTGCTCTCAGGTGCAAATTTGCTGCAATACAGCCATGACAAAGTGCAGGTCTGTGATGTCCCAGCTTTGCAGGCAGACCCAGCATGGCTGAGTCCCTCTGTGGCAGAGGAGGTCAGAGTGCAGGAGGGGAGCTCACCTCTCATTCTCAGGGGTACAAACTGAAGGCATTTCCCTCTGGATAACCCACGGGACTATCTCCACTATGAGCACACAGAGAGTAAAAGACATTTTGCTTTAAGGGAGGGAGTGAGATCCTCTTTCTTTGTTTCCAGAAAGGAACATCAGAACCCATGTGGCAAGCCTCCTGCCTGGCAGCTCCATGTGCCATATCCTAATAGGATGCAAAACACCTGCCTGGCAAGATCAGGATTATTGGAGCTGAGCTCATGCATTGCACGGCTTTTTCTAATGAATCCCTCTTTAGCATACATTTATGCCAGTTGACAAAGTGAAAGAAGCAATTCCTTTAAATATTGAGCATTCATACGTAAATTGCAGCCTCGCGGAATCTTCTCCTATCCAAACGGAATCCTTTATCTATTTCTGTTATATAAGAAAAGCAAATAATTTCTTATCGGTTGACTTTGAAATACAGGCAAGTGTTCAGTAGGAGTATTATGAAGTGTCAGCTTTTCTACAGCATTTACTTTTCATGCTCTTAATTTCTCATTTCATTATCTTGTCTTATTCTCTTGCCATGTCAGTGTTTTGATTCGATGGCTTCCATGTGACAAGAGCTCTTGCTGTGTGAGCGATACAAATGCAGCTTTAAAAGTGGTGGTACAACTTCCTATTAAGGCAGAGGCTCTTCCTCAGGAATTTCTTAAATCTGCAACTGAGACAAGGCATAAACCAGGGAAACTTTGATATGCACAGCAAGCTAAGCCCTCCTGCAGTCCCTGCCACAGATTGCTCTGCAAAACCTTTCTTTGTGTTCCTGATTTGCAGAGGTTTGATCTGTTATTGCCCTGGCAAGGCATAAACAGCACATCACACTCTTATCTCTAAATGCTCTCACTTCAATCAGCAAGATGCTCAACAGCTTCTTACAGAAAAAAATATCATTATTACTTTAATGCTTGAAGAAAGGGCAATATTTTTCCTTGGCTTTTCCTTGGGGTCTCTACCCCAAGCAGAAAACGAAAAGTACAACCTGGACAGAGTCTTTTTCTGCCAATAATGGCCAAGTTGACATCCCTGTCCTCAGAAATAATCCGAGGGAGGCATTGTAGTAGTGGCCATTGGGAATCTTGAGGCCATGTCTGCTGCTTTCAGGTGCAGTGTGGAAAAAGGAGAGCCTCAGTGGGTCTTGAAAAGGCAGGACAGAGCACAAAACCTTCACAGAATGAGGATGAGTGTGGGAGGCCATGAAGATGCTCTGAGCCAGGCTGGGAGAGTTGGAGCTGCTCAGCCTGGAGAATAGAAGGCTCCAGGGGAACCTCAGAGCCCCATCCAGTGTCTGAAAGAGCTCCAAGAGAGCTCCTGAGGGACTTTGCACAATGAGCTCAAGTGGCAGGACAACAGGGAATGTTTGTAAACTGATAGAGGGCAGGGTTAGATTGGATAAGAGAAAGGAATTCTGCCCTGTGAGTGTGGTGAGGCCCTGGCACAGGTTGCCCAGAGAAGCTGTGGCTGCCCCACTCCTGGAAGTGTTCAAGGCTGTGTGGACAGCTCTTGGTATAGTGGAAGGTGTCCCTGCCCATGGCAGGGGATTGGAGCTGGATGATCTTTAAGGTCCTTTCCAGCCCAAACCATTCTGTGGTTCTAAGTCTGGCATTTCTGTGTAGGAAAGGAGAGAGGAATGAGTAAAAACAGTTGAACTGAACCCAAGTGTATCATGAGAAACAGACCTGGAAGAAGAAAGTCAGCTTCTCTGAAGAAGTCCATTTCATACAACACCAAGAATCAAGGAATGTCTTGCTAAAGAAGTATTTGGGGTTTCTTGTTTAGCAAGAGATACATCAGAAGTCCCAGTCATAACCTCTCTCTCTCTCTCTTCTGGCTTTATACTCTCACCACATCATATTTTGGAAAGGAAATGCTGCAAAACTTACACACAAAGGACTCACCTGAGGAATTCCACTGCACACAAGTGATGTGAGGAAGAACTGCTCACATGGAGCAAGCAAGGCCCTGGAAAGGGAACAGTGCAGTGCAAGGGAAGTGCCTGACCAAATGTGTTCAGTGGGATCAGGGCAGCCCCCAGCTGCACACAACTCCCTTTGTAGGAATGAGGAACACAAGCTTTCATCTCTTCAGAGGAAACTTTAATTAACATAATGGGAAATTGCACCACTGGAATGAGCAGAATCGTTTGTGTACATTCCAGCTGTATTTATGCTGTGAGCTGACTCACAACTCAGAGCAATTTGACTCCAGGATCTCCTCATTTGCCAATCTAGAGGAGGAACAGGCCAGATTCCCTAAGCAGATGAAAAGGCTTCAAGTTTTCCTCTTGTTCTGCGGAGCTGTTGTCGAAGAGAAGAGAAGAGAAGAGAAGAGAAGAGAAGAGAAGAGAAGAGAAGAGAAGAGAAGAGAAGAGAAGAGAAGAGAAGAGAAGAGAAGAGAAGAGAAGAGAAGAGAAGAGAAGAGAAGAGAAGAGAAGAGACTGGGCTTTGAGGAACCTGGTCTAGTGACAGTTGTACCTGCCCATGGCAGGAGGCTGGAACTAAATGATCTTTAAGGTTGCTTTCAACCCAAAGTATTCTCATATTCTATGATCTTTTAATAACCTCAGAACTCCTCTCAAAAATCACTGCAGTGTTTGATTGTGCCCTGTGGTGTGAGTCAAAGGAGAAGGTGGCCAGAGAAGGTGCTGAGGAGTCCCCAGGCTGTGATTCATCTCTTGTAAGGGCACATGGCACATGAGGACAAGGAACAGCTGAGATGGAGCTTGTCCATCTGGACACCTCATGCTGCTGTGTACACACCGTGTCCTCAACATATTCCCAAATTCTCCATTGACTTACTCCTGAAAAATCATTCTGATAGAGACTGCACATCTGGGTGTGGATGGTACTACCAACTGAAATTGTTGAAAAATTATACTTACATATTTCAGAGTCAAATTATTTCTTTGTTCTTTCTTCTTGTTCTTCCTCTTTGGCACGGTGAAATGGAGATGTTGTGTCATATCCACCTTGAAAAGCAATTGCCATCTTCAGAGGTGGAAAGAAAGAGATGGAAAAAGAGTGAATTTAAGCCATATCTTCAGATTAGCTTATGCACAGTAAGCACATGACTTGAAAATTGAAGTGTCTTTTGCTTCTATCTTATTTAAATCACTCTGTTTTCATTTTTCCAAACTTGAGACTTATTTTAATTAAAAAAAACCCATACTTACTAATTAGAAAAATGATTAGGTTAATCAACAGCTGTTCAATTCAAGTGACATTCTGGAAATTAAATTTGTAACTCTTCTGACTGAGCTCAAATACCATCTCAGTATCTTTGGTTTTCTAAATCAATATATTTGGGAATGGATAAGTTAGACTACTTATGATTCTAGGTTAAATTCTTCAGGAATATTGGCTGGAGAAATTATGTGCATGGCTGAGTTCATGTACGCAAATGGAAAATTATATCCTTCAAAACAAGAGGATGTGAAGCTTGTTAATGTGAAACAGGGATTAAAGTCCATTGTCTGATCCAGGGAATTTATCCTGTGTGTTGATCCTATCTTAACTTTGTCCCCATTAAAAGGATACACAGCCATTTCCACAGGGATGACAAATTGTTCATTTCTGGTCAATTTGAAATGAAATTGTTTATTTGTTTGTAGGTCAGTCAGTGAACTGAAATACCCCTTTTTGTGTGCAATCCTTGTTCTGTGTAAAACAAAACCAGGGCAGAGATGCTTTGATTTCACAGAAAAAGCCACACTGTAACAAAGCATGGACAAGAACCTGAAGTAAGAAGGTAAGAAGTGAAACAGGATATGACAGAAAAGATGTCCAGGTGAAAATCAAGGAACAATACATAACATAAAACCTTTGACACTCAGCACAGACAGTTAATGGATAGAAGAACAGCAGTAAAAAAAAAAAAAAGTTTTTAAAAACACTTCCTTATTTTTGTAGATATTTTTGTCCTAATGGAAAATAGCTGAAAATGGGAAAAGAACAACAAGGAAGGTTAAAAAAAAAAAAAAAAAAAAACACACCAAACAAACAAACCAAAAAAAAAAAAAACCAACATGGTAGTGGGACAAAAAGAGAGCTCTGAAACACTCTTTCCCTAAAAAATAATGCTAAGCTGGAATATCTGGTGCCCCATTAGCAGTGGAAAACTAATTTCTGAATATTCTACTTATTTGTCTCACTTATATTATTCCAGCACTTGGTTTTTCAAATATAGTCTGACTGCTGGGAATTCACGTTTTCCTGAAGGCTTCCTGGTCATTGCAAATCTCCAGTAATACAGGGTGTTTAATCAGGGATCCTTATTCCCCAAGGGAATTCTTCTGGTCCACACATTTTGAAGGAGCTCAAGGCCCTGGGAGTTATTTTCAGAAGCAGACACACAGGTAGGTCTTCCTCAGTCCACATCAAGAACTTGCTTCTTTGTTTGCTATTAAACCTGAACAAAAAATATTTTAAGAAGTGGAGAATGAAAAGCAAATCTATTGGAGTGGTTATGTTGCAGTGCTTCCATGAATCAATAATTTCCTGAGTTTCCTGATTTTGACTAAGCTGGAAATTATTTCCTGAATTTAATGCTTCAGGCCCTGGAAATTCTTCTTAGGTTAGAGATGTGCCTACTACAAATGAGAGCAACATTGACTGTAAGACCTTTGGTTTATGCCCAGCAGTGAACATCCCTCCCCCAGATTTGTCAGTCTCAAACATATCCTTCCAGAAAGGTTTGGAGAAGGCTTCCTTTGAGGGTTTGTTCAGTCAGTTCTGGGGTTTTTTTTTTCTAGTTCCTGAAGGGCCTTGAGCTTTTCAGATTCACCTGAGATTGCTCCTGACAGCAGACAAACACAAGGAAGATAAGAGATTTATCTTATCCCCAAAAAAAAAAAAGCTTTAGGAACATGATAGCAAAATTGGAAATAACCAGAGAAACACAAAAACCAATAAAAGGTGAAGTGAGATTACAGTGTCTCCTTTTCTAGCTGCCACTTTGGATTGCTCTGTGGGACAACACTGCGTTGGGATCCAAGGTCATGAGCCCTTCTCCCATCTGACAGTTTCTATTCAGAACTTACAGCCTCCCTAAACATCTTTCCTCACTGACACTCGAGTTTGTTCTAACTATGATTAAGTTTTACAGAAGCTTCTCAGCAGATTTTAAGGATTCCCCAGGCTCTCTTGTAGTTTAGGAAACCTTATCCTTCTGCAAAATTCTCCAGCTGCTCCCTGTCTGCCACAAATGCAGATGGAGCACCACTGATTGAAGCAATGATAGTTTCACTTTGATATGCAGAAGGAACATTTGTAGGGCTGGTTCATCCTCCCTCAAGGACTTTTATCTCCAGAAGCCAAGGGAATATCACTTTACTTCTCTCATTACAAATGAACACATCATCCAAGTTTAGTTTGTAGTTCACCACCCTGGACACAAGGAAGAAATATTTAGGACAGGATGCTCAGACCCCTTTCCCTGCAGGCCCCCTCCCTCAGCAGGGTTATTTTAGGGCTAGGAGCCACGAGGATACCCAAAAAATCCTTTTCCCTCCAACATCTGCCAGGGAGCCATCCTGCACCCCATGAAGGAGACCAATGATCACATTCATTGATTAAATATCCCAGCAAAAAAGGATGATGATGATGATGATGATGATAAGCACTATGAGAATGATGAGGTATTTGAACAGTCCAAACCTGCTTTGCTGGTGACTCAGACCAGGAAACAAAGACTTCCAACTTGACTGGCAGGAACCTACCAACCTCCTGAGAAGAATTCTCTTGGGGGGAAGGTGGGAGTTGAGGGGGAAATAATGTCATGAACCATTTTAGGCTGGATCAGTTAGTACAACCATTAGCCCAGCACGGCCAAAACCACCACAAAACCCCAAGTGCCACATCTATGTGTCTTTTAAGTCCCTCCAAGGATGGTGACTCCACCACTACCCTGGGCAGCCTGGTCCCAGGGCTTGACAGCCCTTTCTGTGAATAAATAGTTCTTATTCTCTTGCAAAAGCAGAGGTGCTTCTAGTCTGCTCAAATGCAGTGCATTTATCAACCACCAGGGATGGGAGAAACCACTGAAGACAAACTTTCAGAGTTCCATCAGATCATGTGATGGGTACATGGGTGAGGGTGGTAGACAGGACACCTGAATTATCCTCCTGATCTGGCACTGCTTTGAGAAACCCAGCTGTGGAAATATCTCTCCACCTCTCAGTGTCCTGGACTGCATCTCATAACACAGAAATTGAAAACTCTGTATTAATGTCTGACATGATTAAAATGTTAAATTCCTGTCCTGGTCAGGAGTCTTCTAAATGCAAATAATGAGAACAATCTTTACATGTCTGTAAGAAAATATATTTATATGCTGGGAAATAATTTAAAATGGGAGAACAGAATTCTTCTTGTTTTTCTGCTCACCATGAAGCAAATCAATGAGGTCAATAGGAACAAGAATCATCCAACAACTCTCATTTATTCCTGTTTTCCCATCTGCCTATAGTATAATTACACACCAAAAAAAATAAAACAATAAAAATACATTGATACACTTACTAACTCAAGCACTCATAGCTTTGGAAATGCTACAATGGATTTTAACTGTTATTGACTTATTAATCCCATCTGGCAACATAATTTATATCCCACATACATTTATGCTATTATTCAAATAGTTTTTAACCAAAGAAATATCTTTTTGCTTTCATCTCTGGGAAACTCCACCAGGAAATTTGGTATTTGATGACATTTGTTATTATTTGATGATGAGAGGAGAACAGTGAGACTTTGAGCCATATTTTTCTCATTTTAGGATCTAAAGCTGTGTGAACCCTTTCCATTCTGCAAAACATGATCCCAGATTCCTCAGGCCTATAGATCCCACAGGTTCTACATTCTGAACCACAATTAAAATTCTTCCTCTGCTCTATTCAACCTGCTACATTCCAGAACTCTTAGTCCAAAGAAAATCCCGCTCAGCTTTTGCTTTTGGAATTCTGCTTTTCACGTTAGTCTAATCTCCAAGGACCAGAACTTTGTTCAGATTGAAATTGGCTTTTCAGGGATGAAAAAATTCTTTTGGAATGTTCACTGGAAGCAAAAGGAATAGAAAATCCCCATGATTTTTCAGAAATGCTGAAGCAACTGAAATATTTTACTAACCTGACTCCTGAAAATGGGCAAACCCACTTTGATTAAGCTTTGCAAAAATAAAGACACAATCTGCTAAGGCAACTGTTGGGGGCGGGGGAATGTTAACCTCAGAATAAGAAGTTGTAGATAACCAAATATCAAATTTTAAATGGAAAATCTCTGCCAGCGTATAGTCCTGGGAAAAAAAGAGAGAAATGAAAATGGATTTGGAGACTCTGTTACAGCAACATTAATTCTGTGTAACACAAAACTATCACAGCATTCTCATTATTCTTATAAGATTGAATGAGATTAAAGGCTGTCATCTTTCTACGTCTTTATCTAGAATTTCAGAAGGGAGCTCAGCAAATCCAGTATTTGATAAAAGGGAATATAATACTTGATGACTTCACCATGTAGTAACTGGGAGAATATTTCTTCTTAGGGAGAAGAACCCACAGGCAGAAATGGGCTCAGTCTACCCTGGTGCTGAGCTGGAAACATCAGATCCTTATTATCTGCCATGCTATACCAAAGCTATTTGTCTTCCCTTCCAGGATTATTGATCCTCATCAAGAGCTCAGCACCAGGAGTCTGGACTGTTGGCTTGGCACAGCATGAGGTGGAGAAAACCTGAGTCAATATTCACCTTGTCATGCAAATGAAGTCAGAGGTTTCAGAAGAGCTTGTCAAGGACTGTGGAATGATCTCCACCAAGGCATAAGGATGCTCAAGTGCCATTCAGGGTTCTCAAAATACAGACCTCCTCCACAAAAATACAGGAGAAAATCAATTGAGCCTGTAAGGAATTCTGTGCTGCCTATATAATTCTTCTTGGAAAAGGACAATAGAAAGAAGGAAACCAGCACCACAGATATTATTCATACTGAACTATATCCTTTAATACACTCCTAGGGGTTGTACTGATGTTGTAACAACACAAACATTAAAGCAGCAGAATGGATTTCCAAGGGTTTAACTTCATGAGTCAAACCTTTTACTAACATCATTCCTTCTGGCAATTTTCTTGCTGTAAACATTGTAATCAGAGTTCTACTGGCATTTCTATTTCAGTCTCATTCCCAGCTGCTGGTAAGTTTTCTGATGGCTGTTGACATAATTCAGAGCAACTTTAAATGATGATCCAAGCTGTTCTCACTCTCAACTGGCCTGTAACCTGTACAGGAGTGAGATTATGAGGAATTAGCTTCTCTTAGCCCTGAACATCCTGTGTTTTTCCCCACCCGTTGGAAAGGTAAAATAATGACCTTAATTTTATCAGCATCTGAATCAAAGTTATTGTTTCAAGTTCATTTATTCCATGTGTCACAAAGACAAATCTGAGGCACAGTGCACATTGCACATTTTCTTCCCCTGGCTTGCCTTATATCTTATTTGCTGCCAAGTTGTCCAATGCAAATAAACTGTGATTTCAAGGGGAAAGTCAGCAAAGAAGTGTTGTGGAGTTGATGGATATTTACTTTGACTTTGTGACTGGAGGCAGAGCACAAAGCAGGGAATATCTGAACAACCTAGAAAGGAATACACAGTTGTCATTTCTCCAGTCACTGGCCCAGGTGATCTCATTAACAGAAGCACATTTTATCAGTGGAGATTGTTGCCATAATGACTTGATCAAAGTAAATGCTTCACTGGGTACACGCACACAGTCAGAGCCAAATATTCCAAACAGCCTGGATATGTTACGGTAGAGCTGAAAGATTTTTACCTTTTTCTGCACTATTAATATCTTCCCATCAGCTAATGCATTTTTCCTTCTGTGCTCAGAGATGTCTCAGCAGGGAGCAGAGACTTGCTGGAGGCCCTTAGGGTATTTAAAGCTACACAGGGAGTAGGGGAGCTTCTTAAAGACATGTAGCTTAGCTTAGATAAGTTAAGATGACTTAACTAAGGTGAAGACAAAACCACAAGGTCAGTGCAGGATAGAGGGCAGTGCAGCACTGGTCAATTCTGCTTTGATAGAAATGCCAATTTCATAAAGGTCTATTTGCTTTTTTCTTCCTTCAGAGAGTCATGTTTTAATGAAATATGAAAATGGGAAAGATTATGTTTCAGAGATTTATTTTTTGTAAGATGAGTCTAAATGCACTCCAGATTAGTCAGTGACAGTGTTTGAGCACTGGAGGAAATTAAGTCTCTCTAAGTCTAAGAAGGAGACAGGAATTGGCATTTCTTGCCAAAATGTCCTTTCCCCCCAAGACTTCAAATGATGCTCCTTTATTTTTAATATGGAACAAAACCAAACCTTGATGCCTCCACCTTTTTGTAGAAGACAATTCTCTGTTCTGGCCAGCATCTGGCCTTGCACAGAATAGGGGAAAGATGGTTTCTGGGAAATGTTCCTTGCACAGCCATTTTCACAGCCAGCCTTGACCACGCTGGAAGTTCTGCTCTTCTTCAAGTAGGATCAGGGCTTAACCTCTTCATTCTGTGCCCTACATTATTTTCATATGACAAGAACCTTCTAGGAAGGTCTTTAAGGATTTTTTCTAAGAATTTACACTGCTTCAAGGAGTGTTTATCCTCTCCTTCATCTCTTCCCACAAAACCCATTCTCAAATGTGAGCTCGTGTCCAATGACCTTCAACAGCTCCTTTTGTTTTTGTTGTTCTTTGACTCCAGAAAATCTCCCTCTCTCCCTGCAAGTCAATTTGTGAGATTTTTGTACTAAAAAAATCATCTGAAGTCAAGATGTCAGTGCTCTCATTACCACTCCAGACAGGAAACTACCTCTTGTGATGTGGCCAATGATAAAATGCCATTTCTTTTATTCAGTGATTTGTATTTAATTTACCATTCTGTCTCCTTTATATGTCCACTTTTTTCTATGATCAGCATTTAATAAAATCTGGCACAGACACAGATGGTTTTGTCTGCATCACTTACTGTTCAGCACCTGAAAGGAAATCTTGAATGTGAAAGCATCAGGTGGGCAGCAAAAACAGATCTCATTTTATTTCTCACCTCTTAGAAATCTCTTTATTATTTCCTTGTTTCCAGCACACTCATCCCCAAAGGCTCCCTATTTGTCACCACTCAAATGTTAATTTTATTAGACTATGCTGCACATGGAATTACTCTCATATAATCCATTGCCTACTTGTTTCCCTCATGTATGATTAGCTTTTGCCTCCAAATTCTTATATAATACTCAATAGAGAAATATCACTGTATTCTGGGTGTTTGGGTAAATAACCCTCAAACTCTGCAGGAGACTTGGATATTATGACCGTTTCCTTAACAAATAGAGAAACGAGACCTGCAGGTTTCACTGCTCTTCTGCCAGTGAATTTGATTCCAGATAGATCAAGGGGCTTGTGATGGGTTTGCTGCCTATGTGACCAAGATGGGAATTGAGCCAACATTTCCTGGGGCTACATCCTTGCTAATCCAAAAGAACATCCATTTTTCATCTCAGTCATTTAACATGAAGCAAAATGTGACACGATGGCTCTGTGGCAGACAAAAGAGAACAATCCCAACCACATGTGTCACAGTGCTGGTACAACATCAGTGAATCTTGGGCTTGATGGACTTTGAAATAAAACTCAAATGGGTTTGGATGCTTATGAGAAAGCTGAGAGGAAACAGTGCTTGATATTCTGCAGACAATACAGAGAAAAAAACCTGCAGGAATAATAGTAATTTTGCAGGGGTGGGTACTTCTAGAAGCACACCCACTGCTTCCATGGGTTTTTTGGTCACTTGGGTTTTTCTAAGGAAAAAAAGAAATATAGCTGGAAATGCCTTAACTCTTCCCAGCTGTATCTGACTTCAACACACAAGAAAGCTCTCCATTCCTCAGTTCTATAGAGATACAGAATGTATAGTTATAAATCAGAAGGAATCTTTAATCCTTACATGAGGATACAGCTTTTATACACCAGCAAGGAATCAAGAGTCTGCTCTGAGTGACGTGAGGGAATAAATCTGCTTCTCAGCATGAGTTACTGGAAAGAGGTTTTGGCATCTAAAGCAGAAGTGTGGTTCCTCACAGAGCTTTTGCCTTCCTCTCCTCCTTCCTTCTGTCTCCTGAATTCATTGTCCTGGAGTGATCTCCTCCCAGATGGGTCCCTCCCTTTGACTCGTTTAACCCACAGCTCCTCTGAAGATGAGGCAGATTCACAGGAGGGAAACACCTGAGGATGGGGTTCGTGGTGCTCACAGGATTCACTGCTGCCTTTGGAAGATCCACATCCTGGAGCCTCCCCTAAATCCATGCACCAAACCTCAGTATTCCCATTTCTGCTCTGAGTGACACAGACTGCCCCAGTGTGGAGACAATTTCTCCCAGTACAAAGGCCAGTGGCACAGCCTGAGGAGGCAGGTGGGCTGCTTCAGCCTCACTCTGCTGATCTGGCAGAAAAAAACAGCACTTCCAGAGGTCTGGCATCATCTGACCCCATGTAGGAATAGGCCACATCCTCACTAATTGCCTTGTCCTCCAATTAAAAGAAGAACATATGAACATAAAATATATCCTGAGACTGGGTCCAATAATCTGTACCGAGAGATGCAAATAAGGAGGCAACACAAACCTGGCCACTGTCTGTAGCCCTTTCCTTCTGTAGTGTCACAAATTCCATACTTAATGTATTACAGATGCTTGCCTCTTCACTGCATTCCCAAATATTCCCTGACATGATTTTGGCCATGTTATTTTTCTATTTTCAGTCTTCACAAGTTCTGTGGCAACAAAGCTCCAGACATTCACAGCCACTCTGTTAAAATATACATATAGAGTTGTAGAATCATAGAATAGCTTGGATTGAAAAGGTCCTTAAAGATCATCTCATTCCAGCCCCCTGCCATGGGCAGGGACACTTTTCCCTATCCTAGGTTGCTCCAAGCCCCATCCAACCTGGCCTTGGACACTTCAGGGATGGGGCAGCCACAGATTCTCTGGGAAATCTGTTCCAGTCTCTCACCACTCTCACAGGGAAGATTTTCTTCCTAATATCTCATCTAAACCCACCCTCTACCAGTTGGAAGCCATGCCCCTTGTCCTGTCACTCCAGGCTCTTGTAAATAGCTCCTCTCCTTCTTTATGTGTCCACTCCCCTCAGGAACCAGAAGATCACAATTAGATCATTCCTAAACGTTTTATTTTCCAGACTGAACAATCCCAGTTCTCTCAGCCTTTGTTCCTTCCCTCTGATCACCTTGGTGGCCTCCTCTGGACTTGCTCCAACAGCTCCACATCCTTTCTGTGTGGGGGATCCCAAAGCTGGATGCAGCTGTGCAGGTGGGGTCTCACCAGAGAGCAGTAGAGGAGCTGAATCACCTCATTTATGTACTTTCTTTTGTTTGTTTGTTTGTTTCTTACTCTGTGTGTTTTAAATCCATCTCCTGTAATTTTAGGGAGTTTTCCCTATCATTAGATTGAATTGATCTCATCCAACACCATTTTAATTACAATAATCTTGAGGATACCACCTTCACATTTTTCCTCTCCAAACTGAAGATTACCCAACTTTGTATTGTCTCTCCAAGAAGCAACTTCTCCTTTCCATCAGCAGTGTGAGTTGTCCTCCTCTGCATCCTTTTTAGCTGTTGATTTGGGCTTTTTCTTCTTTAAACTTGAGTTGGTTTGGGCTTCTGCATGACAAAATTGTGTTTTCCACAAAAATGTTCAAACTTGATTTGACAATACTAAAAGACAGGGAACACACAGCTTCCCTTGCTTGTTTGTTGCAGTGACTAATAGCCCCTACTGCTAAAAAATGCCAGTTATTAGTGTTTGCTTGTCTGTCTCTGCCTGTTGCTCCTTCTTGAAATGTGTTTTTCTGGTAGGCTGAAGGTACTCTTACCATCCAGAATTTTGTCTTTACAAAAGCCTTTTATACCTTGTGTACAAAGCACTTTCCAGGCTTTTTTTTTTACCCTCTTTTTCTCTCACAAACTGAAATAAATTGAGTTCTTTACATTGGTCAGTGCCCAGTCTTATACCCAGACTACAAATCATGTCTGGGCATCACTTCCAGAGCTGGTGTCCTCATTGCACAGCTGTGGGTGGGGAAAAAACATCAGCTTGTCTTTTGTGCACCCAAGATCTCATTAGCACTGTTTTCCCATTAGCTCTGCAGCCCAGGGAACACTAAATAAGTGGCTCATCTACTGTGCCAAGCAAGTGTTTTCCAGTGCTTTCCCCTGACTTGTAGGTCAGGATGTCCTCTTTGCTCCCAGATATATAACCATGCCTTGAGCACTCACAACTGCTGGTCTTCTGCAGGGGATGCAAACAAGAAGCTCTAGGCAGTTTGGCAATTTTAGCCTGAGCAATCCACTCTCTCCCTAATCAGCTGTGTCTAAGAGGCAAGTAATTAAATTATAACGTTGGTAAGGTGCTCCCTTGGGAGGCTGGAGTGAAGGTAGAGGCTGGTTTTCTTCTTAATGGGTGAGCACTCTAAAAGCAGGAGTTCAGCAGGGCTTTCCAGCCTGGTTCTTGTTCTTAGTTCATCCAGTGACTCTCAAATAAAGGAGTCCCATGTGACAGTGTTCACAGGGGTCTTAGGATGAGGGAAGAGATGAAGATCTGACTCCAGGTTTCAGAAGGCTTGATTTATTATTTTATGATATATATTACATTAAAACTACACTATATGAATAGAAGAAAAGGTTTCATCAGAAGGCCAGCTAAGAATAGAATAGGAAGGAATGACAACAAAAACTTCTGTCTCAGACAGAGTCCAAGCCAGCTGATGGTGATTGGCCATTAATTAGAAACAACCACATGAGACCAATCACAGATGCACCTGTTGCATTCCACAGCAGCAGATAATCATTGTTTACGTTTTGTTCCTGAGGCCTCTCAGCTTCTCAGGAGGAAAAATCCTAAGGAAAGGATTTTTTTATAAAAGATGTCTGTGACAGTCCCAGACCCCCACCAGGTGAAGGTGCAAAGCACTCTCCCTTGAGGTCCCACTTGTCATGAGTATGAGCAGATGGATGAGGCCCACAGCACATCAATGCTGCAGTGTTTTATTATGTCTCTAAATTAAAATTCCAGGTACTTATGCAGCTTTAGATATTATCACATAATGACAGGAAACTGCAATGATTCTGTACCTTAGTGAGAGTATTCAATGCACAGCTTTTGGATTGAATTTCTGCTTGTAGTCTTTTTTGTTTTGATCCAGGTTTTCAATGTCTTTGCCTTTCTTGTAACTCGAGCATCGAAAGCATACGCCTTGAATTGCTGAGAAGATACATCTCTTCTTGTCCCTCTCTCCATATTATACAGAAACAGGATTGATGGTAAATTGCCAGTGCTGCAGAACAGAGATGAAGCTTTAGTCTTCATTTGTGTGCATGCTTTTGTACAGGCCCACGCACTGCTGACCTTACAGAAGATGAAAGTGTTCTTAATCGGAGCAGAAAACGTGGAGAAAAATATCACAGTGTAGACAAGAAGAAAAACTCTCAGTGGCTCTCAGCTTAGGAGACATTTATTCTGTCCTCCTTTGTAGTTTGTTTCATTTTGACTATTTTTGTTGTTGTTGCTGTTGTTCAATTTTCTGCAGAAAGCAATTAAATTAATAGAAATTGATTTGTGTATCTACAGCTATGTACAGGGAAGTTGGGCTACACTGGGCACATATATCACAAACAAACTTTCCTTTCATGGTTTCTTACTGAAATCATTTATTAAAGCCCACTTTAGCTTCACTCTGGTCAAATTTTTACCACCACCACATCCAAGCCCACTCCTCAGCCCCTTCTCCAGCTTTTGCTTTCACTGGAAAAAGCAAAATGTATCAATTCAAGACAGAATGGATGCAAGGTATGATAAATAGCATAAAATCAGATATGGCTAATTCAAACCAGCTTCAAACAATTTTACAATCAGTGATTTTTACCTCACAATAACCTTGAGAATGAGGAATATTATTGTCCTTGGACAAATATTTCCCTGAGGATGTGAGCAAAGAATTTTTCATGTAAACCAGCATCACAGTGGGGCTATGCTAACTTTTATCTGCTGAGGTTCTGCTATAGAATAAAACTCAGGGGGACAAACATAAGCAAAAGTTATTTCCTTGTAAGATAATCTCATGGAGAGATACACACCATCCTTGTTATGCAGGGTAGGTTGAAGCCTATGTCAGAAATTGCTAATTATAGCAGCCAGCTCCATACTTGTGGTGTTATTCAGCTGCATCAACCTCTTTCCACAGCCTAATCCTGTGCAGAAGGGCAGGCTACCTTCCTCTGTGTTCATATATGACTTCATATGACTTCAGACGTGTTTCCCCCAGAGCTATTTGAGCAGAATTACTCCTCAATCAACCACCTCCCCCCTTTTCAGTGGCTTGCTGAACCCCACCAAACCCATGTTGTCCTTGCCAGTTCTGCACAAAACTTCCTCTGAGAACCTGTCGGCAAAATGCCCTTACTAGTCCTTTCCTTGGTGAAATCAAAGGTAACAGAAAGGACTGACCTAAGAGATTCAGGAGCAGGAGTTGGATAAAAGAAGGAAGAAGACAAGAAGAGGTTGTAGATATGAACATAAAAATCAAAGAATATTTGGGTTGGAAGGGACCTCAAAGATGATTTCATTCCACCCTCCTGCCATGGACAGGGACACCTTCCACCAGAGCAGGTGGCTCAGAGTCTCATCCTGGCTGTGAAAACTTCCAAGGTTGCAACATCCAAAATTCCTCTGGGCAACCCAGTGCCCTGCTGCATTGCCCAAAGGAACTCTGCAGGGCTGCCATGAAAAGCTAACAGGGAGTATCTTGTGCTGGCAAGGCCTAGCAGGAAATGCAGTTAAATCCCAGCCCAGGGCTGTCACCACATCAATGGCACCTAAACCCACTGTCTGTCAGCTAAACCCACTGTTTCCTTATCCCGCACCTCTCTGCCCCACTGTGCTGGAAATGGATTCCCAAAAATTACAGTAAAAGAAGTCTCACAAATGTGGCATGCAGATTATTAAACTGGATTTGTACAACATCATGTGCATGAGGAGCATCCAATAATCAGCGAGGGTGTTGAAGCATTCCTTGGCATGGATTGAATCAAGGCTTTGGTCCCCTGTGATATTTTGTCTGGTTTTCACAGGGATTTGAGGCAATCCTTTCCCTGACAAACAATTAGAGCAGACACATGAGTGAATCCTTTTCCAGCCTGCTCCTCACCAAGGCATGAAGTCAATTGCTGGTGCCACAAATCTTGGAAATGGCAGATTTCCTAATCCCAGAGTTTAATTCTTGGCATTTTTCATAAGCCTCTAAGCAGGAGGCAAATAAGCTTGATCAGTCTTTGAAGCTGATTGTGCCAGCATCCAACAGACAGCCTTTATTTCAACATCCAAAGCCTCACACAGCATCCCAGGAAGGAAAAGCAGGCCACATCCTGAAGGGATCAGCAAGATTTCTCCCCATAGATTTAAAACAGGATAAACACACCTCATGCTTTCCAGGAAGGGCTCTCAGAGGACCAGTGTAGAAAACAAGTTACCGCAGCTACAGAAGATTTTTCTGGCTCAATTTTATTGTTGCTGATGCTCTGAGAACAGCATAGGGTAGGAGTCTGCATTTGATAAGAGATGTTTACAGTTTTTGTCACTCCTGCACTCAACCTTGTCCTGGTTTCCAGCCTGGATTATCATAATCCAAAGCCTTTGTTGTGGTTGGTTTTTTTTTGTTGTACTTGCTTGCAGTAGTGAATGGGAAAGAAATGGGATTAATCAGTGATATTCAGCACAATATTGGAACACATTCAGCCATAATCCCTTGGTGAGTTCAGTCTGAGTATCACAAACTCATTATGTGGGAATGTATTTCACACTTTTGCCTCTTGTTTTCTTTGTGGTGTCCCAAATATCATAGGACACCATGTCCCAGCCACCTCTTGACAGAGTAGTTAATTTGACTGTTCCTCTACAAATTTGTGTTTTAAAAGCCCTAGACTGGTTTAAAGCATGTTGATGATCTTTTCTTGCACTGCACATGTCATTAGAAAAATATTACAAATGTTCAGACAACACATCCGGCAGAAAAGAGGAGATGGAAAACCCTGGGAAGGGGCAGCTAAAGGCATTATCTCTTCAGCTGGTGCAGCTGGAGCCAGAGAACAATTTCAGATTTCCTAAAATCTGTAAAAGACTGCAACACTTACACTGACAAAATGTTCAAGAGCAAGCAATGTTCATGAATTAAAGAAAAAGCAAAACTAAAACCTTATATTTCTATGAAAGTGGAAGTTTCATTGAAAGGGATTCACAAGGAAATGTCTGTCCTGTGGTTACATTTTTCTCATGTCCCATAAAATGAATGCATGGGTTAGAAGTGTCTCTTGCCTTGATTCTGTTCTGGTTTATGCACATTGAATTCACTTTGCAGTTTTCTTTGGGAAGCACTAGCAAGGGTTCACTTTTTTATACTTAGCCATCTGTATTCACTAAGTTAGCAAGCAAGTAAAGTGAGAATTATGACACTTTATGCTAAATACATGATACTTGATGGCTCTGCACATGGCATATGGCACTTCACAGGGCTGCACTGGGAGACTTAAAAAAGAAGAAAGGCTAAGAAGAGACATCTGACACAGGATAAGTAAAAGAGCAAAAGTGGAAAATCTTTTCCAGAAATCAGGGAATTAAAAAAAAAGCACAAAGTTTTCTTCTTTTTTTGTTTTCTTCTTTTTGGAAGTAACTTTTCCGTTTTAAATTCATTTAAACTCAGAACTCGCTCTCACACACATAGCAGTGAAAGAGTGAATAGATAAAAAGGTCCACATGCTTTATCATTCACAGGGCAGAAAGGGTAAAGTCCTGGCCCCAAAAGGATCAGAGACACCTTTAATGCAGTAAGGAGTTCCTCAAGGATGACAAACCACAATTGCAGAAACAGGTCAGATGGGGGGCCAGACCTGCAAAGACCCAAATCAAAGACTAAACTCAAATAATGAAGAAGAAGGGAACAAGGAGAGAACTTCAGCTATGGCTTCACTTTGGAAAACACCAATGTGGGGGAAAAAAAGCATTTAAAATTACAAAGTAGACTCTTTAGCACCAAGAAACACCTTAACTTCCACTATGTAAAGTTATTGCTTTGAGAAATTATCTGAGATCTCCAATTATCAGTGTCAAAAAGCCACAAACAACATGATAAATTCCAGGGAATTTTTGGTACAGATCAACAATTTTTACCATTTCCAGAGATACTGCCACAGGAAAAAAAAAATATTGCTATTTATTGTTACAGTCAATTATATTCACTTCTGCTTCCTCATACACCAAGATCTAAACCCACAGAAAACCAAGATAAAAATGATATTATAACTCTTTCACAAGAAATGTGTAAAGATGAAAAGAAGTTCATTAGGGATGGATTTATTTACTGTATTAAAAATGACCCAGGAGTTCTATCCTGCAATTGTTCACATTTATTCACAAAAGGAAATGTCCCATTGTTGGGGGGTGTAGCAGATTTGTGGTTGAAGGTGTAGTCTGCTGGTTTCACACACATATCAGGATGCCCAGAAGAAGAGGAATTCCCAAAAGGAAGCCCAAACTCTGGAAATGTCCAAGGCCAGGTTGGATGAGGCTTGGAGCAACCTGGAGTAGGGAAAGGTGTCCCTGCCCATGGCAGGGGCTTGGAATGAGATGATCTTTAAGGTTCCTTCTGACCCAAACCATTCCATGATTCAGTGTTGAGCCCAAATCTCTGGCAGGTGAATTGCTGTAATCCCAAAGCACTTCAAAGAGTCATTGGATGGAAGAACTATGGAAACAGCACCTTCAGAATCACTCAATTCTTTTCCTTTATTCTCTGGTGCTATTTGAGATCTTTCTGCTGCCTGACCTACTGGTCTGCCTTCCCTACAGTTTCTGCATGTTAAAAGTATGTGTTCATCCCAAATTTCCCTCCTTCTCACTGGAATACAAAAGTATAGATTATTTCCTCAAGAATTAAACAGGAGGAATTAGAGGCTGCTTCATCCTGTCTGAGGTGAGGTTGTTTCCACACACAGGAAAACTGCAGCTCAGTGAAGGAGATTTCATCACAGGGCAGGAACCAGGGGTGAAATATTTGAACAGGGCAGAATCACCTGAGTTTACCTGCGGTAAAATCTCTTGAAAAGTGACTTAGATAAACTTGCCAGAAATAAATGGCAGGTTTTTACCCCACTGGGTTTCTATCTGCACATGTGCTCAGTCCTGTTTCATGTTTATGCATCAAGAGATTCCAAAAATAAAGAAGTAAGCAAATGGCAGTTTATCCATGGTGTTGAAAATATCAGACAAGAGGGATATCAAAAAGAAAACTGCTTCCTCCAGAGTGTCCTGAAAGATTGTCAGGAAATAGGATCCTCTTGGAGGTGCTCTGAGGCAGACTCTGCTTTACTCAGCTTCTAAGCAACTGCACATCAATGAGTGGTCCAGTCAAAGAAAAATCTGACTTCGGCACATGTCAGACCAGTCCCTTGTGGTTTAAAAACATGATCCAAGATTTAAATGCTGTTTTCTAGAAGGAAAGTTTGTATCTTATTCTTTGTGCTACCAGAAAGCAAAGGGAAGGGGGAAAATTAAATTAAAATAAAATAAAATAAAATAAAATAAAATAAAATAAAATAAAATAAAATAAAATAATAAGCAGACCTTAAGGATTAATTTTTCCAATGGCTTTTCCATTGGCTGTTCCTCAATAGATCAGATTTTTAGACAATTTATGTAAAAGGCATCAAAAGACAGAACACAACTTCTCTTAGAAAGATTGGATCTTGAACATATTGAGGAATTCCAAAGCAGTTAAGACAAGATTTGTGCAGCTTTAGCATCTCTCTCAGCTCAGTAGAAAGACTTAGCTTGTTGGCTTTGGCTTTATTACTTTCATAAAAGTCCAGGTCCCATGAACCACATTGCTATAAAAGAATCTCTGTCGTCTTTTACAAATAGGAAAAAATCTATTTCTAGTTCTCCTGATTGCAAATACACTCAGAAATTGAATTAATAATTGCTTAAATATGCAGAAGATAGAAAGAGCAATTCATTTCAATATTTTCCTGGTGTATTTGGAAGAAAGAGCTGAAGTAAATTTCTGATATTTAGCCGTGAAAATGTCACTACATGCACACAATAATAATTGAAAATTCAGTATTTGCTGAGGAAATTCTAGGGGAAGAGTAGAGGAATATTGGAAAAAACATCAGCAGGACAACAATATTTGCTATAGCATCAGACAAAAGAATTCCTTTAATATTAGTTCTTAAATACCAGATATTTCACATGTTAAAAGCCAAATAACAGCAAAGAAACTGTTACAGTGAGTGAAATTAAAAACTCACACTTGTAGATTTTGCTGCCTATGGTCTTTCCATTTTTTTCTTTCAGCTCCAGTTCCAGGTTTAATAAGTTCCAGACCTTGGTTTAGGAACTGGAAGAGATTAAAGAGTGGAACTTACTTACTTGTTGGCCAGAAATCCTCCTATATAGTTATCATGTTTAAATTCATTTTTATTGAAAGTAATTATGTTCTGGATATTGGAAAAGGAAAAGTAGGATAGAATTGAGCAGATTTTTGGTTTTGATTTTGTTTCAATTAAACAGGTGGAGAGGTCTGAGGATCATGATCATCAAAACAAAACCCTCTGATCAGAAAAAGACATTATTGGAATTTCAGACTGCATATGACAACATTCAGCCAAATTTTTCTCAAGAAATATTTTTCATATGCAGGACAGAACTTTAATAGAGATGGATGCCAGCTCAGAAAAAAAAATCGATAGCATTTTAAAAAATGATAGCTTAGAGTTAGCATGAAAAAAACCTGCCATATTTGATTCAAAGCAGGAATCTGAACTTAAGTTTTCCCCATAAGAGGTAAGTGCCCCTACAACTAGAGAATCAATCAGTCTTTTGTGATGAAAAATTGTAACAGCAAAAGTTGCCATCTGTTCAGATGCAAAATTGAAAACAAACTGTGAAGCTTCAACTCTTTAAAAAAAAAGGAGTTGCTGTTTTCTAGCCCTGATTTTGTAGTTTCAAGTATTATATAGCATGATGAAGACAAAATTAAATGTATCTGTGTTATTGTAAATCTTTATTAATATCCTGTAAACTTTAATATAGTTAGCACATTTTCTTGTAGGATTCTCAGGTTTCAAGAAACAGAAGGGAAAGTTCTCCTTTGTGGGATTTTTTTCTCCTCACTGAATTCATCAGGACTACAACCATGGTTGGTTTTCTTTTAGTCCGTTCCTATACAAAGCCATGAAGTGTGATTGGTACTGGCCTCACACTTGCCAAGAAACATTTATTAGCCACTGTGAGCCACATCATCTGTTGATTTGATTGGGCTTTACCAGGAACTTTTCCACTGAGTGTTGGACTCTTTTTGATTTAATTGTACTTTAGACTGATCTCTCTTGCCACTCTAAAAATAAAGAATGGCTTCACCCTTACTGAGATACATCACATTTAATTAAAAAAGAAAAAAAAAAAAAAACCAACATTTAGGCTTTCTGAGTCTCCTCTTGGCTGACATTGTTTTATAAATTGTACCTGGCAAGGAGCTTAAAGTCTCTGGGAAAAGGGAACATGATTCCAGCTGGAAACTTAAAGAGGTTTGTTTCTTATTTCCATTAGACTGAAGTTTCATTCTCTGTGATGAGGGAACCTTCTGGTTCTGATACCTGATATCTCAGTGTTATTGTGCTTTCACAGCATGGGGGAATAAACTGGTTTAAACTTTCAGAGGAACTTGAGGCTTCTCAAAAGTAGGTGGATATTAATTGAATTCATTAGGCAATTATCTTCCTCACTCATCCAGAGAGTTCAGACACTGTTCCCATCTCTAGGCTATGGTTATGGAACTGAGAGCTGTGGGTGAAACCCTCATTTGAATGCACAGAACTGAGATCAGAACCTAACTTTTTGTAATTTGGAATATATTATTGCCTCAGCACTTTACTAAATAAAGGTTACATTAGGACATTTTTAAAAGAGAGATCTGCGATGTGAAGAACCATAGAATGGCTTTGGTTGGAATGGACCTCAAAGATCATCTTGTTCCAATTCCCTGCTGTGGGTAGGGACACCTTCCATCAGACCTTCCACCAAAGCCTTTCCAAGAAACATCCTGAGCAGCATCTTCTGTGGTGCCAAGAGCAATGGGGACCTTTGGAAATGTCCTGCTTCTTGCTCCCCTTCTCTCATCAGCACCTCTTGTCCCTGACTGCTGTCATCTCCACACAGGACTGCAGGAATGGGTGGCTTTGGGAAAATCCTCATCTCTGGAAATGTTCAGGGCCAGGTGGGACAGGGCTTTGAGTACCCTGGTCTAGAGGAAGGTGTCCCTGCCCATAGCAGGGGTTTGGAACTAAATTATCTCAAAGATCCCTTGCAACTCAAACTGTTTTAGGATTCTATGATAAATGGGGCAGGTGGTCACAAAAAGAGGGGAGAAGTTGTTTGTTAAGGAGAGGCTGCCTGGTAAAAAGGGTGATCACAAAAGGCCAAGCTTGGATGCAGGGGGTTTTTCTGAGAATCACACAATTACAAATGGAATTCCTTTCGGAAAATCACCTTTGCACTGCCTTGCCCTGTGCAGGAGGCTGTTTCTCCATCCACTGAGGGAACATCATGTCTCTGTTCTCCCTTGACTAACACAGCCTTTGTTACTAACCTTCATCATCTTGCAAATCCTTGCATCAGCCCCAGTTTACCAAGATCTTTAGCACAGCTACACTGCTCCAAGCATCTCGGGTCCAGCAGGATTCAGACTGAGCTGAAGATATATTACCTCAAAAAAGAATTGCTATAGTATGTTCAGAGCACCACTGTATCAGCCCTTAGAGGATAATTGTAAATAAAGCTCAAGAGGATCGATCCAGCTCAGCTCAATCAGCTTATTGATTTCAGCTATAAAAAGAAAATAGCATATAAACAGCCCTCTTACATGTGACCCCACCAGCAGCCTGTGGTGACTGACAATTCCCAGGTGCAAACAGCACATGAACTTTTAGCTGGTGGTTATTGCATCCATCTGGGTTTACAAGTAACTTCAGAGTTTCCTTTAAATTACACAATCTCTCCCTGGCTGTGTTGAAGGCCAGGCCAGTTTATCTGCATATGTGTTATGAGGACAATTTATTGCAGCCATTTCTCATGGCTTTGTGGTATTCAGGGGAAAATATTACACACAGCTATCACAGAAATCACTGATATCTGAAATAAAAACAGATTCATCAAAGACTGCAGAAATATTTTTTAAAATAGCAGAATGCAAGGACATAAGCTAACGAGCAGCTTGGTAGTTGCTCAAACCCAAGGACTAAAAAGCTCTAGGAGTTTTCTTGTTGCTGACAGGATAAACCTTTATCATAACCAGCATGCCACCTAAAAGCAAAGAATAGACACAAACAGCTAAAGGAGCACATGAGAGACAGATGGACCCAGGCCTGCATTACTTAACACAGACCTAATCCTGTCTTTGCAGATTTTGTAATTTTGCCAAGAATAAGGGTTTTTTTCCTTTCCCCTGGCTCTATGCTGTGACCATGAGCACTGAAGAGACATTGTCCCAGCTCCTTGTAGGGGGAGATTTTTCTTAACCCAAAAGATCAGAATTGGCAGAGGGAGCTCCTATCTGAGCCCTGAAGAAGAGAGCTGAGGAACTGGACTTTATCTTTGAAAATGCCATCTAAACATCACCTGAAGTACCAGACCCCAACAATTAGGGGCCATGAGCCTTTAAAACTGTTATTTTAGCACCTATCTAACCCTGCCATCCAGAGACGGTTCACCTGACAATAGACTCTTGGAAAAGTTGCCCTCAGCTCCTTGCCATGGCCATTAAGACAAGTGGATGTCTCCACAGGGAAAGTTATTCCCTTCTAAAATCTTTATGAATCTTTGGGTGAAGAAATCATCACATTTTTATGGAAAAAAACACCTATTTTCAATATCAATGAACTGGCTGGTGCCAAATCAGCCCTTTTAAGTGAAGAATTCACCTTTCTTTTCCATGTTCTGGTCCAAGCACAGGAGACACTTTAGACTGCATCACACTTTATACCTATCTCACTTTATGTTGGATCACAAAAATCCTTTACACTGTAAGGACAGAAATACAGCTTGTCCCTGCATCACTGCTAAATCTGTGGGGATAGCCCAGGGATATTTTTTTAGATAAATATTTGGAACAGAGATCCCAGCACCCCTCATCATTTAAAACAGATGTTGCCCATCCAGTAGTCAGGATGAGGGATGAACATAAAGTTCATCATCTTCACAGAATCCCAACCCATCCCAAGAAACAATTTTCCAGGACATGCATTTCTGGGACAAGCCACATCCAATCTTCCATTCTGGAGTTGGACCACTTTATAACCTTCTTTACCTTTGTTCTAGAAAGGTTGTCATTCATTTTGAGGGTTGCAGGGTCTTACAGCACATGGGACACTTGGATGGAATCCAAATTACCTTCTGCCATGACTTTTTCACTGCCCATGCAGACAGAAGCTGCTGCCATTGATGACAATTCTCCAATTTGTTGGTCCGTGCTGGAGTTGGACCACTTTATAATCTTCCATGCCGGAGCTGGACCACTTTACAATTATCTTTAACTTTGGTCTAGAAAGGTTGCCACTCATTTTTAGGGTTACAGGGCAATACAGCACATGGGACACTTGGGTGGAATCCAAATTACCTTCTGCCATGACTTTTTCACTACCCATGCAGGCAGGAGCTGCTGTGCCATTGATGACAATTCTCCAATTTGCTGGTCATCAAGCCTGCAGAGAAATTCTTACCCTGAATCCCTCACACATGGTTGTGCAAGGGCACAGAGAAAAATCTGAGGCAGGAAACATCAGAGGGCTCAGATCCACTTGGTCACATTGTGAGCCAGCAGGGGCTGACAATGGCACTAGCAAAAAAATAAATTTTTATTGGTTCATCCAAAAGCTCTCCACCTAAAAGAGGAAGTCCTGACTGCAGTTGAAGTCAAGATGGACAGAAATGTCACAGAGTGTAGCGCAGAGGAACTGTTGAGACATATCTGGTATTGAGCAGGTTTGGGTATCAGGGGCGGTCTGCAAGAGGAAGGGCTGTCAATGTCACCAGAATGTGCATGGGAGGAGTTTGGCTGCTCCCACTTTGGGCCAGACATCAGAAACTTGAATGTCATTCAGTTCTGCTTCTCCTGAACGGCCAGCCAAGCCCAGGATGTTGTGTTTGCCTCTGACATCAGGCAGCAGGACCCTGCTGAGAGAACTGCTCTGCTGGGCTGGGCATCACCAACCAAGCAGCTGAGCCAGGGCTCATCCCACACCAAAGCACAAATCTTAGACAAAATTGCTCTTCTGATCTATTCTTTCCTAGAAGTCTGCAAGGACTCACCCTCCTCCTCTGGAGACACAAAAGTGGGACAATTAATGGGATAAAGAAGCCAGGGAGTCCCAGAAGTGTGACAATCTTTCCATCTTTTAAATAAGGCAATGTCTTCCCTACACAGGGTGATCAATATTCTCAACAGTTAACACGGCAGATTAAGTGGTTTACTTCCCTGAATGGAAAATACCAGAGAAGATGATTTAATTGATTTAATGGATTATAATTGGATGGTAATAGTTATGTGTGTGTATACAGTGAGTGCAGTAGACCAAACATAAAAGGAAGACTTATCATCACTAAGATTTCTCTGCTGATCGCTAAACAGGGATACTGTTGAATGTTTTAGTCTGTTGCATATTTTATTTTTTTAATGCTATTGATTTTTTTATTTAATTTTGATTTTTTTTAAATGATATTTCCATGGATAAGAACATTTTTCTTTTCTTCTTTCAAATAGCAGCTCATAACCAAGGCCACAAAATGCAAATTTTAAGTGTTGTTGAGGTACAATAAATAAAATAGTGTTGCAATGTTTAAGTGCCCTACCTTGCTGGCAGAGCTGCACCTACCTTCAGCAAAGTTTTTATCCATTCAAATAACAATACTTGAAAAGTGTACAGTGCAGGCAGAACCTTCCAAGACTGAATTTCCAACCAAGGTGAGCTAAATCACAGACAATGCTTTTCTTGGAATAATGCTTTTCTTGAAATCGAGCTTCATGTGAAATTCCTACTATTGTAGTCAAAAACTAGTACAGAGCAAAGCAACAAAAGTCCTCAGTTACAGGGAGTCCTGTGATGATACACTCACAGCTCATGCTCTTAAGGCATTTTGAAAGCATTGCAGCAAATTGGGGGGGAACTATTGCCTTTTTTTCTTTTTTTCTTTTTTCTTTTTTTAAGGGAGGAACTTCTGTGCTACAGAAGACAAACTGAGGCCCTTGCCTTTACCAAGTTGGAGGAAGATTTTTGTAGGACAGACAAGAACTAAATGTGGACAGTTCATCCCATTGCAGATAGCACAGCAGCCACCCACTGATTAAAGAAACTCTTAACTTTTTTTTTCAATTTTGCCCAGATGCAAGTGGCAGCTCTCAGCAGCATCCCAAGCCAGCCCAGGGCCAGTTTGGGGCTCCTCTGTGCCAAAACTCTGCAGCTCATGGAGAAGAAAGGCTGTTTGATGGGATAGTCTGGAGGGAAATATCCACATCAACTCTGCCACAAAGTGAGGGATAGCAGGTACCTGAGCAAAATTATATTTTGTTATTCTGGTATTCCAGCAATTGTAACCCTTAATGGACAGTTCCCTTCCTTTCTGTCACTGTGAATCACCTGGAGCACAAAATAGCTCCAATTTTCTTCAGCTCCAAGGTTTCAGCAGAAGCAAGTGGAGAGGGAGACAGCAAGAAAAAAGGTGTGATTAACTTTTCATTTCTGTAGCAGTTCAACTGGGCAAAGTCACTGGATTTCATCCTGTCCCATACTGCTCACAAACCAGTTCTGCAAAAGGCCCTTTCTCACTCTCAGTGATGCCCCAGAGAGTTTCTGCCCTGTTGTCCTTGCAAGGGAAAAGCCAGGAATGTTGGGCTGTACTTTTAAACTCCTCTCCAAACTGTTTCTATGCTTCAGAGACAAAGAAAGGAGTGACAAGCTCGGGGTAATAAGAGATTTATCTCAGAAAAAAAAAAAAAAAAAAAAGGAGTAAAAGTGGTTTCTTTTCTCCAATGGGATCACAGAATCCTAGAATTGTTTGGGTCAAAAGGGAGCTTCAAGGCCATCTAATCCACCCCTTTGCCATGGGCAGGGTCACCTTTCACTATCTCAGGTTTCTCCAAGCCCCTTCCAACCTGGTCTTGAATATTTTCAAAGATGGGGTACCCACAACTTCTCTGGGCAACCTGTGCCCATTTCTCACCACCCTCACAGGGAAGAATTTCTTCCTAATATCCAATCTAAATCTCCCCTCTGTCATTTTGAAGCCATCCCCCCCTTGCTGTGTCACTCCATGCCCTTGTAAAAGATCCCTCTCCAGCACCCTTGGAATCTCTTCAGGAATGGGAAAGGGCTCTAAGGCCTCCCTGGCACCTTCTCTGGCTGCCATTGTTGATTTCTGGCCAGCCTGAGGTGTGCCAAGGCAGGAGAGGCAGACTGTAAGCAGCAGATAAGGAAAGGTCCTTGGGGAATGCTGAGCTGATCCTGGTGGCTTTGTTCCTTCTTCAGCATGGTTCCTTCTCTCTCCAAGGGGAAATGTGTGCAGCCAGCAATCGTGTGGGAGGAAGGAAAGAGGATCCTGAGAGGGGAGGCGATGTTTGGGATTCTGCTGTGTCCAACAGACCTGGGGGACAGGGCCTGATCCTCCCTGGAACCAGCACAGCCATTCTCTGGGCTGGCCTCCTGCTAAAACATTGCAGACTTGAAAAGTGAGCTCAGATGGGCTGAAGAATGAAGAATCAACAGAAGACCAGCAAAAATATTGATTTTCTTATTTTAGATTATGATCAATAATAGAGGCAAAGCCTCAGAGAGAGCAGTTTTAATCTCCCTTACTCAAGACATTTACAGAAAATTATGTCCTAGTTGAGGCATTTACAGCAAAAGAAATTGACGCACAGACATGGGATGTGACAACTGATCAACCTGACCCAGTCAGGGACAAAATGAGGACAAGAACCAGGTCTCCTGGCTTCCCTTTGTGATGTTGGGGCCACTAAGGTGGCCTATCCTTCCATGCACCAAGAAGGGTCTTTGCAGCCCCTCTGCAGCCTCTTTGCACTCCTGGTCACTCTCCCAGGGACAGGGGCAGTGTTTTCACACACAGCACTCCAAGCGCCACTGAGGAGCCAGCAAAAATCCCTATGTCCTAATCACTACCCTTCCTGTCCTAATCACTACCCTGCCAGCAGTTTTGACCCCTAAGGGGACCTCCTAGAGCAGGTATTTTGTATCTGTTTCCCTCCTGCAGCATTCTTTTTCCTTATTAACTGCTGATGGCTGAAGGGAAGAGTTAATTCTGAGGATTTGTAGGCATTAATTTTTCATCTGATTATTAATATGCTTGCAGCAGGTGTTGGACATTTTCTATTTTAGTGGTCTCAGAGAATGGAAAAGGATATAAGAACTACTTATCTTCATTTAAACCTCTGCCTGATGGGGACAGTGGGAATAGAGAAGGGGTTGGACATAACTGCAGTATATTTGTAGTGTTCTTTGCTTCTAATTCTGTAATTGTGAAGACTTTATCTCATTACAGTCATGTTTGACTTTATTCCTTTCTCTCTTGCCTCCACCTTGTCTCTCTTTTAATTCTTCTTCCCTTTGCCTAAATGCAGCTGCAATAAATATCTTCAGTACATGATAAGTATTTAGTAAATATATCTGTATATATTTTTATGTGCTGTCTCCTTAGTAACTATTTTCTGTTTCAAAAAGCCTTCATTCAACCCAGTGCAGAGCAGAATCTGTGCGTAGTCTGAGCACCAAAGGCAGTCAGCAAAGAGAACTGTCAGCAGATCCATGCTATGAATTGGCTCTAAAGCCATTGAAAAAACCAAAATAAATTATTTCCAGGATATGGCTGGTCTACAGAGGGAAAATTAAGTCGTTCTGACTACTAGAAAATTTAACTTTCAATGCATAATTCTAATTATTCCAGTCAAATGAACTAACCTTTGAGGTCAGTTTATCTGCCAGCGATTTCTTGGTGATCAAGAGCCCAAGCTTGGGTCAATTGTATAAAGCCAAGGAAGGATTAGGTTGGATATTGGGAAAAAAAACCTGCATCTAAATTGTTGTCAAGTATTGGAACAGGCTGCACAGAGGAGGGGAGGAGTCACCATCCCTGGGGGTATTTAAAAGATGTGTAAATGTGGCACCTGGGGACAGGGTGTAGTGGTGGCTTGGCAGTGCTGGGTTAATGGTTGGACTGGATGATCTCAGAATCTTTTCCACCCTTAATGATTCTGGGATTCTTACTTTTGATCCCAGGCTTAGATTTAGACTCTAACCACTCCAGTTGAAAGTATCCTTACTTTCGTCCTAATTAAATGCTTATTGGGGATTTTCTTAATATTAAAATAGGTTTTAACCCTGTTTTGTCACTCTTTGCAGGAAAGCTCATGCACCTTGAATTTCTCAGACAGCACACAGTGTTTCCTCTGTGGGGCTGTTCCTTGGCCATTTGGGTCTCCACTGGAACACAGATACTGAATTAAACCTGCCTCAATATTCACTGTAGCACATTCCCGACAGCAGTGGGACCCTTTTCTTTTCCTGGCACTAGACAAACTGCTGGGAATGCAAATGACAAACTCCCTTTTCATTTTGCCTTCATTCCCCAGTGTAAGCACTGGATCCAAACATCTGTGCTCCAGGGATATCAGATCTCAGCACTGGGCTTTGTATAACAGGTGAAGCCCTGAAGTAGGTCAGCGTGGATCAGTGAATCGAGCTTCTGTAGCTCTGGCAAATCCTTTAAAAAAATCTTGCTTTGTGTCCATAAAGTTTGTATATATTTAGTATCTACTTAAAAATGTTCTCTAGAGCAGGGTGGAGATTGATGCCTTTAAAGGCAGCCAGAGCAGCTGGTGAATATGCTGAGTTAAGAGTACCACCAAGAGGCCAGTCAGGAGATGGCTGAGGAGGTTTAATTGCATTTCACCAAGAGCAGAGGGGCCCCTTAACACAAAAGGTGAAGGCTGGGAAAGAAAAACTGGGAAGTAGATTTTTAATAACCAGTTGAGCCCCACTCTGGCATTATTTTGTGGCAGCAGGATTGAAAAATGGCAAGGAGACAGGCCATGCCTGCTGTATAAATAGTAAAGCATAAATAGCAATTCAGCAAGCACTGAGAAAGGGTTCAGTGAGCACCCTGCATGCCAGAGAGCTGCTGCTGCTGCAGCACAAGGGACAGAGCCTGGACATCCCCAACCCTAAAAAGGGCAGGTTTTCTGTTGCATCATCAGTAAAAATACTCCTTTGCAGGGTAATCAGGTCAGACGTTGTGTTGTATCATTGCACAGGGCAGCCACAATTATCTCAATAAACAGGAGCTTTTTTAACCACAGAATTTCCTTTCAAGCAGTGCTTTATAGTGAACACCTCTCCTTTTTTCCACAACAAAAATGAGATCAGCTGAATGTGACCAGAACTATAAAGAAAACTAGCATTTCTTAATATAAATTAGCTGAGAAGCCACCAAAAATGAGCATTTCCAAGCCACACACTGTCTTAATATGGGTGAGCTCAGCACTGCTCCAAGCATAATGATGTGAGGACCAAGCTCAGCATGTAATGAAGGAAAATTCCAAAGCTGGACCTCTACTAGCAATAGACAGTGGCAGAGCCACTGCTAAACACTCAAAGTTAATTACCTATTCTGCTAAACCAGTCCCTGGTGGTGCTGCTGCAGCTGGAGTAGCTCATTATCCTGCACAATTCCCAAACAACTCAAAAACACTGTCACAAGACAGGAACTGTCCCCAACAGGCAGCTTGGCTGCATCAACCCTGTTTTGGGCAGCAGGACAGGTCATGGTGAGGGTATCAGCCATTGTCCAGCTGTGCTCTGAGAAAGGTTCTAGGTAGGTGTGATTTCTGAGTGTTCCTGTAGCTTGGAGCACCTGCAAAAGGTTGAAAAGGGTGAAGGTGTCTGTGGAATGACTTAGGGAGTGTGTGCTTGGCACTCTTGGCTCCATATGATTAAACTCTATGAAAAATTTACACTAAGGGGTGGTTAACCAGTCCACAGAGTCTATCCTGCCCTAGGGCAGGGTGATGGAGTAGATAATCACACCAGGAGCCTTTCAACCCTATTTTCTCTGACTGTAAGATAAGATTTTGTGAAAGTGTAAATCCATTGAAAATAAAGGAGAACAGTCCCCAAATGAGCCTTTGTTGACAATCCTTCCTCTGGTCTACAGAGTGAAACTTTCCCAGTTGAATAGGAGAGGAAAATACAAAATCACCCTTAGGAATTACTATGATGCTAGATGTAGGAAATATACATAATCTCTGCTACAATTAAATGCAAAAATTGGAGAATAAACTGATGAAGGAAAGGCATCTGAATTCTGCTTTAAATGGGCATTGAACTGCAGCCCTAAGTCCACTGGATATGACACCTGAGTTATGTTTGATTGTGTGTGTTGTGCACAGAAAGGATCTGATTGATCACAGCATGTTATACTGGGGCACCTGCAGGAGAAAAGTCAGATCTCAAAATATGAATCCAGAAATGCAGAATTCAGAAACAGCCAGGCACATGTAGAAAGTGGATGTATCCATGAACTCAAACCATGTGAGTATTCCTAACTTGATGAGTCTCCAATAGAACAGATTTTTCTGATGCTCAAAGCTGTCATAGTCCACCCGTTCAGAATTACAGAATGGTTTTAGCTGGAAGGGATCTTCAAGACCATGTTGTTCCAAGCCCTTGACATGGGCAGGGACACTTTCCACTTGATCAGGTGCTCCAAGACCTACCCAGAGTGACCTTGGACAATTCCAGGGATGGGGCAGCCAGAGCTTCTCTGGACAACCCGTGCCTGGACCTCACCACCCTCACAGGCAAGAATTTCTTCCTAATATCAAATCTAAATCTACCCTCTTCTAGCTTAAAGTAATTCCCCCTTGTTCTATCACTGCATGTCCTTGCAATAATTCCCTCTCCAGAATCATCATTAGGTAATTTCTCCCTCCCTTTACTGTAGGCAAAGGAATTACTGTGGTTAAATGAATTAAAGGCATCCAAGAGAGAACAAATGACTGCTTTTCTGCTCACACTTCTGGTCCCAGTAACTGTGACCAAATGCACTTGGTATGACTCTGGATTTGGCCTGACATCTACAGCTTGAGAATTAGCCCGTGTTCTTCCTTCACAACTTTCTAAAATCATCATGCACCTGTAAAATTCAACACTCAGAAAATCGGAGTGTCCCAGGGAATCCACCTGGAGGGAGGGATGGATGTTTGGAACACAGGTTTGCTGTTTATGGCACCCTGACTTTGTCCTGAGTGTAATGGAGGAACAGGGCCAGACACACAACTCTGGGACAGGGCAAGGAATCTCATCTGGAATCAGTCTGTGAGGGAAGAGTTTCTGCTCATCCCAAAAAACAACAGCAAAGTTCCTGCTAACTTCCAAAGAGGCTGAACTCAGCCCTGGTAGCACAGCCAGAATTAAGGAAACCCCATGTCCCCTGTCCCACCTTAAGCACCAGTGCCTGGTGGTGTTTGGGATGCACTGGGCTCTGTGTATTTGCTACTCCAACAGCTTTGAGGTGTGCATGATGCAGGTCCTCAACCCACACTGGAGAAAAATTCCTGTGATGGTGAATAATAAAGAGCCAGAGGAACCCTGGGGACAACAGCTCTGTTTCCCTGCCCAGCATGCCATTTCAGAGGCCTTGGAATTCCTTGAGAGCTAAAGAAATTAAAGCAGGAGAATTGAAATACGCCCCTGTAGGGCGCCAAAACACAGAAAGGTTTTGCTGGCTTGTATTTTTCATCCTCTGTGGCTGTTTCAAAAATCTCTTTAAATATTAAAGACAACAATATTTATTTTAGTGTTATAATATGTGCAGCGCAGTGAGATTTCCATTTGTGTGTTTAGCACAGAAAACAGTTTGAAGTCTTTTATATAAAAGTATTTTTAGACTGGAAAAACAATAAATGCTGAAGCTTTTTAGTAACTCAGCTTTCTGGGTTTTTTTAGGGGTTCTGCCACCTGGATCTTCTCCAGGGCTAGATTTAGTAGGTCACATTTCCAGACTGCATAGGTGAAGAAGGAGTCCAATAGTTTGGCTTCACTGTCCCTCTATGCCACTGCCTTGTCCCTAGGAGTGATCTGAACTCAAACATTGGGACAACAGAGGTCTAAAAGAGACATTGACAGTTCACAGAGGAGAAATCAACTGATACTCTCAAAAGTCCCGCTATGATCTCTTCTAAATCTATCTTTAAATTGGATACTTAGCTAAAGATGTCCTTACCTTCTTCCACCAAGTTGCTGAGGTGTTAAACCAACATTATTGTTTTAGATACCAATGAAAAATATTAGGTTAACCAAGCCTAATATTCTATCTCAGACCAGGTCTCAATTATGAATTTTGTTAATATTCCACTTCCAATATGTTTCACATTGTTGCAGTTTGGATTTGCACAAAGAAACAGGTCCATACAGGCCTTAAACATAAAGCCAAGCAACAGCTCTAAGCTGTGATGTCAGATGAATATAAGAAAAATAAAATTGGAATAAAATATTTAGTCTTTTTCCTTAAAAATTGGTGGCAAAGCCTTTTAAAGATTAATTCACCACAACTTCCCCCTGGAAAGGAAGGCAAGTGATTATCGATATTGTCTGTCTCCTGATCTGCTGAGGCACTTCCTCCTGCATTAGAAAGAACAAACCTAAAAGATCTGCAAGACAATTAGTACTTTTCCTTTGCTCCAGAAGGCTTTTGCTTCTTTCACTTTTTGACTATTTAAGTGTTCACTGATTCAGCAAATAAATTACAAAAACTTTGGTCTAAAATACTTCTCTCCATTCCAAACCTCTTCTTTTGGAACTGCCTCACCATCTGCTCAAAAGGATCATCTTTTTTGGCAGAAGAGAAATATGGGATCAGCAACCAAAAAGGATCAGGCTGCTTGGGGTCCTGTATCCCTGTCATGGATGTTGTGACAGGCTTCACTAACAGAGGAATAGCAATATTTTTACCTTTATAAATCAGAAATTTAACAGAGTTTGATAGTAAATGGGATGGTGGTTTAACAAGACTGGGTGAGGAGGTATTCTTGATTTTTTGCTGCACAGAGGACAAGGTCAGACAAAACTGTGAGGGACACCCTCCCACTGGGTCATGAGGTTCAGAGAGGACTCCCTTATGTTCTACAAAGGTCAGTTGTTTAGGTCTGAAGCACTACTTGTGCATAATTAGACCTTCACATCACTTAGCTAAGATTTCAAAGTTTCACTGTTTTTATTTCAAACTCACTGAATGTCTCACAAAATAAAGATTCTCCACTTTGGAGGAGAAACCTTGAGAAGAGTCTCTACTCAAGACAAAATCAAAACATGCACCCTGCTGATGTGCATGAGAGCCCCAAAAAGCTCTGAGCTGTCCCCTATTTGTGGCAGAAAATAACTGATTTGCATATTTGCACACTGATTACAGAATTTAGTTTCTCCCACACTTGCCTTGAGCCAGACCCTGAACAGCACAATGTCTGGGAGGCTGTGGGTGCATTGCCAGTCCTTGGTTGTTGTGTTGGTATTTGTCTCCCTCTAAGCCCCTCTGAGCTGGATCCATCAGAACAGACCCATCCCTAACCCCCACCACCGGCTGTTAACACTTGAGCTGGTTATGGGAAATAAAGGCTGCAAAAGAATTCAGGCCAGAATATGTTCTTCTTCCCTCTCAAGACTATAAAGATGAAGATCTGATGCTATCCTACTATAAAATGGAATGGATTCTGTTGGCAGAAAATGGCTGGAGAGAGAAAAACAAAGTTAGGGAAAATGCATATATTTCCTGTACTGGACTTGATGACCTTGAAAGTTTATTCCAGCCAAAACTATTTCATGATTCTGAGATAAAAGCTCCTATGGTAGCATGGAAGGTTCAAACACACGAGTGAGTTAGTGCAGGGTAAAAGGTTCCTGTGCATCAGCTGACCTGAGGTAGCTGCCCCTGTGTGTACTTTCATCTTGCAGTAAATCTGAGTTAATTTGAGTCACAGCAGCCCTCTTTCTTTAAAAGAATGTGAATGATTCAAATAACTTCACATTTGCTACAGGCAAGAAGCTTGTGCATGGGCTGTTGCCAGGGAAACCTGCTCACAGATCTTAGCACAAAGGAAATATCGTTACTGTTTCATTAATTACTGTATTAAAGCAAGTCACCATCTGAGATCAATGCCTGTGGCACTCAGTACACAATGAGAAATACTCTTTGTCCCAAAAAACTTCTGAACAAAAGAGGGAGCTTCTTTTCAACTTTGCAGGAAAAAGAAAGAAAATGTTTATTTTACGAAGTTAAGAATTGAACCAGAGTCACATAAATCAAAGTCAACCCACACTGCCTGCAGGTCAGCCAAGTTATTGCCAAGGAAGTCCAAGGCTGGAGGTCCACAGGGACTTGGCTGACAATGACAGGGGTACCAAAGGCTGCCAGCATGCATCTGAAAATTGAGCCACGAGCAGTTTCTGGGCTTTGTGGGTTTTGTTTTTGTACAGAACTGAGCTCTGAAACTGCAGCAGCAAATACAGTCTAATAACCAACCAATTTCCTATAATGGCACTTCATATTTCAGCCTCTATTCATTTTCTTCTCATTTTCAGCCAGGAGGTAATGGCACTGTTTGCTCTTCACAGCAGAGATGCACCCTGGCACATTGTGCCTCTGAGAACAAAGCACAAAATTGAAGTTGGTAGAGTGTAATGAGTGGCATTTTCATGGCAAAATTGGGGTTAGCCATCATTTCAGCTATCGCAGGGCTGTCCTGTCAGTGATTTCAGAGAAATGGGGTTTGGACCCGAGAAATCTGCTCTCCTCCATTTGTCAGGAGAGGTCTAAAAGGCTGCTTGCACCCAGGGCTGCTGGGAGCCAAGCTGGTGCTTTCCCAAATGTGGCTTTCAGAGGAAGTTAGGACATTGTATGATTCCATGAGCCTCAAAACCTGCTTTCCTTTCATAACAGACTGGCAAAGAGATTTTTTCCTTGAGTCAGGATCTTCATCTAACACTGCTCAAGACTGGCCTGCAAAAGTCCATGGTGGAAAAAAAATCTCACTGAGAATTTGCTAAAACTCAGAAATCCAGAGTTATTGTGTGGAGAATCATAGAGTGGCACTTGTCAGTCAGGAGGAAGAGTGCCAGAAGGTCTTTTTTACTCCTCTTGCAGTGCTAGTTGAGATTACAAATTTCTCTACACTGATTTGCAAACAATAAATGTAAGTTTTTCTATTGTCTTATCAGCACTCTGGGAGGTACTTCAGGAGTCTTTCAATTAATGAGTGAAAACCATCATCATTAATGCCCACAAATCAAGAGCCTACACAAGGCCAGCTCCTGGTTTAGAAATTAGGAGGAAATCTGTGTCTCTGATTCTTAAACTTTCCTCTGAAATGCCCAGTTTTTCCTAACATGACAGATAGGGCACAGCACAAACTACCACTGCCTTAAGTCCAGTCTGGTACTTCTCACACTCTGATGTTTCCTACCAAAGAAAAAGGGATGGAATAGATCTTCACCATGCAGTCATTTTCATTGCAAAGGAATCTGCAAAGAAGTCTGAGCCTTGGGATCCAAAGGACACTGGGAAAGGTCTGGCCAATTAACTCCAGACTTGAAGAGGCAAAACTGTGTCAGCACAGAGTTGATGAGCACCTGAGCTCTCCAGCCTGGCTATCAGCTAATTACCCCTGCAAGTGTGTCTGGCCAAGCTCCTGGAGAGGCTCTGTCTAAAAATGTCACTGCAAAGATGTGAAGCGTGTGAGAGTCCCATTCTTACTTCTATAAAAATTCACCCCAAAGTCTGGATGGATCCAAGTTTTAAAGGCCAAGTGATTCAAAGTGTTGGGAAGAAATAGATCAGGAAGGAATCCTGAAAGAGAAACTCCACGGGGAGGAGAGGATATGTCAATGATGATGGACTTCAATGTGCACCAGAAGGAGGGAGAGAGTCTCTGGGATGGCTCAGATAATGACCATTTCCTAAGGAAAATTATCAATTACACACAGTTTTGTTGGGTTTTTTTAAGTGACTGCTACTCACTCTGCATCTTATATCAAATGCTTCAAATTTCTTTTCTACCTTTCCTGCAGACTTCCATACACTTGCTTTATTTCTCCAGTCACATTGCTGTCTCTTGGGTCTTTCCTTCCTGCTTTTGTCTATCATGTCTATCTCTAGACCCCATTAATATTTCTGATTATCTCATTTATATCACCACTTTTTAATACTTAAAACTTTTGTGAATTATTGTAGCAGCCCTCAATGAAAACAATCTGTTAGCACAAAATAATTTCCTTTGGACACTTAAAACAAAAGTAAATTAAACTAGTAACTCCAGTTTTCTCACTGTTAGGCAGTTGGGTTCCTGAGGAAAAAAAAGGTTTCACCACAATTCTAATTTAGCCTCCTCCTTCTTTCTTTGGGGCTTTCTATGGCTGCTTTCCTGAGTACCTCACAACTCCTAATGTAACTATTTCCACAGTTCTTTCATGCACTCTGGCTGTTTTATAAAATTCATGTTATCCTATTTCTTGTAAGTCTATGGAGCATCATTTCTGCCATTAGAGGAAAAGACCAGAATATTAACTGTTGTCCCTATCCTCAAGACCATCATTTAGGTAAAAATATCAAGGGAAAATGTGTAATTCTCAATAGTGATCATTTATAAGAGAGTGAAACTGGTGCCTGCAGCATTCCCTGTCTCTGTACTAGAGACAAAAACAAACTTCGGGCTCTAGTGGCAATTTAGGCATTCCTTTTCCAGCTGCTGAGTCTGAGGAATGAAGAAAAAAGACAGTTACACCATAAAGAGTTGGCTAAATTGAAGAAAGATGGTTTTTCTCAGTGCACTGCAAGGATATCTTTCTCCTCCAGGGACTGCACAGCGGGAGCAGAGCTTCTTGGCCTTCCAGCACAACCTGGCAGTAAAGGGAAGGAAAAGCCCTCGTGTGAGGGTTTAGCCAGGTGTCAGGAAAATTCATCTGGCTTTTCCAGGTGAATTCATGTCTTCATCACCATCTAAATCAAACTTCAGGGTGTACTCATTATGAAAGATGTGACTGATTAAATGTACTGGTGTGCAATGTTGGCTCCTCCTCCTGAGGAAATCTGACAGCAAATCAAGAGATCCAGCAGAGTGAGGGGCATCAGCCCTGATCCTCACACTGACACACTTTTTGGTGAACTGCCTTGAACCCAACCCCACTCAGTATTTTAACTGTCTTTTCATTGACTATAACAGGAGCCCTGGCAATTTAGGGTGATGTGATGTACACTTTTGAAGCACCTGAATTTGGGGAATATAAATGCCATCCCATTCACATCTTCATGTACATGGAGTAATGCAGCACCATTCAGACACAGATGGGGTTGCTCAAATATTCTTACCCAGCCACTTCATGGTGTATTTTCCCTGACTTTACCATACATTTATGATTTTAGCACCTCTTTTTGGGAAGGATGAAGGCAGGAAGGTCACAGCAAGTGGAAACACAGAGACATCCATCTGTGGGGAAAGGAACAGCTTTAAAGGCAGCTTGGAATTTCAGCAAGATGCACAAATTGGCACAGAAGTCTCCTGAATGTCCATCCATCCATCCATCCATCCATCCATCCATCCATCCATCCATCCATCCATCCACTCTAGGGCTGGAACACTGTGTCTGTTCAGTGCATTTCTGAGCAACAGCCATGAAAAAGGAGTGAGGAAGAAACATCTGAACTTACAGGTGTCTTTTAGAGCATTTTTAGAGCATTTTTAGAGCATTTGCCAAGGGGATGTACAGGCAATGGCTCAATCAAATGTTGCTTTCACCCCTACACAGCTACTGAAATTGCCATGAATGGCAATCCAAAGGGAAATGCTCCTGCAAAGCCACACAGAGACAGAGTAACCTTCCTCTGGTTATCTCCAACCCCATGGCACCCCTTCTTTCACCTTGACCTTTACAATTCCCCAGTTAATTCCTCTGCAAGTCCTTAGAGTTGGTGTCTCTCCATAACTTGATGGATGATGTCCTCAGGGCTGAGGGAAAAGAGTTTTTGTTTGGGTTTTTTTATTCATTTGACCCAAAGTAAGCTAAAACAAATTCCCTGTGAAAATCTATTTTTCATTCAATAGCACCTTTTTGTCCCCAAGGCAGACAAGTCAAGTCTTGTTTCATGAGCTCCTCACTGTGAACAGGAGCTTGCACTGAGACAGAGAAGACACAAGGAAGAACAAAGACTCAGTTGGGCACAAAAGTCTCTATTACAGAAATGCCACCTAAAAATGCTCTGCTGTGCCACAGCTCTGTAGGGACTTTTTAGAACAGAACAGAACATCATCATCATAAACCTTATATCCATAAATAAAACAGAGTTCCAAACACAAGGGTCTGTATTTAAATATTGTAGGGGTGGAAGGAGATGTGGGGCAACAGGATGGGTCAGGACAAACTGCAGAGTTCTACTCCAGAAAGAGACCACCAAGTCTGACAACCTAAAGGGTTGTCCAAAGTTCTCAGCAAAGTAAAGAATTCTTTCAAAAATTCCTTGTATGCCATTTGTGAGGAAGGCAATTGGTGACATTGGCTTTTCTGGATACTGCTTAAAAAAAATAAAAGATAAAAAAAAAAATATTGGAAAAGTCACAAAGAATATATATTATATATATGTTATGTTCTTATATATATAAGAACATAAATATTAGGGGAAATTTATTATATAATGAATTGTCATTACAGGAAAGAAAAACCTGATAAATTACTTGTATTTATGTGCATGTATACAATTCATAGACACAAATATATATGTATATATGTATGACTTTGCTTACCCTTTTGACAAAAAAATCTAGAGACAGCAATTGCTAAGAGGTACTATGAAAAGAGATTGGTTATAAAGAGATATAAATTTTGACATGAGATTATCTAAAGGTGATAATAACAGCTTACAGCACATCTACATGTTCTCAGCTTTCATGCTGGCTTGTCAAGCAGAGACAGGAAGCATCATGTCACTAATTTGGGGGATAAAACAGCAAAAGCTAAATAGGGGGAGAGGAATGAATAAGAAAAGAGACAGAGGAGATGAATGCCTCACAAAAACCTAACATTTGAGTAGTTACCTGCAACCCTGCTGTCCTTGAACTTGTTGACAGTTTCACAGGCATTGCAATTTTTTTTCCCTGTTGCTGTGCTCTGCTGGATCCAAAGAGAAACGAGGCCACGGCCATGGCCTTGCCAGACTTTCCTGTTCAGGTGGGAGAATCTGTGAAGAGGTTTTCACAGTGGATAACCAACATCAGGAGGCACAGAAACTGAGCACACATTTTCTGACATCCTGGATGCAGTATTGCTCTGGGTGGACCCTGGCTGGATACCAGGTGCTCACCAAAACCTCTCTCTCTTCCCTCCTCAGGTGGACAGGGGAGAGAAATTATGACAAAGACTTTTGGATGAGATTAAGGACAGGTAGAGGTCACTCAGCAATTGTTGTCATGGGCAAAACAGAGTCCACTCAAGGAAATTGAGTTTATTATCAGTCAGGGCAGAGGAGTATAACCAAACCTAAAAAATTCCTTCCTCTATCTCTCCCTTCTTCCCAGGCTCAGCTTCACTCCTGATTTTTCTACCTATCCTCACCTCAGTGCTGTAGAGGAAAGGAAAGGGGGGGATTATAGTCAGCTCGTCCCATTTTCTCTGCCATTGCTTCCTCCTCAGAGGCAGAACTTCTCACACTCTTCCCCTGCTCCAGTGTGGGATTCCTCCCGTGGGAGAAAGTCCTCCAGGAACTTCTCCAACAAAAGGCCTCTCCATGGGCTTCACTTCTTCCCAAACTGCTGCACTGTGGGTCCCTCCCATGGGGTCAGTCCTTCAGGAGCACAGATCCACCACAAATTCACAAGTTCTGCCAGCAAACCTGTCATGGGCTCCTTTCTTCACAGCCCACATCAGACAAAAGGGAAGTTTCTGCAAGATTCTCAAGGAGGATGCCACAGTAGCCATCCTTCAACCAAAACCATGGCAAACCCAACCCAATTATCCACTGAGACACTGGGCAAAGGGATGTGCAGTGAAGGGAAAGCCAAGACCAGAGGCTGTCAAGTCTTATGCCCACCTTCAAAACAGGCAAGAAGGAGGATGCAGGGAATTTCAAGATGATCAGCATTATTTCCTGGGAAAATTACAGAGCAAAGCTTCATATAGTTTATTTCCAGGCACCTAAAGGACAAGAAGGTCATCACATGCTGCTGAGGAGAGGATGAGAGAGCTGGGGTGGTTTATCCTGGAGAAATCAAGACTTTGAAGGGACTTAAAAGCAGTGTGTCAGCAACCTACAGGGACAAAGCTGAGGTTCCAACCAAGAGAGGCTGAATTTCCCAAATCTATTTCTCTCTCAAATTTTACTTTTTTGCAGTCCTGTGTAAGACTTCTAGGAGAGACCTAGAGAAGATCTGTGAATCTGTAAAACTCAGGGTTAGGCCCCATTTTACCAGCAACAGGACCCAGCATTCCCATCTCAGGGGAATGAGGGAAGGGAAAAATATACAAGGCAGTGAGAGCACTTGGTAGTCTAAGATAAAATGTCCTCAGGTCTCCCTTGCCTCAAGAAGCCTTAGCATTCATTCCAAACAACCCTTCTAGAAGGAAAAAAAAAATCTCGTTTTAGGCTAAAAAGAAACATGTTCTGCTTGTCCCTGTTGCCTGCACGTCTTCCCAAGGGTTTCTCTCAGTTTTGAGTTTCCAGCTTCGCCTTCTGCCTCCACAGCAAGGGGGTAAAGTGTCACCAGACCTTGGCAGACTCATACACATTGCATGGTGTCAGAAGAGCAGACCTGCAAAAGAATAATTGCTCCTGATAGCCTATTGACTTTGATTAGGAAACACACATTAACATCTTTCCTCATTTAAGCCTCACTTGTAGAAGGGAGCCTCCTTAAGTGTTCTCTTGTCTGGGATATTAGACCAGGAATTAAAAATGACAGGATGGACAATTTGGCAGCAAGTGTTTAATTAGGCAATAAATTAGAGTCCCTGAGAGCACAAGGATCTGTGGCATCTCTCTCCTTTTGAAAATAAATCATAATGTTTATGCAATATACAACACCGGCTTATTATACAATACAGTTGGAGCTCCATGTCCTGTGCTGTTGGTTTTGCTAAAGCCATATTGACAAGGAGAAAACAGGAGTTTATTAACATCATAAGTGTTTTCAGCTGATGGATCTGGGGGACCTTCCAATATGCATCCTCTTCCAGGATTAAGTTAGGACCCTTCCCCCAGGCCTACAGACCCAAACCCAGCCATTTCATGGTTGTATTTTCCCTGAGTTTACCACATATTTATGATTTTAGCACCTCTTTTTGAGAAAGATGAAGAGCTGGAAATGCCTCTCAGCTTCCTGGAGTTCCAGTGGGTGGGATGCCAAATGTCAGATCATATGCTGGTATTGGATTGTTTGGTGGCTCACTGAGTTACAATGGGGAGAAAGCCAGAAGTTTGTAGCTCAAAGTCATGCACAGAGTCTTGTTTTTTAGCTGACTGAGTTCTGTGTCCTGCTCTGGGTCTTCACATTGCCATGCTGGAATGGAAACAATGTCATGATCCTTGGCCAAGAGCAAAGGACAATGCAGGTATGGTAGCAGGAGAAGAAAAGGGCAATTAATTGAGTCTCATGGAAAATAAGGGACAATGGATGGCTTAACAACCTGATTTGTCCTTCTTTGATTCATTCACAGTCAAATTTTCAGACCATTCAATTATCTTTCAAAATTTTCACCTTCCCATCATTTCCTTCCTTCCTTCCTTCCTTCCTTCCTTCCTTCCTTCCTTCCTTCCTTCCTTCCTTCCTTCCTTCCTTCCTTCCGCCACTTCCGCCACTTCCGCCACTTCCGCCACTTCCGCCACTTCCGCCACTTCCGCCACTTCCGCCACTTCCTTCCTTCCTTCCGCCACTTCCTTCCTTCCTTCCGCCACTTCCTTCCTTCCGCCACTTCCTTCCTTCCGCCACTTCCTTCCTTCCTTCCTTCCTTCCTTCCTTCCTTCCTTCCTTCCTTCCTTCCTTCCTTCCTTCCTTCCTTCCTTCCTTCCTTCCTTCCTTCCTTCCTTCCTTCCTTCCTTCCTTCCTTCCGCCACTTCCTTCCGCCACTTCCTTCCGCCACTTCCTTCCGCCACTTCCTTCCACCACTTCCTTCCTTCCTTCCTTCCTTCCTTCCTTCCTTCCTTCCTTCCTTCCTTCCTTCCTTCCTTCCTTCCTTCCTTCCTTCCGCCACTTCCTTCCTTCCGCCACTTCCTTCCTTCCGCCACTTCCTTCCGCCACTTCCTTCCGCCACTTCCTTCCTTCCTTCCTTCCTTCCTTCCTTCCTTCCTTCCTTCCTTCCTTCCTTCCTTCCTTCCTTCCTTCCTTCCTTCCTTCCTTCCTTCCTTCCTTCCTTCCTTCCTTCCTTCCTTCCGCCACTTCCTTCCGCCACTTCCTTCCTTCCTTCCGCCACTTCCTTCCGCCACTTCCTTCCGCCACTTCCTTCCGCCACTTCCTTCCGCCACTTCCTTCCTTCTGCCACTTCCTTCCGCCACTTCCTTCCTTCCTTCCTTTTTTCTCCTCCCCTTTCTTTGGTTTTCTTTTTTTTCAGCACATTTCCACATGAAAAAAGAGCTGCTTCTGAATGAAACACTATGAAGGCTCATTTGTACAACACAGAAATGAAGTTTCTCACTGTTTTGGAAAATGTCACGTAACCTAAACAAAACTATTTGCTGGATTTCCCTCATTTCAGAAGGAGTGTTGCTGTTCTTTTGAAACTCTGTGTAGTAAGGCAGAGAATGATGTGTCCCCTAGACATCTGCATACTCAAGATGAAGTTTCACATTGGTAATTCCCCCACCACTCTGCCTGTGACCAGAATTGCCTTTTCCCATGGACCTTATTTAATCTCCCAGAGAAAATTGCAGGCAAGGGATATATAAAATCAAAATCATACAGAAAATGTTTTGACTAACACTTCTGACAACTTAAGAGCTTACAGGGAAAAGTGATGCCCAAAGGCAAGAAAGGAGCAAATGACAACCAGAGTCCATCTTTTATATGCGAGGACTGTGCCAAAGCTCAAAACTCTCCTGTCCCTCACTGTAGCATAGTCATGAGGGTTTTTTACACTCTTTTGTCTCTCACTCTTTTTGACACTCACTCTTTGAGCTCTGCTGTGCATGGCTGCTCAAAGTTTGTTATAACTTCTAACCACACAAAGCCACTGCTCATCTGTGGAACATTTTCCTCATCTTGCATCTCCTTTTGCCTGGCTGGTGAGTCTGAACCCACCGTGCTAAACCTGGGCTCCCTGGGCAGAGCAGGTTTTAAGTGATGGGTTTGAAATGTGAGTTTAGAAAAATAAACTGAGAGTAAGTCTGTCAAAATGAACAACACTCACTCCATGGTTACAGCATCCATCAGTCTACGGGGTTAGTTCTATATCTATCATTTTGGAGAATGGAAAAGGAAGAAACTGGAAACACATCAAAAAACCTCCTGTCACCAAAATCATGGTAGATTAATCAGGTTGGCAGGGATTCTGTACATCTCCCTGCCACAGCCACACTTGTGTAGTAACTCCCAGACAAAAACACACTGTCAAGAATAACATCAGCAAAATAGCTCAGTAATTAATGTATTTACAGAGTTTCTTGTGCTGCTCCTTTAGCAGCTTCTGAGGCTTTGCATTATTTATGTGGATGGTTAAAAGGATGTTTAGTGGTGTAAGTGACACACTCCTGGGATGGTAGGTCTATTACACATCACTTGTGTGTCAAACAACACAGACCCAATCTTATTTTCCTAATCAACGAGCTTGCAGGCCCCTCAAATCAGGGGTGACATGGGGAGGGGGAGCAAGGATGAGATGGTCACTTTTCTTTTCAGTTAAAGCAACAGGAAGCAACCAACTTAGATAGTAAATGGCAGATTTAAAAAAAAAGGAGAGAGAGAAAACAACCACCAACAACACATATTTCTTCACATGGTTAATCTGTGAAACTTCTAGTCATAGGAGATAAATAATTGTTGGAAAAAATTTATTAATGTACAGGAGAGATCTCCCCATGTAATCACTTTCTTGCAGAACCAAGCGTGTGAAGGAAGAAAGGGTGAAAAGAAGATGGAGAAATATACATATATATTTTTAGGTCAATATCCCAGAGGCACACAGAGAAAAGAGGATGAACATAAAATCCAGGCAGGTGCACCCAATGCTATTAAGGCATCTGGTCATTCAAATATTACAAGCCCTTCTAGTACATTACTAGCCTTGTTACTGCATTGTGAACCAGAAGGAAGGGGGAAGATGGATAATTCATGTTTCATCCATAATAATAAAGTGTCATGCTGCTGGATCAGCCAGGCCCAGCTGCACGCTTGGTCAGTGCCAAGATGAATATCTGCCCGCTGCCTCCTTCATGGATATTAACTCAGCTGAACACCTTTATCTCTGAATTATAGAACATCTTTATCTGTGAATTACAGAACACCTTTATCTGTGAATTACAGACCTTGCTGTGGACCAGGGCAGGAATAGGGTTGGTGAGGGCAGCACACAAAAGCATGGCTTGCAATTAAGGGGTTAGCAACCCAAGAGGAAGGACTTGGAATTATCCAGCTCTATAAACTGATAATCTGGACAGGATAGAGGTGGAAATAATTTATCCACTTCTGCATTTCAGAATGGGGAAAGTCAGGAAAGGGTCTGGAGCACAAGTTTGATGAGGAGCAACTGAAGGAGCTGGGAGGGTTCAGCCTGGAGAAAAGGAGTCTTGGAGGGGATCTTATTGCTCTCTACAATCCCCTGAAAGGAGGTTTGAGCCAGGTAATTGGTATTTTCTTTCAAGTAGCAAGTAATAGGATAAGAGGAAATGGCCTCAAGTTGCAACAATGGAAGGTTTCAAGATTAGAATATTAGAAGGATGTTAGAAAAAATTTCTTCTCTTGATATCAGGATAAATTTCTTCCCTGAAAGTTTGGCCAGACATTGGGACAGGCTGACCAAGGGAAGTGGCAGAACCACCATCCCTGGGACCATTCACAAAATATGTGAATGTGGCACTTGGGGACATGGTTTAGAGGTGGACTTAGCAGTGCTGGGTCAATGGTTGGACTCAGTGCTCTTAGAGGTTTTTCATCATCAATGATTCTATGATGCAAGCTGAAGATTACAATAAAAAAAAAGAATTATCTGGTTTTCAGCTGTTAGCAGCAAGCATTGAACTTGTCATTCAGCAATCCTTTTGATGGAGCAAGAGTTGTTACAAGAAGAAAAATAATGAAGTGTTGTTTTCAAGCTGATGTTTAGGGATAAGAAAGGCCTTGTTTTGTTTCTTAACAAAATCTAAATGAAATTACACATTCTTCTGCCAGAAGGAACAAGATGTTCCTTTTGATCAAAATTGGAATATGGCATTTTATGTTCAGGCTATTTTTAACAATTTTCCTTTCTTTCTAAGAGAAAATAATCAATTCCTAAGTGAAAACATAATTTTGGCTAAAAAGTAAAAATAAAGATTCTTTCAGGAGCTGTGAAAATTACATGTATTATCTATTTTTCTCCTTAGACATTTTGAATGCTGTAATGTTTGCCAAAGTCAATCTGTTCACTAATAATTATGGTCAGCACAAAATGGGGTGGGGTTTTGGAGAATTTGCCTTTTAGCAAGAAAAATGAGTTGTTTTCTTTTCTCCTGCTTAATCAGTGAACAACTTTAGGGTCCTTGTTTTGCCTTCAGTGCCTTCATTTCTCTCATCTGTAAGGGTGGGTATTGTCTTTACTCATTTGTTGTGGGGGACTTTGGAGGTGATAAATTGTGGATGAGTGATTTAAACATTGAAAGTGTAATGTAAAAAGATACTTATGCATCCTGGGGTCCTTCCAGCAGGTTTCTGAATGAAGATTAGGTGGGTAAAGCCAGACCATCCTCCCCTGACAAAAAGCAATTGTGTCAGTAGTTGCATCACACAATCTGTTATACACAATAAATACAACCTAACCCCTTGTCCAAGATATTGCTTCCATTCACAGGTCCAAATGAGATTCATAATTTCCTTTATTCCTGTTCAGCGTCTGGAAATGGAAGTTCCTGGGATTTGAAGGAAGCGAGTTGTGTTCTGCTGCAATAATTCTCAGCAAATCTACCACAAAAGTCATTTCAGTTCTGCACATGCTGAGGAAAACAATTATATCATTTCAGTGATTTATTAACCCAACGAGCAGAAGTAGCACAGCAAGGCTGAGTATCTATTGCCATGGATCTGGGAATTATGTTTTAATTAACCAATTTCTCTAATATGTTGTCTAAGCTTCCTACAGGGGAATTAAAAAAAAAAAAAAAAAAAAAAAAACCAAGCAGCTGCAAGGCTGAAAGACTCTCCAGACATTTGGTGTCCTTGTTGTGTTTTGGTCTGGCTCAATGAACGTCCCTGGTGACAAATGCATATTGATGAAGCAAAGAATTGGCTAATTGACACATTAAATGAAAACATAATATATTCTGCTGGTGGCAGGGGGAAATATTAAACTTGCTCACAGTGAATTGTTATAAAATATTAAACACAGATATGGAAGTAGAAGAAGAAGAGAACAAGGATTATCTTCAAGTGAATCAGATCTCTGGAATGGGCCAGAATAGCCACTCAGAGCCTGGGAGTTATGAAAGACACCACAAAATCTGGAATATGTAAGAATTTTCTAAGTGTAATTGCCAGTAAACATCAACTAAACTTTAATCTTTACACACAAATGATAAAAAAAATCTGCCTGCTATATATGTGGCACATAATTTATTCTATGAACCATGATTTCTCTTTGCCTACTAATTGAGCCTCACCATTTTAATTCCAAACTCCTCTGAGAAGGTCTAAAGCTGCACATTGTACTCATGTAGTTGTCTCTGCAAGAGGTCCCAAGTGAGTCCTCATCTTTGTTTCATACTGCAGCAGAACTACTCCACAATACAAAGAACAGACAGATGTCTTTACTAGTTTCTAAATATTTAAATTATATTCACGGCTGCACATATTTCAAGGGAAGTCCAAGTTGACTATTAGGAACATTTTCTTCACTGAAAAAGTGTTTAAACATTGGAACAGGCTGCACAGGGAAGTGGTGGAGTCACCAACTCTGGAAATATTCAAAAAAAGAGTAGATGTGGTATGGCATTTTCAGGGTTCCCCATGGCAGGAAGGAAATGATGAATCTGACTCCATGTTCTTAGAAGGCTAATTTATTATTATATTATATTATATTATATTATATTATATTATATTATATTATACTATACTATACTAAAACTATACTAAAGAATAGAGAAAAGATACAGACAGAAGGCATAACAAGATATTAATGAAAAACTCGTGAGTCTCCAGAGCCTTGACACAGCTGGACTGTGATTGGTCATTAAGTCAAAACAATTGACATGAAACCAATCAAACAATGACAGTTGGTAAACAATGTCCAAACCACATTCCAAAGCAGCAAAACACAGGAGAAGTAGATTAAATCATTATTGTTTTCATTTTTCTCTGAGGTTTCTCAGCTTCCCAGGAGAGGAAATCCTGGTGAATGTATTTTTCAGAAAATATGATGGTGACGATGTGGCACTTCACAGTATGGTTTAGTGTGCTTTGACAGTGTTCAGTCAAAGGTTGGACTTGATGATCTTGGAGGTCTTTTCCAGTTTTAATGATTCTGTGATTCCATCATTTTATCATATTGCATCTCTTCTGCCTTTTAAATCACATTTTTCCAAGCAATCCAGAAAGGATCTTCAAAATTACTTTTAAATACTTCTCCAAGTGTGGGCTGTCCAAAGCTTTGGGTACTTTGACCCAAAAAATGTGAAGCATATTTTGTGTATCTCAGAGACTTAGAGGTGAGTAAATCATAGCACCTGAAACAGCGTCTGCCATGGTTGGGAGCCATTTTCCACAAAGTTTTGAAGAATTAGGAGGCAACATTAATTTAGAGCATTGAGCTCTGTCTGAGTTTTTCCCCTTTTTCATGCCAAGTTTGATGCAAACTGGAAGGATAAGGGGGAATGGCATTATAATTAGAGTGGGTTAAATAAGATAATAGAAATAAATTCTTCCCTGTGAGAGTGGGGAAACCCTGGCACAGTTTGCCTGGAGAATCTTTGGATGCCCCATCCCTGGAAGTGTCCAAGGCCAGGTTGGACAGGGCTTGGAGCAACCTGGGTGGGATAGTGGAAGTTGTCCCTGCCCATGACAGAGGGATAGAAGAAGATGCTGTTGAAGGAATCCCTTCCAACCCAAACCATCCTGTGATTCGTGATTATTCTGGTCTTTTCCAGATGTCCTGGACAGACATTTGTCAGAGGTTTGTTTGCAGTACGTGTTCCAGACACGAGATGTCACTGCCCGATGCTGAGTGTCACAGAGATGGTCCAGAGTGTGGTAAAAACATTCAAAGAAGGAGGAGCCTGAGCTGTATGCACCGAAGTTTTCTGCTCTCTATGCTGATACTTCTTTTAGAAACTTATTTTGTTGAAGAAGAAATATGATCAGGCACATCAGTTAGCAACAGTGAGCCAAAATTTGACCAATTAACTGATCTTAAAACAGTGCACTTAAGCATTCCTCTAGATTTTATGAATATATTGGATGGTTTGTGCTTGGCAAAACGCTGGAACATAAATCCTGTATTTTAATCTGAAGTATTGCTTTCTGAATTAATCGCAAAGATGCCGCTGTAAATTATAGAAATTGATGAAGCTGGTATTTTTAGCTTAATAATTTTCCATTGGGAAATTGCATTTACCTCTAATCACAATCATCATGCTCAAATAACAATATCGTTATTAATAATTACAAAAACAACACAATATCAATTTAAAATATTAACGAGGAAACAAGTACAGATCACATAAAAATGAAGATTGATTAATAATTACAGCACAAGCAGCCAGGAGAAGAATAATTACAAATTATTTTTCAAGCAAGTTCTTCATGAGCAAGAAGGGCTATGGAGGTAGGAATAATTGCAGGCATCATCCCAAGTGACAACTGCCCTTTCTACCCTGGAACTGGACTGAGCTCAGCTTCCTTCCAGCTGTGTCCACACAGGGACCAGGGACAGGATAAATTATGAAGACTAAAAAGACATCTGCTGCAGAAATGGCCCCTTCAGACACCCACAAGGGAGAAAAAGGGAGAGATTTCATTTTCACTGCCATTCTGGCAGTGTTTTCTCAAGGCACTTGAATATTTAGTCTGTTCCCACACATGGTCCTGACTCTGAGCTTTAGTCATATGAATTTGAGTTCCTGACTTTTCCTGACTGCCTTGTTGTGTTGGTGGGGAGATGTTTATTCCTTTTTTTGTTTTTTGTCTTTTCTATTTCCAGTTGTGTGTTCAGTCTGTGGGAAGTACAAACAGCTCCCTGGGGTTACCCACCTTGGAGAATATAGATAAATTCAAGGGGTTAGTGACCTTATATTCAGAAACACTGAAGTGAGAAAAATGTGATTGTGCCACATCCTCCACCGGATCTGAGTTTATTTGGGGAAAGACATGCAGACACCCTGGTTAGTCTTACCTACCGAGCCAATAACAGCTGATTAAACTATCTCCTGTAAGTGTGAATGGACACCAATCTTCCTGATGTTGGAGTCCAGTAAATCAGAAGGTTTTGGGAAAGCTGCAAAAGGCAGGTCTCAGAGACAGCAGAACTGTGAGCAGAGCTAAGCAGTAGCCATGAGATAGGTCAGCAGAAAAATTATGTAAGAAGTAGAAGAGTAAGGACAAATAGAACAATGGTCTGTGTATTAACGCTTGTCTAGAATAACTCACTAAGCTGCAGAAAAGTTTATCTAGTGAGATACTAGGAAGTTCTAAGCTTAATAATGGAGCTCTGTGCATTATGTTTTAAAGCTTACAAGCAGGTATTGTATTTGAAATAAGCAAGCATTTTTTTAACTGAAGGTACGTGTTCTTATATAGTGGTTGGATAGAACTACTGTCAATATGCTTTTGCTTTGTGTGATTGGTCAAAAAACTTTTAAAGTGAGTTATAGCATTAAGTTCTTTGTCTGCTGCCTGGGATATGAGCTGATGGCACCTTCCCATTGTCATAACCATGTAATGAGACTGAAGCTGGAAAATAAAACAGCTCAAGGCATGTTCATCAGCCATCCCGTCCTGTTCATGATTTGTACATAGCCCCCAGTCAACAACACCTAATAATGTAAAAAGTAAAACATAAAATGCCCCTCATCTTCAAAACAAACTGAGCAGCATCTCTCAGGAAGAATCATCAACCCTCTGAACAGCCACAGTGCTCAGAAAGGGCCTGAGAAGTGTTTTCTTACAATCTGGTCAAAGTCTACAGAACTGAGCAAGGATATTTCCCTGATTCTTCCTGTTGAGGTAACAATGGAGGGAGGTACTGAGTTCCAGCCAGGGAGCTCTGTGCGCAAAATGAGCTCTGTGAGAGAGGTAAAGCTCCTACGGTTACTCACACAAGTCTGAAACCCTTGATGCACAAGCATGAAAAGTGACTTTCTTCTCGGCACAGTCTGAGGATGTAATTCTGCCCTAACTAGATCCTGGCACAGCAAATTAGTTCCCGCTTCAACACAAAGCTTCAACATTTCTCAAGCACCATAACAAAAACATTTGCTTTAATCTGTATTTCCTCCCATCCGCAGTTCTTGGTAAACTCAGATACTGCACGATCTTTCCTACTCATCTCACACTACCCAGGCTCCCTCTCACCTTTTCACCATCACATTTTTCACGGAAGTTAAAGTGTGGAGTTTCAATGCGCTCAGTGCCAAGTCTGGAAGAGCATTTTGATCCCAAAGAATCAGAAGGGTCGTGCCAGTCTTCAGTGGGCATGAGAAACCCAATGAGGATGACAGGCATTTGTGACACTTCTGCTTGGAGCCATGCACAGATCTTGGTGATAAGAGAAATTCCATTGCATCCCATCCCAGCTGAGATGAGCATTGGCAGGGCAGGTGTCCCATAGAAACAACAGAGTCACAGAATGGTTTGGGTTAGAAGGGACAGGCAAGACCATCTCATTTCCAACCCCCTGCCATGGACAGGGACACCTTCAACTCTCCCAGGTTGCTCAGAGCGCTGTCCAGCCCAGCCCTGAAAAAAATCCAGGGATGGAGCAGCCAGCCACAGCTTCTCTGGGCATCCTGTGCCAGGGCCTCACCACCCTCACAGGGGAGAATTTCTTCCCAACATTTATTCCAAACCTGTCCTCTGCCAGTTTAAAGCCATTCCCCCTTTTCCTATCACTCCAGACCCTTGTCTCAGGTGCCTTTCCAGCTCTCTAATCCCCTTTAGGCACTGAAATAGGTTCCAAGGTCTCCCCAGAGCCTTTTCTTTTTTAGGCTGAACAACCCCAACTATCTGAGTCTTTCTTCATGGGAAAGTTATTCTACCCCTCTACTCTTTATGGTCTCCTCAGGACTTGCTCCAACAAGATGCTTTTATAGTGAGAATATTTATTTATTTTTTTCATTCCATCTCCTTTACTCACTATTTTTTAAACTCTAAGTCATTCATTTCAAGGACAATGTTCTGTCATGACAATGCCTTCCTAGAAAACACGCAGTTTGAAAATGCTCACAAATTACTTGAAAGCAATGGCCAAAAGAACTCCATCAGGCAGTAATCATTGCAGAACAACCACACTCTAAATTCGTTGATTTTGAAGTAACCTTACAATCTTCATGCTCAGACATATTGATTTCACTTTTATCTTTCTTTGAAAGAAGAAAAAGAGAAGAGAAGTCTGTAAAAATGCATTCAGATGTAATATAGACTCAAGTGTTTAACATCCATTGGGCTTTGCAGAAGTTTTAACACTTCTGAGAGCCAGGTCCCTGCTCACTCTCACTCTGTGTGCCCATCTCTCCCTGTGAGCAGATCTGAGAAATTAGTACAAAGATGAGGCACCTTGATATCTAAAAACACTTCCAAAAAATATCATTCCAGTAGTTTCCCTAGAAGATAATACGCATCTCCAGAAGGATTCAGAGGCCGAGTTCCTTTGTGATGAGCTTCTTCAGCTGAAAACTTGGCTTTCTAAGTAATTCTAATTCAATAGTTTAGAAAAATATGTATGAACAGGATGGAGAAACCTCATAGCAAAGACACCTGCCAGGAGCACTTTTAGTGGCCAGCAGAGTGACTCTGAGTGCATTGATGGATGGGTGCTCACCTCAAGATGCAAGAAAAATCATTTTAGACCACATTGCATTATAAACCTGCTTCCACACACTGAGCTACTGTATAAATCAGCTCAGGAACTGGGTGTCAGCCCGGGCTGTGGAAGCAATTCAAAATCAACCTGTCAGAGGGATCCCTCCCTCTCCCATCCAGAGATGGATGTGAAACCAGCCAGGACTGATGAGTGCAAATCCCAGCATGAGCCACTGCATGGCAAGAGGCAAAGACATTCCCTGTGTCAGCAGGGAATGGTCATGTTCAGAGCCTCTTGTGTACCCCCAGCATCTCTGCAGGAAGGCTGAGTCCCATCAGCTCTATGGAACAACATTCATTTTCCATTTGGAAAAGAAATTAAGCAGTGCTGTGGTCATAAAATACAATATTCCTGGACAAACATGAGATGCTCTCTCTTTGTCACTCCTGACTGCTACTGGAATGGCTTAACCTTGTAATTCATTGAAAAGCAGGTGAAATTTTATTTTAGTCTGCAGTGTAACCAGGCTGTTCCATATTCATTCCACATTAATGGCTGGTTGGCTTTGTCTGCTTTTCATCTTCAAACTGTTAATGCCCATTTCATGCCTGACATCTTGGACTAGGAGAAAGTTGGTGCTGCCATACTGGGACAGACTGGTAAATATACCCACAAATTCCAGCTACAGCCTGGTTCATCCACCACAGACTTTTCCTCCCATTGACTCATATTTGAATTATATAATCAAATAATAATTTAACAGAGTTGAAATGTACAAAATGTAGGGTAAATCTTTGGGTTAAAAATGTCTCTTTGGGGAAGCAACTCCATCCATTTACTACTTACAGAACCACAGAAGTAAGAAAAATTCCTGCCTGGAGGAGGTTACAGATAAAATACATCAAGGAAAGAAGGGTAGGGATTTTTTTTTTTCTAACTCCATAGATGGGGAAAAGACACCCAGAAGTACTAAGGGACAAGTCAATAGATGAACAAAGCTGAGAAGTGTGCTCAGTCTTGCTGAGTTGAGCTTTCCACACCACCCAAAAGAAGAAAGAGAAAAGATTTCTCAATTTCTCATCTTCAAGCTGACACAAAAAAAAGCACTGCTTTTAAAACAATTTATATTTTTCCAGTGAAATAAGTGCCCTATTACCTTCTTTTTAAATTTTTATTTTTTATTTTTAGAATAGGATTCACATACAACTGTTTTTTTCCTCAGAAATTTCCAACACCTAAATTAGCTGAATGAAAAAGTAGACAGAAGTGAATATCAACTTTCCACAATACATTTTTTAAAGGTTCCAAGATTTTTTTCTTTTTTTCATCTTTAAGAATGGAGGCACTGGGGTGCCAATAGGTGTGTACCCCTCCTAATTTTTCTGCAAATCACAGAAACAGTAGGAGGGATGCACAGAAACAGGAATCATTCCAAGTGGAAATGTTCTTGCCCACTGAATCTGCCACCAGGTTGTTTTGTCCTGCTCATAACTCTATCAGACTCTGCCTTGAAAAAGGAAGATGTTTGTTCATAAAATTTCTTTATTTTTGCCCAAAAAAGGAATAGTTTGTACATGGCAACTCTTAAATTAGAGTCCTAGGTTCATAATGAGAATATATTTTTCAGTTTATTAAAGAAGTATCTATATTTGCAGAATTCTGGGCACCTGATATTTGCATTACCTCCATGTCTTCAGCTGTGCATGTCTTGATGTGAAAGATGATTTATTTATGGTGACAATTCTCTTTTTTAAGGAACATTTCAGTACAAAGCTTAAATATATAATCTTACAACCTTGATAACACATTCCACAGGGTCAGCCTCAAGGAACCATTTCAAAGGGATGCAAAAAGGTCAGCTTCTATCTCAGGGCTTGGCTTTAATGAATTTTGTGACCTCAGTTAAATCTCTCCACCACAAAATGCCTCTCCTGGTGCCCCTGCTGAATAGGGGTGGCAGCACACGCCACAGCCTTCACTGAGAGCTTGTGAGGACAAATCCATGAATCTCCCGGAAGTGAGAGTGATGAGAGCAACTAAGAGACCTTGTAAAACCACAATCCAGTGAGTCAGCATATTCCCAAAGATCTGTCAGTCCTGCAGTGCTGACCTGCTCAGAGGCGCTGCTTCCCTTCCCTCCACTGTCCTGCTCTTGAGATCTTCCACCACCACCTGCCACATTCCTCTGATGGAGGTTTGGCTGCCCAGTACCACAGATGAGCTTGGATTCTCCCCAAACTGAGCTGTTCACAGTAGGCAGCAGACACGGATCAGAATTGCTCAGCAGTACAAACAAACTTGGATCTGGTGGCAGCAAAAGGTTGGGGTTGTGCCCCAGGATGGAAACAGAAAGGTGAAAACTGGTGGCAAGCCCTAAAGAGTCAACTGTGTGGTACCCACCAACAGAAACAGTACCAGGGCAACCTCCACTGTGATTCTACATTCTTTTTGTAATTTTTGTGTCCATTGGCAATTGTGACATGCTCTTGCAACAGCTCCATAAGACTGAAATGGAGAAACCACCCAGTCCAACCTCTCAAGCCATGACAATGTCCATCCCTCAATGACTTGGCTGGTTTTCTCTGTGTTCTGCTTCCAGAGAGCAGAGAGCAGCAAATATCTTGTGTTCTGGTCTCTGACCCTTGGCTGTGTGTCTTTCTCTGGGTTTTGCAATGCTCCATTTGTCAGCCCTCCAAAAGAGAAGATCATTTAATCAGAGAATAGAATATCCAGAGCTGGAAGGGACACACAAGGAACACTAAGTCCAATGCCTGGCAATACTTTTGGCTTCCAGATGTAGCAGCAGGACAGAAATAGCAACCTGCTTTACAAAGACAGCACTCATTATACACAGGGAAAGGTTTCATTTTGGTGCTCTGTTCTTCCAATAAGAAGTCACTCTGCTGTCTCTGAGTAGAAAAGAACACAATCAGTGACAGCTCCAAGTTGCAACAGTGACAGCTTTAAACCAGTGTCATTCACTTTTCAGCCCTGCAGCAGAGCAACATGTGTGTATATCTATATATAAACATATTTGTGTGTAGACCTATGTCACAGAAGCACAGAATCACAAAATCACAGAATCATAGAGTCACAGAATCATAGGATGACAGAATTATAGAATCACAGAATGGTTTGGGTAGGAAACAGACCTTCAAGATCATCTCATTCTAGCCCCCTACCATGGGCAGGGACACTTTCCACTATCCCAGGTTGCTTCAAGCCCTATCCAGCCTTGAACAGTTTCAGGGATGGGGCATCCACAGCTTCTCTGGGCTACCTCTGCCAGGGCCTCACCACCCTCATGGAAAAATTTCTTCCTAATATCTAATCTAACCCTACTCTGTTTCAATTTGAAGCCATTCTCTGTCTCCAATTCCCTTTGCACTTCCCTCCACAGTGAAGGGCATCTCCAGCTCTCTCCACTCAGCAAAGTGGGTCACAGACAATATTGTCTCTCTGTCTAAATCAAGATTAAAATGAAAGCCTCAGAGAGTGACTTTTGGATAACCTGTGGTAAGTCCCACTGGACAATTTCAAGTAGAGAAGCTGCCTGACAAAGTGAGGAGAGTCAAGCAGTGTCTGATCTTCAGGAGCTGGGCAGTAAATTGAAATAGATGAGATCTCAGCTCCCAAAATCACAGTGGTATTTGTCATACTCCAAGAAGCTCACTGGTACTGTCTGGAGACTACCTGTGAATGACCAGGCTTTGACATCTTGGTTTGGGGTGAAACATTCTTGATTATGGTTTTTTTTATCATCATATTGAGCTGTTTCAGCTGAGATTAAGGCCTGGGAGGCCAACAGACTGACAAGGTGATGTTGGAGCAATTTTAAGGAGTTGTCTAAAGCATCATACAGATTTGAAGGCTTAATCCCCCTCTCCAAAAAATTTTGGGGCTTTGTCTAGAGGACCATAATGCCTCAAACACCTGCCCTTCATTGCCCAAACTGACCTCCAAGTTGGGTTCCTGAACTTCACACACACAAATTGCTGAGGTGTTTGAGATTACCACGGGGGCATTCCATGTGGCCCAGGCAGTGGTGGTTTTCAGGATGCAGCATTCCCTGTGGTTTTCCCTCCTTCCAGGAAGCAGATGTGGCAGTAACCTGCTACCTGTACCTGGCCTTGAGGCTCACCCATGTCCTGCCACCCCTCTGGCCCATGCAGGGCACCCCACAAAGAAGTGCCAGCAGCTGAGACAGGCATTGGTTCTATCCCTGCTGTGTTTGAAGCGCTGCTGCTCCCCACTTCTCAGGCCCCTGAGTGAAGGTCTCCCAGACTTTGGCTGGAAAAAGTGGAGAAATGGGACAGCGGAAGGTGGAATTTGCAGATAAGGGTTCACACCCACAAATTTCCCATTTCTCTCAGTCTCTTCTCTGCCATCAGTGGAAATGTGACCTGTATGGTGTGTGGTGCTGCCCCATTTTTGCAGGAAAAATTTTCCTTCTCTTGACTTTCATATTGCTGAGCTCCCTCTGAAGCCAACTGTGTATCATCCACATATGCTGGGAAATATGGCCACAGCTGAAAGAAACTAATGACTTCTGTTAATTCTGCTAAGTGAGAGGCAAGGACAGCTTTTTAATGAATGACTAATTAAGATGCAATTTAATAATTCCTCAGCTGAACTTGCTTGGATTGCCAGCCATTTCTGAATTTTCTGTAGGGAGACCAGACCTCAGAATGCATGTGGCAAGTGTTCTGCAGCCATTAAAGCAACTGAGTTCAAATATTTGAAAAATGAAAATACAAAACCACAAGAAATAAGAGCCTTAAATTTTAATTGGCTGAGAATAACCACTCCAAAATCTGAGTGCTTGAATTTCCGCCCCCACAAAATTCACAGATTCTATCCCTTGTTCCTGGTGACAGCAGGTGAAAGTCTGAACAGCTATAATTTTGGAAAAGAGTGAAAGATCATCTCACTGATCTTGTGTAAGAGTAGAGAGGGTAGAGTTAAGGCCACCTGTGACAGCTTAATTAGAAATGCAGGTATTATTCACATATTTGATGTATCTCTTAATTACTGGCACAGGAATAAAACATAGATTAGTCGTTTTTGTAACTTTCCAGATCTAGAGAGTGGAACAAATTATTTCAGTTTCTGACTGTTACAGATTTAGGGGTGCCCTTGCTTACATCATTTAGACCAGGATTTGTCTGCTAAATATGAAGGTTTACACCTGACTTGCTTGCACTGACCCTCTTTGCAGACAAGGAACTGGGAGCCAACTCCATGAGATTCCCATGGGCCCATTTCTCCAGCTTGTCCAGGTCCCTCTAGGTGGAATCTCATCCTTCAGGTGTCTCAACAGCATCACTCAGCTTTTTATCAGGAGGAGATGTCTAAAATGGACCGGGTAAATAGCACCTTGGAGAGCCTTTCCTACACAAGTGATTAGAAGGGGAGTGTGATAAGACTCCATTTCCACACTGTATTTGTGCTGAAGCACATGAGCCACACCCACAGGGCTACATCTACACACTTGAGGAGAGGGGACAATTGGTCACCCAGTGTGACAAGCCCACTGTGGTTTCCTATTGTATTTGCTGGGAATGTCCTGACGAAGGCAGGAATGATGCATCTGACTCCATGTTCTCAGAAGGCTAATTTATTACTTTATTGTACTCTATTATATTAAAGAATACTATACTAAACTATACTAAAGAATACAGAAAGGATACTTACTGAATGTTAAAAAAATAATAATGAAAACTCATGACTCTTTCCAGAGTCTCAACACAGCTTAGCCATAATTGTGCAATGAGTCAAAACAACTCACACCAGAGTCCAATGAAACAATCACCTCTGGATAAACAATCTCCAAACACATTCTCCACATGAGCACAACACAGGAGAAGCAAATGAGATAAGAATTGTTTTCCTTTTTTCTTTGAGGCCTCTCAGCTTCCCAGGAGAAAAATCCTGGGCGAAGGGATTTTTTTCAGAGAATGTGAATGCCACAGTTTCCCATGAGACAGAGCTCTCTCAGGTGCCACATGGCTGGATATTGCCTATGTTTCAGTGGTGTGGTGGTCTCTGAAAAACAGGAGAGTCTTGGGGGAATACCTTGGCAAGAAGAGTAATAGCATTCCTTGGCCATAGCTGAAGAGTTCCTAGGAAAAATACGGGCAATTTTTCGCATGGGCAGGTAGTGATAGGACAAAGAGAAACAGTTTTAAACTAACAGATGAGAGATTTAGATTAGCTATTAGGAAAAAAATCTTTACTATAAGCATGGTGAGGCCCTGGAAGAGGTTGCCAAGAGAGGCTGTGGACTCCACATCCCTGGAAGTGTTTAAGGCCCAGTTGGATGGGGATCTTAGCAACCTGCTCTAGTGGAAGGGGCCCCTGCCCATGGCAGGGGGTGGAACAGGATGACATTGAAGGTCCTTCCCAACCCAAATTATTCTATGGTTCTCTGAATCTATGAAAAAAAATGTGCCCAGAAAGAAATACACACTTCCCTCAGGGGCTCTTGGAGTGAATTGTTATTAACGATTTACAATTCCTACTACACTGTAATGCTTCTCTTTTAACTGAGACTTAAAGAATCACATTTATATCCTCAATGTCAATTAAACACAAATCCAAACCTATGTTCAGATGGATCCATCCATCCCCCCGAGACAGCAAACAGGCACAGACCTCAACAATGAAATGAAGAATATCACCCCCATCTCCTGCTGGCAGCTGATATTGGCACTGAGTTAAACTCTGAGCAGACTCAGAATTGGGTCGGGGGGGAAACTGGAAAAGAAGCAGCTGAAATTCCTTGGAGTGTTCAGCCTGGAGGAGACTGAGGGGTGATCTCATTGTGGTTTTCAACATCCTGAGGAGAAGAAGAGGGGCAGGCACTGATCTCTGTGGTGACAGTGACAGGACTCAAGGGAAAGCCCTGAAGTTGTGCCAGGGGAGGTTTAGGTTGGATATTAGGAAAAATTTCCTCACCCAGATGGTAGCTGGGCACTGGAACAATTTCCAGGGCAGTGATCACAGCACCAAGCCTGACAAGAGTTCAGTAAGTGCTTGGACAATGCTCTCAAGCACAGGATGGGATTGTTGGGGTGTCCTGTGCAGGACAGTGGTCACCAGCATGTGATATCCCCAGATGTCCCTTGCACTGCCACGGAAAGCACCTGGCCATGTGGGGAAACACATCACCCTCCTCCAGACTTATCAGGACCTTCAGCAATTCCACTGTAGCGTCAAGCAAAACTCTTCAGACACAGCGAAAGGAAAGCAAAGGGGGGGGACTCTACACCCTGATAAAATAACATCATTTGTGCATTTCATGTTGTTCTGGTACTCATAATGCAAAAATATTGAAAGTAAGAAATTTAGGGGACAGGTCAGTTCTCAAAGGCAATGAGTGGCTCATCAATCATTCCATATTTCCTTATATTTTTCACTTCATGGCACCACCAGTCATTTAAAAAATATTCATAAATGTCACTAATGGATTATTGCTGCATCCTAAAAAAAAAGCTCATTTATTTATGCAGGAAATGTCAATTAAATTGAGATAGATATTGAAATTAATAAGTACCCAGTAAAATGTAAAGCGCACAATTGATTTTAAATCCTCTGTTATATGCATGGCATGTAATTACCAGTAGTAAATCTGAAATGAAAATATAGAAGCTTATGAGATGCTTCAGTGCAGTTGTTCATTTAGATCCACATAAATTCAGGGGACAGACATTACAAGTGCCAGGACTAGCATGAAAGGACTAAGATATAACTACAACCTTCATGGAAGGAAAACAAGAAAAATCCTTCAACAGCAGAAAAAAAGATTTAAAAAATATATAATTCTTATCTGAGGAGGTCACAGTCTTGTGTTGTTGTTGATGGTGGGAGGTAAAAATGAATGTATAAGTAACACATCTGGCAAGATACAACATAAAAATGCCAGGAGTCAAAGGTTAAGTTTTCTTTATTTTCAAAAAATATGGGAAATTGGCACAGCGTAGTGCATCTACAACAACTAACAGCCAAATTCATCTGGTACTTTTTACTGTAAATAACAATTTTGAAATGCAGTTTAGTATATGTTTTGCAATGTAGTTTAATATGTGTTTTGCTTGCAAGTCTAGTAAAAGACTTCAGAGATTCATGCAAAGATACACTTTTGTGTGCTCTGGTTCAATTTTTACACTGCGCTTATCACAGTCTCTGAATTCTTGACACATTAAGATTTCACTCACATTCTACACCATTTTTGTGGACAAATTCTTTAGTCTCACAGTCTGCTCTTCTAAGCACCACGTGGGCTTCTCTCAGTGCTCTTTAATTTTTCCTGTCATCTGCCAATATTTTGGAATGCTCTGTGTTGCATAAGATCAGGCCTGTCCACAATATTGTTATTATATCATCCATTAGGGATGAGTCTGTAAAGAAAATAGAAATCTTTGAAAACTTTGAAGTTAATAAAGATCATCTTGAGGGTCTTGGGATGTTAAAGTATATTCCAGGGTGTCTTGGTTTGAAAAGATAGGTATCTGCTAAGAAAGGCAGGAACCTCCCCTGAAATGGAAAAATGTAAACCCCTTCCTTCTGAATTATTATAATTTTGAAGTTAAGAGACTCTCAGGCAAAGATATGGGAATTGGAATAACAGTTAGTTATTAGGGAAGAAAATAAAAATAAAATAAAAAAGCAGTAATACAAAACAACACTGACAGAGTCAGAATAGGAGCTGACACCCTGTGGGTCAGGGTGGTGGCACAGTCCCATTCAATTGTGGCTGCAGCCCTCTTGCAGTGCCCGGTGTGGTTCTGTTGGAGCAGGGATCCTGGAGAAGGGTGGAGTTTTCCTCTGAAGGTCCAGGGGCGGTGTAGATGGGCCTGGTCTTCCTCTGGGTATCCAGTGGAAAAGGCAGCTGCTCCTCTGGGAATGCAGTGGGAAAAAGGCTGTCCTGGTGTCCCAAAATCTCAGATTATATCCAGGTAGGAATGGTTGGCTCCTCTCCTGGGCGGAGCATCTCCCAATGGATGATGTAATTTTATCAGCCATGCAGTGACACTCAATGGCCCATTATCAGCAGATATCTCCTGGAGGGAGGATTTGTTGTGGAATAGATAAAGAAAACTGCCCAATGAACAGAAGATAACTGCCCCACCTCTAAAAGATGGCAATGAAATACACACATATTGCAACCCATGACACAGAGTCAGGTGAGACTTTCCTGGCACCCCTGCCCACAGAAAGTAGGGAGACACATTTCACCTGCTGAGGTCTCCAAACCACAGACTGGTAAAAATCTTCAGCAAAGTTGACCTAAAACAGCTGCCAGATGTTGGAGGAGTTTGAGTTTGATTCCACATCCAGAGTGACCTGCCCAGCTCCAATGGATGGAATTCAGTGGCCTTACACACACATGTGCAATGTCATTGTGGATGCTGTAAGGGATTAATTCCTCTTTCCTCCTGCCATTCCAGAAAAACACATCTCTTATGTCCTCTGGCATTTCTGTCAGGCCCATCTGAGTTTATGTAATACAAAGAGTTTAAAATTAGGGTGGATCCTCCAAAGGGCCTCAAGTTACAGCAGAACCCTGGATTTAGGCTGTTAATTGCTGTCCTGTCTGTACATCCATATCCTCCACTTTCACAGCCTGGTGACTGAGGTATCACTACATTTTCTCTGTAAAGGCTGGAGAAAAAACTATCCAGGATCTCTTGAGTCACTTGTATCTTCACCCAACAGTAGGTTTTAACCCTTAGCTGTGGAGATAATACCCATTCCATTGGCTCTGTTTAATGGGAGAGGCTACACAGAGCATATCTAATGGCATTTGGCTGCCACACTGCACAGCTGAGGTTGTCTCACAGAAAGAGGCTTTCTCTCACTGGTTTCTGGTTTAGAGCAAACACATTGATTTAGAGTGGATTATTCATCTGAGAACATAAAAGGAATTAAAATCTCCAAGAACCACAGTGGCTCCAGTGTTTGAATGGGAACAAAAAACCTTAGACTCTGTCTCTACACTTTATGGAGAGATAATTCAGAGACTTGAAAATATGAATAATAGGCTTGGCTTCTATGAATGCAGACTTCTGAATATTTTTAACAAGCTCTGGCCACAGACATTATATGATCAAAGAAACATAAAGTAAGCAACAAGGATCAGCTATTCTTTACAAAGCTAAAATATTTCTCAGTCACTCCAAAATTATCTTTGTGGATGGCTGATCTCTGAGTGATGATAAGCAGCTATGTCAGAGAGTTTCAGGTGCATATATAAAATTTTCTTTAATCCTCCTAAGTCAACCATGGTCATTCAACAACTATCTTTGAAAAGGGGGTAAGAAACATAATTTTAGAAGGGAGTTATATGTTAAGAGGGTGCCTTTGAAGGATATGGGCAGAACCACTGAGGCCAGGATATTTTTGTGCTGAAGCATTGACCAGAATAGTTGGGTCCCAAGCTGAAGCATGAAAACAGCACTAAGAGTGATTGTGATAGTGAAAAGAAGGTCAGCTGGATTCCATGTGGGTATTTTTATGGAGAAAAAAATATTCTTAATAACCCAATAACTGCACCTTCCTGACTGTTCCACAGTATATGCAGGATGAAGCCTCTGTGGAACACCTCCACCAGCAGCATGAGCAACCTGTGAGGAGAGAAGTGAAAATAAGGAATTCTGTCTTCTTAACATATGCCCACATCATTTGTCCATGATGCAGCACTGAGCTCTGCCAGACTTCCAGGGAAAACATCAGTTTGGGCATGTCTAATGGGCTCTTAGGAATGATGGAGGAATTTAATTACCCCTGAAATCTCTATGCCTGACTCAAAGCTGGTTGAAATCCAACAACATTTTTAAAAGGTGTTCAGTGAGAGAAAATAGGGAACCTGGATAAAAAAGGACAATATTAAAACTAATCTTGTGTGACATCTCTGCTGTTCAGCTAGCTCTGTAAAACTTCAGTCATATTTATTCCCACTGGATATGGGTTTTTCCCAAGTATTACAAAAATTTAGGAATACTAGGGCAGGTGGGGAAGCAAATATTCCTTACTACTCACAAAGAATAGGAGAATTTAAGATTTGACTTCCATGTAATTTTTAGCCAGCCTTTTCCCTAGATCTTCTATAGGATAAAATATAAATTCAATCCTAAAATCAGGATCTCAGAAGATGAGCAGCTGACTGTATCATTATGGGGATGAAAGACACATACATTATCATCATCCTCTTACTGGTAACAGAGCTCCCACCTTCCAAACCCCACCACTACAACCACCTAATTCCATACTCTGGCCTTACATAAAACCACACTTTTGTACAAAGTCATTTATTCCCCCTACATCTCCTTGTGTGTCTCTGTCTCAGTCTTCTGTTTTCTCCATTTTTTCAGACCACTAAGGTCAGATAATTGGGACCTGAAGAATTAGTGCATCACAATCCATTTTATCCTGTTGATTCATAGCAAACCTGTGGAGCTCAAATTACATTCAGCCAGGCAGACTTGTGCTGTAGGGGCTGGATAATAAAAGCACACAGGTATGTGCCACCAGCATCCCTATTGATTTGCAAATTGGTCCCCAAGAGACATCTTGGCAAATATTCTTCCAGCATCTGAGAGCTTTGCCTGATAGAAGCTAAAACAAGCTAAAAAGGAAATGCTAATTTCTATATCCTGCACTGGTTTTAATTGAAGTCTGACTGTTCTAAAGCCAGAGGGATGATAACAGTTAATGTATTCTCCACCTGAGAGGCAAGGCACCTTCTTCTGTGCATCTAAAAGACTGGAATTATGATCCTGAGAGGATTATAAATTATAGCAACTTCTTTTGCTCAGGGAAGCAGAGTTTTCCAGACCTCTTCAGTGTAATTTCATAAGGATTTGCTGTTTTTAAACCAGAAAAATTTTGAAAGAGAAAATGACTGGGCTGGGCACCAGCCAAGAATGTTTCTGAAAAGAACTGACAGTTTTTACATGGTTTCTTTAAGAAGCAAAGCTTATGTTCCATGCTCTGTGAGTGTCTCTTCTGATCTTTCCCCTTTTTGGACAGAATCCATCCAATTTGATACAGAGAGAGAGGTCTCAAAGTTATCAAATTGTCAGAAGTTTAATAGAAACCAGGATCTGTGGTATGAGCTCATCACCTCTCAGACGCATGGAACCTACACAAGAAAGAGATGTTTTAAAGGTTCCTAAAGCTTCAGAAGTTGTAGCTTCATGTTAAACATCTGAGAATGCAAAAACAGGAGCTCCCACTCCTGTTCTCTGAGCAGATAATCAAATCAGGGCTTCCTTAATTCCACCCCCCAGGGCACAATTTGCTCTAAGGGCATCACAAATAGTCACTAAAAAAAAAAAAAAAAAAAAATCACCTGCAGGGCAATTCACCAGAAGGAAGCCATAAAGAGATATAAAATAAGCTTGTTATGAAAGCATCAGATGATGAGTGAGGATTCTGCTCTGAAAAATATTCTTAGTTTGACAGGTTTGTAGTCCAAACAGTGGAAAGGTGGTGGAGAGAGGAGTCTGAGGCATAAAAGATGTATAGAAACCAGCAAGACACAGTTTTTAAGTATAGATATCAACAGGACCAGAAACAGTGTCATCTGATAAATAAACCCCCACAAAATAAAACAAAACACCCTAAAGCAAAGCCCTGGAAACTCTGATTTTCCTGCAAACCAATTTCGTACTGTCAGTCCATGGCCAGTGAGTAACAAAGGATAATAAACCTATGTTCAGACACTAAATGTATTTGTAGTCTATGGCAGGAGTCACCTTATCCAGCTTTAGATGATTTCAGGGTAAACTTCTCATTAAGTCACCCCAGGGTTCCTTGGAAGTAATTAAGATCAGGTTAATAAGGTTGAGGATCTTAGAGCAGAAAAATGTACCCATCAATTTCAGAGTGAGATGAAACACATTTGGAAATCCACTATATTACAGAAACCAATGAAATCAAATTTATCCCAGTCCTGCATCTGTCTGTTCCAGAAGGACATGTGGACCTGCAGACACCTGCAAGACAAAGAAACAACTCCTTTTCTTTGCCTGTCAGCTCTTGCTGACAAGACTTGGCCATTTCACAAGTGCTCTTTGTATCAGTTCTGAAGGTACAAATTCTGCTCTGTGTTGCCACATCCCTGAACTCCATCCCTGAATGTTTTATAGCAGCCTGAAGAGTTTTCTTATGTTTTGTCTCCTTCTCTTTGTCAGCCAATATCAGAAAGGTATTTTAGTCACATCAGCAAAGTGATCCATCATGTGAAGCATCCTCCTGGCAGGAAAAGCCATTACATTTGTTTTCCTTATGCAGCTAAGTAGACATTAATATCTGTAATTACTATTTAAATGCAGACTGACTGATTCTTCTGTGTTCATGTCATCTGCAGACTGCTCTGAAAATCACAGTCTTGAAATAATACTGAATTTATCTCAGTCCTTTCTGTCAAAAATATTTCTGAGCATGGACAGTGCTTTCATTGATCCTATCCTTACAGAGGACTGACTAAGGGCATGAATTTGTGAACGTGAGGAAATTCTTTTCGTAGTCACAATTGTGTCTGGAGATTATGGGGGAAAGGCTTTAAAATGAGGGGAGATTTAGATTGGATATTAGGAATAAATTCTTGCCTTTGAGGGTGCTGAGGCCCTGGCTCAGGTTACCCGGAGAAGCTGTGGATGCCCCATCCCTGGAAGTGTTCAAGGCCAGGTTGGATGGGGCTTGGGCAACCTGGGATAGTGGAAGGTGTCCCTGCCCATGGCACAGGGGTGAGAACTAGAGGATCTTTAAGGTCCCTTCCAACCCAAACTTTCTATGATTTTTTAAATTCATGTCAAGTACTGCCCTCTTCTCATGGGACTCTGGAGTTCAAGTCTTAATTTATAAATTTACTTATATTTGTGTGGCCAAATTTCTCATGAGCAAAATGTACAAAAGTTGGATGAGTTTGGAGAACTGTCCATGGCTTTGTTTATGCTTCTGACAATCTGATTGGATTAGAATTGCTTCTAGAAGAGAAAAGATGGGGAAAAGCTGCTTCTTTACATTAGTTTCTCTAGTATATTGGAACTGAAGATTTTCATGGTTTTCTTTCTTTCTTTCTTTCTTTCTTTCTTTCTTTCTTTCTTTCTTTCTTTCTTTCTTTCTTTCTTTCTTTCTTTTTCTCTTTCTTTCTTTCTTTCTCTCTTTCTTTCTTTCTTTATTTCTTTTCTTTTCTTTTCTTTGCTTTTTCCTTTCTTTTCTTTTTCTTTTCTTTCTCTATCCTTCCTTCCTTCCTTCCTTCCTTCCTTCCTTCCTTCCTTCCTTCCTTCCTTCCTTCCTTCCTTCCTTCCTTCCTTCCTTCCTTCCTTCCTTCCTTCCTAATAGGAAATATTTTGCCTTTAACTCTGCCCTGAAGTTCTCACTTTCTCTTTGAAAACATCCTTTTAAACCAACCTCTTCAAAACAAATCTCCTGGCTTTTCTCAGAGTAGAGGACCCTTCTCTGTGTTTTCTGGTTAACTGTTCAATTACCCTGTTTTCCCATGGAAATGAAGCCTAGGTGGTCTCACTCCCACTCTGTATTTCTTTATGTACACTGCCAATAACTTCTGACCTCATTAAACAAAATTATAGAAAAGCCTGAAGCCTCATAGATAATTACATTTCATGAAGGCAGAAGACAGATCTTACAGGCACTGCCACTGCAGGAAAATAAACAAGCATAAATCTTGGCATAGATGGGAAAATCCACATGGGAGAGAGCCTTTTACAGATGCCTCAAGCACAAGAAAATCTTCAGTCATAGTTTAAACCTTGCTTAAAGCCAAAGCCAATCTACCACAAGACACACATCCTCAGGCAAAGAAATTTAATTTATTCCCAAAATCCTTAAGTAAATTTTGGGTCCATTCTGTGCAATATCTTAATTAGGTTTGTATGTGAGCTAAAAGGCAGTAACAAAGCTTGGGCCAGCAGATAATGCACTAAGTTTTTTTAGTTGATTTAATTCTGAATCTAGAAAGTATTTATAATTTCTTAGTAGTTATTTGCTTGTTTGTGTAACTTCAAACTCACACAGTGATTCTTTCTCCAAATAACCTCAAATCTCTGGTCATTCACTTACCTTTAAAGGTAACAAGATTTGTGTACTCAGGTCTTAGCCAAAGGTTTACAGCTCTCTATCTCCCAGCCTCCATAAAGCATCTGTTAAATCTCTCCTTGGCCCTCTACCTCCCTTTAAGCCAGGACTATCTTTCCATCTGTCTGTAGGATGGCAGCAAAGGAAATTGCACTAAATTCTCACTGAAGCCTCCACACGAGATTATCTCTTGCTTAGGAATTTGGAAAGTACTGGAAAGTGAGTTTTCTTAGGAAAATCCCGTTTTTCTGGTCATTTAACTTTTCTTGTTACTGACCTGTCAAAGGCAAAACAAGGGGCTGTACTGACCTATGGTGCTCTGATGGCCTTTGTATTTAATTTCTGCACCATCTGCAGACGGCATGGTTTATTGTGGAGCTCTTTGTGGAACAAAGTCTCAGTCCCAGACCTTAAGAAGGGCTTTTTCCCACTGTTTGGTGCAGATAAGAATTCTCTAAGGTGAGCAGTGGAAAAACAAAGCTTGCTGTGCTGTTTCCTATAGAAAAGAGACAGTAATTGCTGTATAATATGTTTTCCCATTTTCCTACTCATGTAAAATGTCCATGATTTTTTTTCCCTTTTTTGAGGGGGCTTGCACTGCTGTTTATTACCCATAAAAGATTGTTCAGTTTCTTTGACACAGTGAAAATCACTGCTTTTTTTTTTTTTTAATTCAGCTTCTTTGATGTATTTTTTTCCTTGCTCAATTTAGGGATCAGTTATTCTTCCTCCTGTTGGGATTTGCTTTTCTCATCTATGAATTACCGTCTTTATTTATGTGGTAGTGTCAAAGGGCTCACAAATACAAAGCTTGTTAAGATTTGTGTGTGTGTATGTGTCCCTTTCCTTTAGGTTAGGACAATAATGATGATTATTAATGGAGCTTCCCCAGAGCAGGACTCTAATCTGGCACAGCCCCCATCAAAGGGAACACCAGACTGCAGAGAACAAGATAAACTATGCACACCCTAACTCAGTGACCTTCCTTTCTTCTGCAAAAACTACCAGTTTAAGAAAAATCTCCACAGTCATAAATCACCATCACTCACCACTGTTTGGAAAGAGCTGGATGATTTTGGTACATTTATCATGGTTTAAGGAATTTTGACATGTTGTTCTCCTCTGAATGTTAAAAGTTCTTTTCTTTGTGGTTGTTTCCTTCCACCACACGCACACATTGCAGGAGGTTGCTCAGAAAAGTCACAACATCAATTGTCAGAGGGGAGAGGAGGCACATCGTCCATGCTCCTTGAAGATGAAAACACTGAAGGAATTTGACCTTGACTGGAGGAGCTTCCGTGGAAGATTAGAAAAATAACAGCTCCCTAAACAGATGCCAGGTCATAATTACCATTAATGGCCGCCTCATGCGTCATTCCAGGCACCTCACAACAGAAAATGTTATCTTTTGACAAAGCTGTTGGCAACCACACGTGGAAAAAAAAATTAAGGTTTTAACAATTATTTTCTAGCTTTTTTTTTACAGATTGAGAGTTACTTAACTTGACTGTAAGTAAATAACCCACTGAAGACAGGTAAGTAGTCCAAAAGTGAGAAAAATGTTTATATACTATGAAACTATTTGTGGATAGTAAGATTTATAACTAGAAGGGATTTAAAAATGAGATTTCTGCAGTACTGAACATTTTTTATATTTTTTTCTGCCTCAGTGCAGGACTTAAAACACAAGCAGTATTTGTTAAAATATGGAAATCTTGAAAAGTGCAGGTCATAATTTCTCATTTGATTATTCTTTTTTTAATATTAAAAAAAAATCTCTGCTGTCAAGTATAAACATTTTGATTAGGTGTTTTATTCTTTAAATTGAAATTAAATACTTCTCACCTTTTTGATTTGACCTGAACCTATTTACAACAATTTCCTCTTAAACCTCATGAATGGTAAATCATAAGTCCCTGTCACTAAAAGTATTTATGGAATATCAGGTTTCAGAAATTGCTCCAGCAGCCATTTAAAAATTTCTCCAGTAGAAGAGAGAAAAGTATTGGCCTGTTCTTCTAGAGAGTCATCCTGCAAGGAGTACTTTGAATGTGGATCTCACAGCTCTGGCAGTCAGGATGATTTTAGACTAATGCAGCTGGAGCAAAGAGAGGAATATCACAGAGTGGGATGTGGAATGCTCTCATTTTGGTTGTTTCAATTTCAAATCTCACACCAAGGCTAACTTTGGCTGCACCACCACAGCATCCATTGCTGTCCAAAGGGTGGAAATTTCAGGAGACCTCTCTGTGGAGTTTTCATAATTCAAAGAGATCTGGTCATCACAGCCAAAGGTGTTCAAGGCAGGTCTTTGACCTTTAAATCTAGTGGAAGTTGCTCTTGCCCATGGCAGCAGGGTGGAACCTGGATGATCTTTAAGGTCACTTTCAACTCAAACCATTCTATAATTCTATGGCTTTTCATGTGAAACAGCTTCATTTATTTCAGAAAACATCTGAGAATTAAGGAAAGTGACAATTCCAACAAGGTTTCTTCATATGGAGACAAATATTTGAAATTCATTATGAGCACCTTTTCTACTATTGCTTTCTGTCTGCACTCTGCTGTCACTACAGCACAGAAAAAAAGAACATTTATTTGGAAAAAAAATCCTCTGTTTTAATATGGAATACCTATTTTGAAGGTTTAACTTTATTTCACCGTTTTCTTGTGTTGAAACAAGAATAAACTTAGTTTATTACATCCCCCTAGACCTGCCACCTTTGAAAAAACAAACTGATTCTACAAAAAACAATCAGAGAACATCAGTTTTTCAGTCTTGCTTGGAATTACTCTCTTCTTCTCACATCACAATTACTTTTGATGAGAATTTCTGGATGGAGATTGATAAATAAATGATATCTGGCTGAACTATTCACTGTGGAGCCTGTCTAAGCACAGGCTCTTCAGGGAAAAGCCTTAGGGTGAAATATAGCTGCACTATTTACAGCAGTGATGAAGTGAGCTTTTTAAGGTCTGAAGTACATCTGTGAGACAGATCAGAGGTGGAGAAGGTTTATCTCCCTCCTTCAGAGCAGCTCCACACAAGGCAAAGGCTGAGCTGGCTCAGGGGGGTCAGGACCAGAGGAGGGTGCTCAGGTCCATGCCCAAGTTAAATCATTTCCCTGAGCCCTCTTTTTATCTGTTCCCTTTCCATTCTGCCCTAGAAAAACTTCCAATGGAGTGAGATAACAAAATAAAGGCATATTTCTGCATTATGAAAAATACTTTTTTTCCTTAAAGATAACTTAGGACAGACAGATAAAGCGAAGAATTACATCAGCAGTGCAGCCTGAAGGTCATCATTTGTGTTGATCAGGAAAAACCAAGGGGTGAAGTTGCATCACTCATAGTAAGTGTCTCCAAGAAAGAGGATGAGCAAGGTGTTTCCATGAGGGATGAAAGCTCATGGGGTCAGAACTCATAAAAATGCTTTTTTGTGCATGAGGCTCAAAGCCACCTTCAGTCAATGCCAGCTCTGCAGACAGAAACATTTCTGAGAGGAGACAGACAAATTTATAGGAGTATAAATATATTGACTCATTAAGGTTTGGACTAAAGACATGCATAAATCTGCAAATTAGCAACAGTTTGAAAAAAAAAATTATAATAAAACATCATCAGCCAAAAGCAATATCACCACTGTAACAACAAACACTACATGAAATAGAAAATAGAACTGAGAAATCATTAAGCACTGTGAAAACAGATCCACTGGAAAAAAATGAACTCTTAGCATTACAGACAATAATTATCACTCTTCTCTAATGCCCTGATGCCCTGACTTGACCCTCTTGCTTTTGTCAGGCTCAAAGAAAGTCCAAGACCAAAATCCATGTTTTGATTGAGTTGCCCAAGTGAACAGAAAATATTCATACCAAGGAAATCAGGTGAAATCAATGGCATGCTGAGAAGCAAAGACAATAGAAGCTATCAAAATCCAAACATTAATTTGGTTTTGAAAAGAAAAATAATTTTGAATTTGCATAATCTTGAACAAGAATGACCATATCCTAGAGAAATTGATTAAATTTGCCTGCAAATTTTCCTGTTTCTTGGCTACAATTGTGGAAAAAGGCCAAGCAAAGTATTTCTGGGGTAATTCGTTAAAAGGATTTAACTTCTTCTTCATATCTGCAGACTGCATTTAACAGCTTTTGATTTTTTCAAATTTCTTTGTGACTCAAAATTATTTGATCCAAACATGGACTAATAGGCTCTGGCAGACTTCTCAGAAACCAGTAATGACCTTGAATTTTGTAAATTTACTTATTTCATTGTGCATTTGGTCAACACACATTCTTTGGCAGTGCTTATAATGACCATGAAACTTTCAAGTTTGCTTTGTAAATATTTCCTTTCTAAATGGGCAGGTATAAAATGTGAGATGGACCAGGGTAGGCACAGCAAGTGTTGATATCTCTTTATAATCTAATCCCTGTGATTGATTTATTATATCAAAAAGTAAATGTGGAAACTTCTCTCTGCTTGGTGTGTTGTCCAGGATGAAGAAGAATAAAAATCTGCCTTGGTGCCTACTCCAAATACAAGAGGAGTGAAAATGAAGCCACAAATATGGTAAGTGACCCCAATAAGCTGACTGCTGAATATTTTATGTAGGTCTAGGTGGAAAAGAGAATCTTCAGGAGGGTTTGAAGAACAGTTCAGGGTTTTTTTTTTTTTGGTTGTTTGATGATAACACCCTCATATGAGCAAAGAAACTGCAGAGAACTGTTGAAAATTAGGCAAGGAGGGTAGGAAAGCCATCATCAGGGGCAGCAGATTAGGGATTGGACATGCCAGAAGAACAAAGGAGGTGACAGTCACTGAAGGTGAGTAAAAGCAGTTTCTTTCTGCCTTCCTGATTAATGTTGTCCAAAAATCTTTACTTTTTTCCCCTCATTACTCCAATGCAAGGCAGAGCAAACATCCCAGCAGATCCTGCAGGAGGTGAGGTGTGCAAGGAATGTTGAAGATGTCTGTTAGTGGGCTGAGACCAGGCCACTCAGGGCACAGGGTGATGAACAAACCCCTGGACTCACTTTATCCTTCTCCATTTGGAAAATACCGGATATCATGTCCACCCAGGCCTGAATGTAAGAGTCCTGATGGTCTGCAAAGGGTAACAGAGCAGGGGAATGTGATGGAGTCACAGCATTAGAAATTCATTAGGGCTGACATTTTTATCATTATCCTGTGTCAACACCCCATCGTTAATCATGGTCCCCATTCCTGCAGACTCACCAGCTGTAGAAACCCAAACCAAGACAATGTGCAGACACTTCCCCAAGCAAATTAACATACAGGCCACAAAAGATGGGTGCAGCAGGATCATAGACTCATGGAATGGTTTGGGTTGGAAGGGACCTTAAAGATGATCTCATTCCAACCTCCTGCCATGGGCAGGGACACCTTCCACTAGACCAGGCTGCTCAAAGCCCCATCCAGCCTGGCCTTGAACACTTCCAGAGATTATAAACACAGCCACAGCTTCTCTGGGCAACCTTTCTAGTGCCTCACGATCCCCACAGTAAAGAATTTCTTCCTAATATCCATAGAGGTGAGGAAGGAATATCCCTGGCTTGTCCAAATTCACTCCTCAGTAGCCTCATTGCCATCATCCGATTGTGAATCAAAAGGGATTAGAAAAGAAGAGCGAGTTGGCTCCATGGTTATTTTACAGCCATCTCCCTTCCAAGGCTGAGACATTTGGAAGAAGATACAAAGCTGCCTTCAAGGAACCTAAAAATCAGCCAGCAAAATCATTTTTGACCTTGTTGTTGCAAGGAAAGAAGAAGCTTTCGACAGCCTGATGGGTTTGGAACAGTCTTTACAGGTTTTGGAAACAAACCCAAGGCTCATTCACAGACATGTGAAGAAAGCACTAGATGTCATAGAGATAAAGATTTAATTGCTCCAGTGTATCTTTAGTCCAATGGGGATAATGTTACTTTCCTCAGAGGAATGCTGTGAGTGGGAAACCAGACACTAACAACCAGAATATGGATATTGGGAAAAAATACCTTTTCTTAAAGAGTGATTAAGCACTGGGTAAGGCTCCTCAGGGAAGTGGCAGAGTCACCATCCCTGGAAGTGTTCAAAAACTGAGGAGGTGTGGCATTTTGCAATATTGTGGGCATGTTGTTATTCAGTCAAAGGTTGGACTTGATGATCTTAGATATCTTTTCCAACCTTAATGATTTTATTATTCTACGAAATCTTCATATTTTGCAGGAATTTACTTGAAAATTTTGTCTCCCACACGTATTAAATCAGGCAGGCTCTTTGGGGGTGGACACTGTAAGGTAGTGACCTTGCAACTCATGAAAAAATCTTCTGGAGAAACACAGCACCACTTGGAAGGACAAAAGCAAATAGTGGAGGAGGGAAAGGGGAGAAGGCTTTGGAGCTGATAGTACAAGTGGAAAGGGCTGGAAGGTGCAGCTATAAATGGTTCTCTAACTACAGAACAGTTTAGTTTTACAAGCGCAGAGTCCTTTTCCGTTATTACCCAGCACGGAGTATGTGATGGAGTAAACGCTCAGTAAAGATTTGGCAGCTTGGCCTCTCTCACAAGAAATATGACAGGGTCACAGGTTTCTTTGCTTTGTTGCAATAATTGGATTTTCTAGGCTCCAAGTAACTGGATTTTCTGAGGTGCTAGGGACAGACACGGGTGGAGGAAGCAGGATAACAATTTCAACGGAGTCATCATTACTGTGCCCATGGAAATCCAGATCTGCATCTCACAAGGAAAGCTCAAAGGCCTTTCACAACTTGCACAATTCCATGCCTAACAGGAGCTAATCTCAGCAGCGCCACCAAACTTTGCTTTTGGAGGGTTCTTTTATTTTAATTTGCCCCCTGAGGCAGCCTCATTTGAGCTGAGTTTTAAGGACAAAGCAGAGGACTTTAAAAGCATCTTTAAGCCCACAACTGCAATACCTGCTACTACCTAAACCTCAAGTATTTAATGGTTCCTAAAAAATATATTGCCTTGTTAACGCCTGCAGCAAAGCACACAGTTTATGGGAGTGAGCAGTAATGCCCCTTTAGCCATCTGGCCAGCCAGAGTACAATGAGGTGTTTGATCACAGCCATTTCCATGTCTGCAGGAGATGGCTGCAATAAAAAGAACAAACAAGCACATTTACAGGGGGGTGCAGTTGGATACCGAGCCAGACAAGGAACCATAAGAAATTTAATGTAAATCTCTGTGGCCCAATCACAGACAACTCCATTGCTCCCAAAGTCAAATGGAGCTTGATGCCTTCACTTATGCAAATGGATATTCCCACCCTTAATGAAAGTGCCTGAAGAACCTTGAGGGTCTCTGCCACCATCATTTTCACTTATTGAGGCAATTCTTGGAAGACTTTTTACTTCAAAAAAAAGTCACCAGAAGCCATGGAAATATCACCAAAGCAGAATTTATGGTGGACATGATCACCCTGCACGTATTCCATGGTACTACCTGTTTGATGGAAAGACTTCAGTGAATTTTAAACTAAAGACATAATCACCAAGTCAAAATAAAGCTATTCCAGGGCATAGGTGGGTTGGAGCAACCACCAGATCTAGAAAGGATCTGAGCCTTCAGCATAATAAGATTATCTATTGTGAAAAATATCTTTATTGTTAGAGTGGTGAGGCACTAGCGCAGGTTGATCCAGGAGGTTGTAGACTCCCCATCCCTGGAAGTGTTTGAGGCCAGGCTGAATGGAGCTTGGAGCAACCTGGTCTGGTGGAATGTGTCCCTGCCTATGGCTGAGGGTTGGAACTGGATCTTTGAGATCCCATCCATCCTAAATTATTATCAGTTTCTATGAACACAGAGAAGGTCTTCAGCACAAGGACAGGGCTGGAGCTGAAATTTCAGCAGGATCAGCTCTAACCTTTCTATCCCTTTGTGTATTATGAATGTCACAATTCCCATCCAAGTCACATCTCACAAAACTACTTTATTTCAAGACATACTGAACTGCTGTCTCCTTCCCTGAGCATGAAAATCACATAATATGATTTCATTCCTCTGCCTGTTTGTGCACTGGTCACACAAAAAGTTGTGAGACTACAACTAGGCTTTTCAGGCTTTTAAACATGCAAATATAAACTGCTATTAAGGGTACATCACATTTCTTTGCTTAGTGCCTGGCTCGTAAAATGTAATAGCTCCACAGTCTTTCCAACATTCAAAGCAAAGTTCTTCCCTTAAGCCCTAAAGGGAAAGAGAAATTTATGTCACCTAATCTCAGCTATCTAAAAATTAGCCACATAGTCAAAGATAGTCATCTATGTTTTAGCTGATGCAAGGAATGGAGCATCTTCAGGGCACAATTCATGCAATCGTAAACCAGGATGAGAGTCAGCTCCAGGGGAAAGGCCTAAATGGAGATATTTCCATGTGCAGTGGGCTACAAACCTAATTTCACTCTGGAGGGGTCTGTGGCACACTTAGTTCCCCAACCATAGGAACTTATTGGTGTTCCAGGCACTACAGGTGCCCCACACAGCCTTCAGAAGGGTGTGATCTCCTCTGAGGGGGTCATATTTCCCAGCCCATGTGCCACCATAGGGCACCTGAATGGTACCAGAGTTCCATGCTCAGGGAACTGAATAATTCACCAATGTCCTGGTCAGCAGAACAGCTTTTCCTATTTCATTATCTGCATTAACACTATGCCCATTGTTTATAATGAGATTTCAGACACTTTGTTTGTCATCACTTACATGTGGAAACCTAAACTGCAGTTATTTAATCAGGGGGCTGAATCCTTCCCTAATGCTCCTGATGTGCATGGATGGGTCTGGCTGTGGAAGTACATTTCTCTTTTGGGGGAGCATAAAGAGATCCCAGACAAAGAACTTCGACTAAACTCCTAATTTCTTAAGAGCTAAGCCATGGCAGGTATAAATTTGAGCAAAGGTGCTCATGATTTTGATGTTCAGGTTTGGAAGTAGAAGATCTTTAACGTCTTTTCCAAGCCAAACCATTCTGTGATTCTAGGAAGATTTTGGCTTCAATTAAGCGAACAAAATATTAACAAGAACAATGATCTAATAAATGATTCTGCTGTTCCAAAAGCAATCTTTTCTTCCTTACAGCTGTTTAGTTCTCTGTCAACAACTTCCAGCTGGTAATCTCATAGCATTTCATTCATGGACTTTGATGAAAATCTCCAAAAATTTATTTCACATATAGGCAGAAGCTTCACTATGGGCAGAATCTACCACAGGACAGATGAGCAGGAGTCCAAAATTTACATTTTCAGATGCCAACATTGTAAATCGTGGAAGCAACATAAAGAGTGGAATTGGATATGCAACTGAGTGTAACATTATGGGACCAGCATAAATCAGAACATAAACATTATGAAAAAAATATTGCTGCTTTGCTGCTTGAAATAAGTTTTGGATTTCACTCAGCTTATGCTTTAAACAGTGAGTACAGCAGAAATGACAAGCATAGAAAACAGAATAGAAAGGTGAATTGAAGCTCTAATTTTATTTTTTTTTTCAAATATAATTTTCCAGGAACAGAACTTGGCTGCCTGTAAAGCAACTGGATCCCTGACCCCAGAACAAATTACATTTAGTTCAAGTTATGGTTATGCGGGAAGAATATTTGTTACTAAAAGTGCTTGTCTTGGAGCTGATGTTGAGTTAACCAAAAGAAATTGCTAATTTTAAGGTCAAGGCAATCTTTCACTCCTTAAGGTCAACACAATCTTTCACTATTGAATAGAGTAATCTACTACTGAGTTTCAATTTTGACATACTGAGCTCAGTAGTTTGATTTATCTCTTGCTTACAAACACAAACAGTATTTGGTCACTGACTTCTCATGCAGCATCATTCCAATACCTGCTGACCATTTGAAATCTAAACCCATAATTGAAGTTTGGAGTTTTTTTCAGTCTCAGGCTGCTAGTTAACAGCATTTTGCAGATGCAGTAAAAAGTAAATTTTATCACCTCTTCCAAATAAAAGTGCCTCCACAAATATTTATTTGCATCCTCCACAATAAGGTGCAGCTTAGAAACAGCAAGCTACCAACACTTATGTTAGTTTTGAGCTCCTGGGGGATAAGTTTCCTGTATTGGGAAACTATGTTTTTATCTCTGCTGCACAGAATTTTTCAGTTTGGACACATTCAGAGACATAAAATCCAGCGTCTCCTTCAGGATGTGATTTGGGAAAGACATCAGCTCCTGAAAGTTTATGTTTTTAGACAGTCACTCAGCCTATTCTAGTCCTGATATCTCACACGTTATTATATCTCGGGTTATCTCCTGCATCGCTGTAATAGGTCTATATTTCATAAAACACAAAGTTTGATTTCTGTAGTGACTGATACCACTATTTATTGTCCATTTGTGAGATGACTCTTCTCCTTGAGCTTTAGAGACATAATCAGAATGAAGGAATGCTCCTGGTTTAAAATATTATCTGCCAATAAATGCACTTTTAGGATGGCCCAAAAGGATACATTTAGCAGTAGGGTAATTTACAGAAGTGGCAATAAATGGCAAATGACAAAAAATAAAAAAGTTCATTTTTTTTCTGGGTCAAACTTCCCAGGACTTAAGACAGCATTAAATGGGGTAAGAACAAAAGAAAATGTCAATAGACTCAGATGTTCATGTATCAATATTTTTTGTTGTTCATGCTGAAAAAAAAGAAATAATTGTCCAAACAATTTTCACCCTCTCTGCCCTTCCCATTATTCAAGTGGCCACCATTAGAAATCTCAGCCCAAGGAGGACCTCAACCCACTACTGGTGTCTGGATGGACATGGTCTCTGGTCTGTTATTGATACCAACTACTTTTTTATAGAGTATTTTTATGATCTCTAGAATATATATTTTGTCCCTAGATTCTCCAGATCTTTCACAAACAAAGAACTCTTTCAACCCTTTGAGGGTTGAACCTGATTTAACACCAGATTTATCAGCCAGAAAATTCTTTCAAGGCAGTTTGACACATTAGAGCAGTTCCACTGCGCAGAGGTGCCTGAAAGGAGCAATTTGAGATCCAAATTAATAGGTCCTAATTAATGGCAGCTTAAATCTGAAAAAAAATTGATCATTTGTACATCATTTGCTCTTCCTGGGGTTATTATCTTACATCATGTCTGCATTAAGTACTTAACTGGTCCATTATTTCATCAACACACTCAGTTCCAGCCATTACCAGCAAATGTGGTCAGTTCATGGAACAGATCTTTAAGTAGAAGAGTTGGACATTTCCTAGTCTGTAAATCCCGTCAAACATGGGTGTCCCATGAGTGTTTCAAAAGAATGAAACCATCTAGCTCATTAGTCTAATAATTAACACCTTATAAGAGACATTCTGCAGCTCTTTGGTGTTCTAGAAGTACAGCTGAAATAAGAATTTGTATTTCTGAGGCATTTATGTCACCTCTTTGACCAGTATCAAACAGACTGAGTGCACCTGGATGGTTTTGTGTCTGCACAAATTTATTACATATAACAAACATACTTTTTATCTTAAATGAAAGAATTTTGTGTGCAGATCACGGCATCTGAATTAACTCCTCAGCACTGCCATGAAGGTGGGGTGTTCATGCTGTACTCAGGAACTGCTCCTCTACACACAGAAAATATTCATCCTTGAAGAAATCAGCATTGTACCATGAAAATTACATGAAATGAAAAAATGGGACACTCAGTTCAGTAACAGAGAGAGACAGAGAGAAACCCCACAAGAGGGAAGGAGACACCTAACTTCAGGTGTGTGAAGGAAGGTGCCTGTACAGTTGTGATCCAGCCACCTAAATGCAAAAATCTGGAGTCATCATATCTCACCTGGAGCTCTTTGTCCAGCTCTGAGGGTCACAACTGAAGAACATATGGACATATTGGAGAAAATCCATAGGAGGCCATGAAGATGCTCTGGGAGCTGGAGCACCTCTGATACGGAGAGAGGCTGGGACAGTTGGGAATCTTCAGCCTGGAGAAGAAAAGGCTCCAGGGAGACCTCAGAGCTTTTTCCAGTGCCTATGAAAGAGCTGGAGAGAGACTTTTTCTAAGGGTAAATGGTGACAGGACAAGGGGGAATGAAATTAAACTGACAGAGAGTAGATTTAGATTAGAAAGAAAAAAGTCTTTATGATAAGCATGGTGAGGCCCTGGCATGGGTTACCCAGAGAACCTGTAGACTCCTGACCCCTGGAAGTGTCGAAGGCCAGGTTGGATGGGGCTTGGAGAAACCTGGTCTGATAGAAGGTGTCCCTGCCCATGGCAGGGAGTTGGAATGAGATGACCTGGAAGTTCCCTTTTAATCCAAACCATTCTGTGAGTCTGTGGTTCTATTTGAGCTGTTATAATGTAGCCAAAACACTGATCTAGTTCTGGCAAACATCTCACAGGACACACCAGAGGCAGAAGCCCTCCTGAAGCATCTGGTGGCCAGAAAGGAGATAATAAAAGCAGCTCAATTGGTACTGGATGCCCACAGGAGTAACTGAGTTCTACATTTGCTATCTGAACTCTCTTCATAGTTAGTGGAGCTCTGAAGCTTCCCCAGTTGCACATGGGCAAGGAACACAATATCAATTTGGGGCTGGCAGTCAAAATATTGGACAAAGTCAAACTTTTCTGGAGTTACCTTGCAATGGCTCAAACAAGACCAAATACTTATATTTCAGCAACTGAATCCTGCTCCTCTCTTTGATTTTTCATTGCACAGAAGATACAAAGAGTTTTCCAATTCCTAAAAATAAATCCCTCCTAGAAACAACAAATATTTCTTAAGTAAACCCTGGAAAGCAGCAGGCTCAGAAGTTACCAATGGATCCAGATAAAGAAAATATTTGAAATATGGCAGAAAAAAAAAAAAAAAAAAAAAGCATTTGCCAAATCGGCATTTGTACAGACAAACAAGCAGCACTTTGATCCATTCCCATGTATGTCAGCTGCACCAAGACACAAGAACAGTCAGGGGCTCCTTTTCAAAAGAATTCCATAGTAAGTCATGGATGGCTGTGACCTCAAAGAACCTGCTGAGCACCTGAGGCAGCAAGTTCTACACCTGAAGCATTTGGTAATGAGGCTTCTACAGAGATACAATTTTAGATGCTCAAGCTGAAAACGGCATAGACATTTTCCAAAAAAAAACCCTGGCCTGGACCACTGCCAAGAGCTGCTCCAAAACTGACTCTAACTGTTCCATTTGCTCTTGTGATAAATAGGATAGTTTAATGGAAACACTGTACACAAAACTGTACTGCTAGGTAATTACCTTGATTGAAACAAGTGTTTTTACACTGAAAGCAAAATTCCCCTGGAATTAAAGCAAGCCTCAACAAGAACGAGACCTCTGTGGAGATGCAGTCATATAAACAAGTTTGTGTGCTAATTATTTTCCAGTGGTTCTCTTAATGAGTCACTTGCTAGAGTCCACTGGTCACAAAGATTATTATTTTAATGATGATTCATAGAATTTGGGTACACATTGCAAACACCAAGTGCTGCACCAGTTGCTATGGCAGGAAAATGTGTGTGGTTTGTTCCTCAAATAGCAGAGTAAATAATTGCATGACGGCTTGTTCCTCCTCCAGAGGGTCTCCCAGTGTTGGAAATGGTCTGCAGGGTTCTTGCCACGTTCAGCATTTCCACCTCCTGCTTTTTCCTGAGCTTGTGGATAAAACCCTTAAACACTTATTTTCCTATGCAAAGCTCATTTTTTAACCATTTTTTTTCCCAGCACTGGAGACTTGGAGCTTGATTCTGGTCTCTGCTACCTTGGTGCAAATCAGGAGTAAATCTGTTTTTTTTTAAGGATAACAGTATTACCAGACTCTCCAGCTACAGAAAATAGCAGACAAAAAGCAAATCCTCTCTCTTCACACAGGGCAATGAAGAACAAGTTGGTATTTAAGACAGGTAAAAAATGCTCCGTTTTAACAGGGTTGGATTTAGTCCTGACCCCCTTGAAAAGCACATACATATTCTAGAAAAATCTCTGTGATTTTGGCCCGGGTGTTTTCTAAATCTAAATTTTGGATGTATTTTTAAACTGAAAGTACTGAAATAAGACCACCATCCCTACAGCACCAGGACGGAAACAGCACATAATGCAAAAGAATTTTAACAAGTATATGTGAAGTTGAATTCCTGGTAGTTACCCCTCCTGAGCACCTGGAATTAGCAGTGAGCAAAGGAATAAAAAAGTGACATATAGAGCTGAAAATCTATTTTAAAGTGGAGGATGTTAAAGGGAAAAAGCAACAATGTGGGTTAATCTGATGGAAGTGGGTTTTCTCATCACCAGGAATTGATAAACCTGCCAAGGAAGGTGGCTCTGCTTAACAGTTTTCTTCACTGAGGCTCTTAAGCATCTGCTTTATCTGAAGGGTCTTTACTCTAAATAAATGATACTTCTCCATACGGCAGCTATTTGCTCACAGATTGCAATGCTCATTGCCCCAAAAGAAGCAGAACAGCGAGGCTGAAAGCTAAATCAGACTTGATGCAGCTATAATTGGTATTAGGGAACTGCAGAGGGGAAAACCTTTCCAGGGGCGAAGATAGAGATGATGCCTATCCCCTTCACACGGTGGGTTGGAGCCCAGAACCAGAAATAAAGGATCACTGAATGGGACAAGGGAGAGTAAAAATCCCTCCCTGGGAAAGAAATGTTATGGCAGAGTCTTAAACCCTTGAGGTGGTTCCTGTGAGCTGAACAAGCTTTTAGAAGGTTGTTAAATCTCTGTATAGCTCATGTTCACAGGCCATGATCATCCCACAATCAGTGGAGTGCAGCTGAGATTTTCTCCTGCCTGCCAGATGCCCAGTTCCTTGGGAAGGACAGTTCTGCTGTGGAAGATCAGAACCTGGACAGCTGAGCTGGTTTGAGCTGGGATAGGGTTAATATTTTTCACAGCAGATAGCATGGAGCTGTGTTAGGGATTTTTAATGAAGACAGTGCTGATAAGACAGAGTTGGTTTTGCTCTTGGGCACAGCTTACAGGGTCAAGGCCTTTTCTGCTCCTCACCCCACCGATGAGTGGGCTGGGGGTGCACAGAGAGCTGGGAGGGGACACAGCCAGGACAGCTGACCCTGAGTAACTCAGTGGATATTCCAGACCACACTGCACCATGTTTGGCTATAAATCTGGGGGAGAAGCAGGATGGGGGCACGTTTGGAGTGATGGAATTTGTCTTCTCAAGTCACTGCTGTGTGTGATGGAGCCTGGCTTTGCTGGGGATGGCTGAACACCGGCCTGCCCAGGGGAAGCAGTGAATTAATTCCTTGTTTTCTTTTGCTTGCATTTGCTTTTGCTTTACCTATTAAACTGTCTTTGTGTCTACCTATGAATTTTCCCACTTTTCATCCAGTTCTTTTTCCCATCCCTCCAGCAGGGAATGAGCGAGTGGCTGTGTGCGGCTGTGTTGCTGCCTGGGGTTAATCTACAACAGCCCTTCTTGGCACCCAACACAGGACTTGGAGGGTTCCAGATAGCAACAGCCTTGATTGGCATATGCTGGATCGAGCTGTTATTGCTGTTTAGCTGTTAATTGACAGCTCCTGTGCTTGTCATGGGACTCGTTTGCCTGTCTCTTTGAGCCCAGTGCTCGTTAGTGGCTGCTCTTTTCTTCCACTGCTGGCTGTGTTGCTGCTCTGCTCCTCATCTGACTGTGCTGGCAATGCTCTGATAACAGCAGCAGGGAGTGGATAACAGGCCTGATAAGAGGCACAGGGAGTCACTGCTATTCCTGTGCTGCTTCCCTGGACAGGCTGGAGCTCCAGGGTGAACTTGAGTTGGAGGGACAGTGACCTGTGGATGAGTCAAAGGGACAGGGACCTGCGGAGGAGTCCACATGAGAGCAGAACACCCTGAAATGTCCATGGCCATGAATCAGCCCAGCCAGAGCAGGTACATCTCGACATGGCTGTATCTATGTCTGTGCTGCAGGTGTCCATCTAAAGGGTTTGAGGCCCCAAGCTAAGTCCATGCTGCATCACACAGACCTTGGAGCATCAGTGGCTCTGCACAAGGACACGTTGGGGGCAGAGCACAAAGAAATGAAAAGCAGGAAAAAAAATATGTGTTGGTATTCCTGTGCTATAAGATGATCATGTAAAAAAAGAAAATACAATTGGATTCTGCATTGTTTTCCAAACACTGATGATTAGAAGGTCGGACCTTACAGGTTTTGGAGATATTTTTGGAGCGCACATGAAAATTCAGGAGAAGTACTCCAGCAGGGTTTGCACTGAGCTTGGCAGTGAGCTCTGCATGGGTAGGACATAAACAGTTTTCAGACCTGCCACTGGTTTTGCATCCTAACAAACATTGAGGACAAGATGTATGAAATTGACAGTTACAGAATCTGGGAAAGAGACCACACTGCAACAATGATGATGAAAGTAAAGAACCATCTGCTGCTATGGCTTGAGCAGCAAAAATGTTTTCACAGCTCTAAGGGGGAGAGAGGGAGGCAGAGCCCTGGTAGGAACCCAAAACACCACAGTGAGAACATACACAGACGAGGAGAGAGGCAGAAAATGTTGCAGATGTGGCCGTGCTTTGTTTGGCATCCATGAGACATAAATGTAAGGAATTAAAAAATTTTAAAAGAAAAAAATTTAAAAATAAACTGATGCCTACAACGCCAGAAAGGAAACAACAGTTTTTCAGCATGATCCAAACATGGGCTCCCCACCAGCTGGGCCAACAAGAACCAGTACAGAGACATCATTCAGACAGTGCACAGCATGTGGCTGGGATCCACAGCCTCCCATCAGGCAGAAGGAGCCAAAATGAAGCTGCAGCTGGTAACTGAAGTACACTGAGATGTTCAAGACCTTGCTCTTTGCACCTCTGAGCTCTTCAGCAGCATGGCAGAGCCCAAAAGACCCAAGGAAAAGCAGGGAGCATCAGCCACAAGAAGGTGAAGACAGTTGCCATCACAAAGCAGCTGTTGAGTCCAGCATCTCCACAGGATTTTAGACAGCAGCAGCTGCTCACAAAAGTGAAGGCTGGTTCTTTCTCAACACCAGGCCAGAAGGAGACGTTTTGTGAGAAAGAGGTACTTGGCCAAAGAAGAATTTAGATTTGTAGCAAACACACAGGCAGCCACCCAGAGTTTGTATTTGCTTAGGTCTGTTGTTGATCAGAGTGGAACAAGGTTTGTGATCTCTGGAAATAATAACAGGATAATAACATTTTTATAAAAACATAAATTTTTAACCTGTCTCTGACATCTCATGGAAATACTCCAACCATTGCTCTGAGTTAAAAAATAATTATTCATTATGGTCACCGACCTTGCTCAGGTATGTTCTGAGACAAATGATAACAGAGAGGACAGCAGAAAGAATCTCCAGTTTCTTCATCCTCTTGAACAATTCATAAATTGTTAAGGTTGGAAAATATCTCTGAGATCATCACCAAGTCCAGCTTCCAAGCCAGCACCCCACCACGCATGCCCTTGAACCCTGTCCTCCTTCAGTGCCACATCCATAGGTTTTTTGAAAACTTCCAGGGATGGTGATTCCACTGCTTCCCTGGGCAGCCTGTTCAGTGCTTGACAGCCTTTTCTGTGAAGAGATTTTTCCTTTTAACCAACCAAAATCTCCTCTGGTGCAACCTAAGGCCATTTTCTCTTGTCCTGTCCTTTTTTTAGATTTCCAGTAGAAATTATCCCAAGTGCCCATTTCCAGAAATAAAACAAATGGGACACGCTGTTAACAAAATCTGGGATAGCTTGGTGGTTTAGAGTCCCCAAAGCTGAGCAAAAATTCTGTAGGGTTTTCAGGACCTAAAACTTTGAGCTGGGTGTTAAGAGTAGATGAAATTATTGTCTTCTTGAGGCACCTTTATTTCCACCAAACCTACAGGGAGACCAGACAGCTGCCTTAGAAAAAGCTCTTAGCTTTTAGGCAGCTCAAACTGGGTGGTATAATCACCTAACACTCCCCAGCCATTTTATATATCCAGTTCTGCTGACAGCTGGGTCTGCTCTAAAGCACCACAGAAAAATGATACCACAGATCCTTGAAGAAAATAATGTCCCAGATAGTGATGGAAAGGAACACCATCTGTAACTCTGAATCTCAATTTTGTTCTCATTAGATCTTCATTATATCAGCCATCATTGTTGTGCAGAGACCTGAATCTATCCCCTCTATATTCACCTGCAAGCTATTTCCTTTAATTGCTGTGCACACAGAAAATCAAATGTATTCTAACAACGCTGATTCATTGGCTCAGCTGTTAAATGCAATTTGTGCATCTCTCTATACAGTTTATTTATCTATTTCCCATCCCTGCACCATCTGAATGCTTCTGAATCTTTACTGAAGTTAACCTTGCAAATATTTCCCCAGCTCCACAGGGCAGCTGTGGAAGAATAGCCAAAGTCTATTCCCTGCAGAATTCTCCTTAGATGTTTAGCTTCCACTGAAAACACAAGTTTACAGACCAGCATCCTAGGGATATTAAAAACAGCATGGACTAGCATCTGTCATACCAAGAGATGAACTCTTGGCATGGAAATGTCTCATGGGGGAGCTCTGAAGTCAAATAAATAAATTGGGAATTTAGTCTGAATTGGACTTTGCCTAACTTAGCTGCTTATGTGACTGCCCTTCTGTAACTAGATCAAACTCTTCGGTTGGTTCATTAGTGGAGTGGAAAGAATATAATGAACCTCTAATTGTGCAGCTGGGGAAAGAAAAATAATTGTTGATAGTCATTGCCGAATACCTGTTGATTTCCTGGCATGTAGGAGAGCATTTTGCCAGGATCAGGCAGTGAGTTGTGCAAATCTTAGCAAGAGACTTTATGTTACACAGTGTGGCAATAATACCTTGTCCTTACATAGGATTGTTTGTCAGATTAATTTGAAGAGCCCCTGGGTAGCCCTGGGAGTATTACATCATTTTTTTTCTTCTTTCAGAGATGTCTTCCATGTTTGTCAGCTTCCCTGCTCTCCTCAACACATCTTATTTTTAGGCTGCCTCAGCCATAAAGTACAGTAATGCAGCATTGCATTTCCACGTTCAATTAGAGAGCTTTGGTGATGCAGATTCCCAGAATTCAACATCCAGCCATCAGTTTTTCCCATCCTCCCCACAAAAATCAGAGAATCGTAGAATATCCTGAGTTGGAAGGAACCCACTAGGATCATCAAAGTCCAGCTCCTATCACAGGTCTGGCCAAAAAAGATGAGACTTTAAATGAATGGTAAACACACTGGATTTCTGGGGATTGGTTCTTCTTGTTTGCCATGTCATGTCTGAAATTTTTACATATTTAGGGTTTGGGCTGCTTATGAGCCACTCTCTAAAGCATAAATTTTGTGGTGTGTTGTGTGAGCAGAGGAACCAGCAGAGCATTGTTTGTGCAGGTCCTGTTACGAATTGTGAGGGCTGGGCTCTTCTGACAGTCTCCACTTTAGGAGGGACAGTCATGGAATCTCCCTGTTCAGTCTAACAAACAGCTCAATAACATCTCTACTCTTCCATTTATTTTAATAAAAATATCAGGAAATTAGTATCTTTGAGACCTCTGTCCTTCCATCCACTGTGACACAGAAGTCACCTAGGTGAGCAGACAGCACAGAGCACACAGAGGAGACTGATCCCAATTTTTTTTTTTTTTTTGGGCTTTGCCATTTAACATTAATCTATCACAACTGCAGAACCCAGTGATTCTGGGAGTTATGAATCAAGTGACATTAAGTTCTGTGGTTAGTTTTGACTCCAGAATCTTCCTGGGGTGAAAATGTGAAGTGAATCTCTGGGAACTTCAGAAGTAGTTGTAAGTGCATAACTATATACATTTTTGAAGATATATCCCTTTAAAGATGTGCTAATAGTCCAAAACAGCACAGTAAACGAGTACCTGCCTCTTGCTTTGATGTTGACAAGCTTTCAGGTTGACCAGGAGAGGAAGCTGCAGGTACCCGTAAACTTAAAAAATTGCTTAAATTGAGCTTATTCAAGGTAGGTGCAGTTTGGAAAAAATTTCCCAAAGTTCTTTTAATCAGACGAATAAATGCATGGTACAAATGCACCAGATGGTGGAGCAACTGTAGAAAACAAAATTATTTGGCTTAAATCCCAGTGGGAGGGAACTAGACACGATTAGCAGAAAGAAGCAGGATTTTCAAGAAGCACAAGATGTAGTTTAGCTTGAAAGAGTGTTCAGGGTTTCCTGTAGAAGGTGTTGAGTTCTCTGTTCCTCCTCATTTTAGCACTTAAATATTTCTATTCAAAACCAACTGGGATATGAAGGTGACAGGGAGTTTTTCTGCTGACCTTTGCATAACAAAAGTACAAGGATATCTGATATAGGCAGAGGGAAAATAAAATGTAAGAGGAAATAAAAGCTTTCTCAGACAATGAACCACTTGCCACAGTGGAACAGACTCTCACAAGGCATCACTAAAGTAAGAACTGGCCAGATGCAAACCCCAGTTAAAATAATTTTTCATGGATAAGGAAAATAGCCAAAGTTTTGTGATGAAAACCAAAAATAGAAAAAAAAAGAACTTTAACCTAAATAAAAGCCTTCATGTTTCAAGTCTTAAACTACATTCTAGCTGCTCAGAAAAAAACTCTGTGCCTGACCACAGAAATGTTGTATCAACACCCAACGAGGATTTTTTACACTTCCTTTGCAGTCAGGTTAACTGGAGACAGACAGTGTTCTTGATAGATCCTGAATCTGATCCAGGGTGGCAATTAAAAGTCGTCCTCATCAGAGAAATCTATGACCTGCTAACTGACTCAAAATCCCAGATCAGAAGGATTGTGGAACCAATGCATAAACCACACTGTGACTGACATACTGAGTTTTCATCTAGAGTCTCACACTTTTTCTTTTCTCTGAAATATCTTAACATTAATTAAAGCTTTTTCTCTTTTTTTCTTTCTGCCACAAAGCATGATCTGTTCTGATTTGCCTTGATGTGATGCTGTCAGCAAAAAGCAAAAAGAAAAGGATTTCCTCCTAGGAAATGTCAGCAGAATACTTTATTTCTCAGGGGAATAAGAAGAACACAGAGGCAAGTCTTGGCAGGGGAGAGGGAACAGCCACCTCTGCTGTCCCTCATGTCCACGCTACCTGCAAGTGCCACTCTCTCTTATCTCTGTTGGTGACATGAAGTCAAACACTTTCTCCAAAGATGTGCAGAGTCACATGGGATGAATTCTATCAGGAGCAGTTCAGCTACTCTGGATGGTGAATTTTCCTTTTCTGTGTCACAAAAAACAATGTGGACACCATGGAAATGAATGAGCTGTACTCCAGCCTACATAACTCTCCAAAAAATTAACTCCTTGTTATTGAGTTTGTGAGGGTCCACAGGACGAGGTGAAGAGATGAGTCTGACTCCATGTTCCAGAAGGCTGATTTATTTTATTACATTATGTTAAAAGAAAGCTATACTAAAACGATACTAAAGAATACAGAAAGGATACAGACAGAAGGTTTAACAAGATATTAATGAAAAACTCGTGACTGACTCTCGCCAAGGTCCTGACACAGCTGGACTGTGATTGGTCATTAAGTAAAAACAATTTGCAGGAAACCAATCAAACATGCGCCTGTTGGTAAACCACATTCCAAAGCAGCAAACACAGGAGAAGCAATCACATAATTACTGTTTTCATTCTTTTCTGAGGCTTCTCAGCTTCCCAGGAGAAGAAATCCTGGTGAAGGGATATTTCAGAAAATATGACAGTGACACCTTGTTAAATCAAACAAAGAATCATAGAAACATGGAAGATTTTGGGTTGACACATTCCTTACAGATCATTTCATTCCAAACCCCCTGCCATGGGCAGGGACACCTTCCACTATCCCAGGTTGCTCCAAGCCCCATCCAACCCGGCCATGGACACTTCCAGGGATGGGGCAGACACAGCTTCTTGGGACAACCTGTGCCAGAGCATCACCTCGCTCACAGTAAAATTCTTCATAATATCTCTAAGTAATTTATGAGATTGTTTATATTCTCTGCCTGCAATGTAAATGCCTGCCTATAACATCATTCTTCTGTCTCTTCAGACTTCTAAAAATTCAGATTAAAAATCCTTTCTTTCCACCACTTGTTAAGCAATTATATCCCTTCAACAATATCTCATTCACATTTATCTTTATTTGTGCCTGAATAAGCACTTAGTAAAATAAAGCCTCTTTTGAACATTTTCACTTCCCCTCTTTCATTTGTGGCTATGCTCAAAGGAGCTGTCACTAAAGTTTTTAGACCTATTTGTGGCCCCAGATATGGTCTCAGCAGTTTCTAAAATTTACCATTTATTTTCAATCTGCTTTCCATGCTTAGTAAGCAAACCAGTGCTCTCACCTGTCCCACTCTTTACCCTTCTAGATTTTATACATGGCGCTTTTTTTTTTTTCAGTGCAGATCCTGCCTCCCTGCTGGTCTTTATTTACTGGCAGCAGCAGCAGTGTTGCCTCTGCTAAAATTCCCTGTGTAAGGGCCAGATCCTGTCCTTTGTCAAGATGGATTTTTGAGATTTCTCACCAAGTCTACATATCAAAAAATCCAAAAATACCCTTGCCCCCAAAGAGTGATGGAACTTAAATTTTGTTCAACATGAAAGCAGATCATCCTTCTTCCAGCAAAGCTGAAGAAAAATAATAGCGGCTGCTCCTGCTTTTGTGATGAACTGGTTTCCAGACAGAAGCCACAACCAGAAATTATATTTTCAAGCAAGAATTTTGTAAGGGGATGGAAGTAAGGAATGCCTTCACAGAAATCTAGAAAATTCACTCATATGACTAAAAGTGTTTTCTCACTTGTTTGTAGAATCAGAATGATTTTGGCTGGAAAGGATTTTAATAACCATCTCATTCCAGTCCTCCCTGCCACAAGCATGGACACCTTCCACTATCCCAGGTTGTTCCAAGCCCTGTCCAGCCTGGCCTTGGACACTTCCAGGGATGGGGTAGGCACAGCTTCTCTGGGATAGAGGCCTTTTGGGTTTCTACACAGCATCTCCAAGGGCAATGATATCTGTGTTTAGAATTACAACCAGGTAACTGAGAGCATAAAATCATCCTTGCTAACAGCACATCCTCTTGCTGTGGTCAGTTGTCTGATCACTGAATATAAGCAGACATGATTTCAACATAATATTTCTGGGCAGTGGAATAAACACAGCTTGCTGTGGTCCTGCAGCCTTTAATGTCACTCCACTATTTTCTGGGACACAGTTCTGGCAGTAGATGCTGAGCACAGAGGCAGAGCATAAAAAAAATCCCCCTGCCCTGTAAAGGCTTAAATTCTCACTAGAGGCATGACATTTTTACAAGAAATCCAGTCATAAAGCCAAACCATGTGTTGGTTCTATGTTTATCAGCTTTCATCCCCTCTTTCTTTTTAAACAGCTTCAGGCTGATTTATCAGCACCTCTGTCAGCCTTTTGTTCCAAATTGCCCTTTCCTCCTCCACTGACTACAGAGGAAAACTCACCTCCTAAGGCTAAAGCTAACCTTTGCCAAATAAAACTGGCTATAAAGAGAAAAAGCCATGATATGGATAAGTTAATATATTTTTAATTCATCTCTAGCCACTTCAATTAGCTGCTCTCAGTGTAGCCTGTGTGTACAGGGAGCTCCATCACTGGCAGAATTCTTGCTGCTGCGGGGAGATAACAGATATTGGTTATTTCTTGATTCTTTGCATTGTTCTTTCTGATAACTTCTATACAGAAAATTCAGAAACACTAAAAGCAAGTCTGCTTCTGCAAAGTCCCTGGGTTCAAAGTGTTTAGGCTGATCATATATTCATGAGAGCAGTGCCAGACTGGTTTATGCTACTCCAAATCATTTGAACTCAATTTACGGAGCGTGGATGTGTGAGAGAGGAAAGATTAGTCCAATCTTGCACCATTAGCAGCACAAAAGATCTAAGAGCTGCATGTTGGGGGAGGATTTGTCTTAGTTTTGAAATACCTGTGTGTCAGAGCTCCTCCAAGGTGGCACAAGGAGATGAGCCAAAGGTTAGGGAGGAACACAGAAGAAGTCAGAGGGGAATAGGGGAAGCCCCTTGCTGGAAATCACTCCTTCTCCACTCATACAGAATTCACATCCTCTGGAAATAACACAAACTGATTTGTTCTTGATCTCTGATGAAAAGGGGAAATTTCAGTAGAAACCAGTTCTTCACAGACTTTAAACTTGAAACCAGAAGCATCGAAATGCAAAAAAAGTTTAGGAGAATTTAATTTTCAATCTGTCATGATATGAGAAGTCATATCAGGGCATTATTAACAGCCAGCATCAAATACATTTCCTAGTGTTGATTAACAATGTGATTCCCATATTGTCTAAGATAAAAATTCATAAGATCAATCTATCTTCATGTTCTACAACTGCTAAATGGCTTAATGAGAAATACTCAGCATTGGAAAGAAAATTTCCTCCCAGGAATGACATGGAAAATGGTCAGGGAGATAACCAGCCACCACCACAAATGTGGCAGCAGCCAGGACAGGTCACTGATTTGATGTACTATGACAGTCACATTCAGAACAGTATAAAATTCAGCTTGGACCCACCTTCTTCTGCAGGAAATTCCAGCCCTGGCAGCATCTTACCCTTGATTTATATGAAATGCACTGCTTCTCAAACTCTGCTTCTTCAAGCACTATTTATAGTATGCAATTTAAGGAGACAGGGAGATGAAGGGAGAAGGGAAAGGTAGGAAAGCTATTTGCAAATGAGTCATTCCCCAGGAATGCTTTGACAGGTTGTCAGCAGAGATCTGATAAAGACATCCAGTTAAAATACCCCACTGCGGTTCCAGGTGAAGGAAGATTGACGTTCTGGTGGTGTGCACAAGGCAAACTCCACCCAGGAGATGTTTAATCTCTGCGGGAAGTTTTCATACAGCCCGAATGATTCCAAAGTCATTCTGCCTTTTAGCAAATAATGAACATGCACAAGAAGTAAGTTTAAAAGGGAAAAAAAAAAAAGAAATAAAAGAGAAATCTACTTGGAATAATAATCTCCCCCACCAGCATGTCATGTCAGGCATGGTTAATAATGAAGTGTTGCTGACAGTACTGCTCTTCAGTCTCCACAGCGCGAGCTGTCCAGTCATTACATATTCCCATCAGAAGTCCAGCACTTCCCATGGAAACCTCCTGACACAGAGCCTACATTGTCCTCTGCTTTACTCCTACTGGTTATTCATGATGACACCTTGACTCCTTTCTTCCCTGACTTAACATTTTACAGATATTTGGAGTGTTATTGCATTCTCTTCCTTAGCTGGTACTTAAACCACAGACCACTGCAGGAAAACACATCAAATTCTCCAGCTGTGTCCCTTTGTAAATACCAGTAACAAAACACCCTGACAACAACAGTTTTGTCACCTGCCCAGGCCTGTTGGTTTTGTGCCTCAGTTTCCCCAACCTTCAGCAGTGGGCTGAAGACAGAGCTATTATGGACCAAACTGGATTCCTGTACCCCTGTGAATTTGGTAAATGTATTGGCAAATATGTCCTGGCAATGTTTAACTTACTGAAACAGATTTATTTCCTGTCCCTACCTGGTGCCCTTTGTTGGACTCAAGAGACCAACTCTCCCACACCTATGGTCTCCTCAGGGACATGTCCATGTGTTATTCCCGGGTGTGCTTTGACCTCTGGAATAGCCAGTTCACCTACTAAGTCCTCTGCAAATCAGAGAATCATGGAATGGTTTGGCACCTTAAAAGAACATCCAGTTCTACCCCCCAACCATGGGCAGGGACACCTTCCACCAGACCAGGCTGCTCCAAGCCCCATCCAACCTGGCCTTGGACACTTCCAGGGATGGGGCAATGGTTCCTGAGCCTCACCACCCTCACAGTAAAGAATTTCTTCGTAATATCTGATCTAAGCCTGTCCTCTAATGATTTAAATCCTTTCCTCTTGTCCTATCTCTCCATGCCCTGATGAAATGTTCCTCTCCAGCCCTCCAGGAAGTTCCCTTTAGGCACTGAAAGATGCTGTGTGTTCTCCCTAAAGCCCTCATTTCTACAGTCTGAGGAAGAAATTTAAGCATTGAAGCACAATTTCTGATAAAGCTCAGAGTAAACAATTTTCTTCCTAAAACTCTCCTTGTTCTAAACCAACATATGGAACAGACCTAAGCATGTGCCTTTTTTTCTTTTTTAGTGAAAACACAGTAAAAGCAACAAGGACAAGCTTTCTGAAATGAAGCAGGTGTTAAACTTGTGGTCTAGAGGTTTCTGTGCACACTCACTCTGTATAATCCTGTTAGGAAAAGAGACAGGAGCTCGCCTTTCTGCCAGAGCTACAGGACACAAATTCATACAAAAACCTTGCACAAAGCCTGCACTCCTCAGCATCTCTGCAGAGATTATCTGAAGTTCTCCTATTCCAATTTCTGGTGCTTTAAACCAACTGTTTTAAGGCAATGCCAGAGTTCCAGGGATGATAAAGATCTGCCACAGGATGAAATAAGCAGCAGTGACCACACCAATGGCATTGATGCATTACAAGCCCAGGGCACATCACACTGTCACGCATGGCTGTCCTGGACACCCCACAGCATCTCAAGCAGCTCTGGACACCCCCACTCACTTCCCACACTGATGAAGGTGAAGTTTGTTGTCAGCACCACAAACACACTGCCAGGATTTGTCTCACCTCAAGGATACCCGATTATGCACAGTGGCATTTAAGCAGCTCACAGGAGGCACAGAGATTTTCCAAATCAACAGAGGAACAATGATTTATTGTAGCAAAACTGCAACAAGCTTCAGCCCATCACATTGTTAACGAGTGTTTAATACACACTTATGCAGGACACATAAAAGGAATTCATCAGGCCTCCCTTGACTCTGCTGAACGGTTCAGCAACCTTGGGTTGAATTTACAATCTGTCATTGCCTTTCAAAATGCCATACACAAGAGGAGGACAGAGCCTGGGGAATTGAAGTGCCTGGAGAGGAGAAAAACAAACAAACCAACAAACCAGCCAAATTTAATCACATTTTAGCCGTTGTTGTTGTTGAATAATTAATTTTAATTCTCCATGCTTGAGTTGGCCTAACTTAAAGGGAAATGGTCATAATGTGAAATTACTCTCAGGCTACTTGAAATGGTTTGATGGATACAGAAATGCCAAGTGAAAAAATAGATTGTGTGCTTTAGCCTGCTTTCCTTGATAGGCCCAACAAAATGAATTAAAAGTAGTGCCAGACTGCAGTTACACTTAACAGCACACTGTTTAGGATTCAAATTATAATTGGATTCATTACCCTCCTTATAAATTTCCTGCATTGTTCTTTTCAACTGGCCTCATTCCTCTGTTTTTTCCTACTAGCCCTGCTAAAAAAAAAAAAAAGAAACAAACAGAAAAAAGGAAGATGCTAACTCCTGTAGACAATTTCTATCTTATGCCTAACATTTCCTAAGCTCTATTGAAGCTGTCTTTAGAAAGAAGTGTACAGAGATTTGTGCAGCTACTATGGGCCAGATGATAAGTCCCACCTCACTTTCTGGAGAAGATTCTGGAAATTTGTAACATTAACTAAAACTCCCCATGGGCAAAGAGTCTCTGGGATTTGTAGGAGCTCACATTGCTTTGTGTCCTCATCCACATGCAGGTTCTGGTGTCCATCTGCAGGAAATCATCCTGCATAGGCCAAGGAGGGATGAATTATTCTCTGGCCCTGCATCCCACAGGCTTTCCATGTGTTCATCCCCTCCTTCCTCCACATATATTTTCCTTTCATAACAACAAAGCGCTGCTCAGTGCTTTGTAGCAGCAGAGGACACCAAAGAGACCAATTCAGCAGATATTTGAAGAGAAAAGCCTGTTCAACAAGTTCTTTGCTCTTATATGCAATTTACAGATGTCCTTGCTGCCCATCATGAGTTGTTGCTATTCTGTAAAAATTCATGTAAAAACTAAAGTTCCTCTATCTAGATGTCAGATGCACTTTTTCAGTGCCCTCTAATTGAACTTCAGTGATTTGTATTCATACCTTTGAGGTCTCTGGCAGAATCATCTACTTTACTTTCAAGGGTTGTGCTTAAAGTCACAACAGTCCCTTCTAAATTCCCTTCTTTTTTTCAATATTAATCATTTAAGTACAGTTTTTATCCAAGAAAATACATGTCAGGAGCCCTCATGATCAAAGAGCTCTTTGGCTGCCCATTTCCTTTGGAGCCAGGAGTGTTCATAAATAAAAATACGTACATATTTCTAGAGATGCAGATTTCTCTTTCTATATATAAATATAGAGAGTAAAAATATGTGAGGTATTACACATAGATTCACTTTACATGCCCATAATTATATATGTATATACAGTGTGTAAATATACGTTATGAATACATATAAATTATGTATATATATATAGAGAGAGAGAGAGAGAGAGAGATTTAAGTGTATCTAAGAACTAAAATATTCTTTAACAAGAGATAGAGACATGAATAATTGAATGTTAAAGGGAATGGAAAATAAGAAGAGTCAAATGGTGGTTTGGGGTCCCTGACTTCAGAAGGCTTCTCACTAAGCCCCAAAGGTTTTTGGGATGGGGCAAGTTAATTAGGTCCATCAGGCACCAAAATGGGGGGAATGAAAACACTGAAATATGCAAATAGATTACTTAGAACAGTACTTCAAAGTGAACTCAGTACTTGTTTTTTCCATTATTCAAAAGATTTCTTTTTGTCTGTCCTACCTTTTTCCTTTCCTTTCAAACCTTTTTACGTTTGTTTTGGATAAACAGGAATTATATAAATTGTATAAAGGATGCTGGGAAAGTAGCAAGACACATCATAACCCTCACCAGAATCCAATAAAATAGAGAAAATATGAAGATTGGATCTGATTAAAATTTATAGGCAAGATCATTATGTGGAAGGAAGTAAACTGTAATATTCCTTTGTAATCCTGAGCCAGGAAGGAGGAAATTTTACTGTAATATATTGCTGAAATACCTGGGGCAATACCAAGAGCTTGTGAGATTTGTGAGGTGAAAAATACTGCATCATAAGAGGTAGCTATCACCTCTTTTTGTCAGCATGTACCAACATGCCTACGATGAATTAGAAAACAGAGGCCCAGGAAAGTTCTACAGCTGTGACAAATAGTAGAAAAAATATGTTTATACTGATATGAATCAAGGCTGAATGTGAAGGCACAGGAACAAAACACCAGAAGAAGAAGAGGTGCCAAATGGCATTTGCTGCTGACACCTACCGCAGTAGGTCATGGAGATCCAAGCACAAAACTTCCTGCAATTTCTCCTGACAAGCAGCTCTGAAGCAGAGACAGTGACTAAATCCTGATGTCTCAGAGAGGTGGGTCAGGATAAAGAGATTAATCACTTTCAGCTCCTCATCAGCACAATGAGACACATCCCAAACCAACAGCACTAACGTAAGATGTGAAATGTGGGAAGGGTCTCAAAAGTTGATTTCCTTGTCCCCCACTCACTGCAAACAATTCCAGACAGACTCCCTGGAAACAGGTGCCTTAATGGCTGAATTATGGGCAGGCTGGTAAAATAAAAGCCTCTTAGTGCTCATGAATGTGAGACAGAAATTAGTTGTGTTTTATGCAAATTAATCCAACTTTGTGTGAAGTATCCCATTAAACTACACTGCTGTGGAGTGCTGTGGTAGAAAATCATGATTTCCTACAGGACTCTCTCAGAAACCTTTGCTTCCAACAACTGGGCTGGTGGAAGGAGAGAAAAAATGAAATTGGACAAAGACTGAAAATAGTTAAAAATGAAGAAAAAAAAGCAGGTCACATTTTTTTATATAGGGCACTATGTCGACTAAAACAGAGAATGAACTCTCTGAAGTTTTCCTGACCTGACCCCTCTTTGGAATATGGTGATGCCCAAGAGAATTATTTACCTGAGAGCTCAGTTTCCTGCTCTACCTGATTACATAATGTCTCCTGGCACTCACCTGCTGCCTTCATATTCACAATCAAAACATACTCACAAATATTGGAATCACAGACTAGATAATCTGATTTTGGTTTTCATGTTTGGATAATTTCCTGTTCCATAGATGTTTCAGTGAAAATAATCACATTCACAGAATCACAGAATTGTTTGGATTAAATGGATTTTAAAAATCATCTCATTCCAATCCCCCTGCCACTGGCAGGGACACCTTCCACTATCCCAGGTTGCTCCAAGCTCCATCCAACCTGACCCTGAACACTCTCAGGGATGGGGCAGCCACAGCTTCTCTGGGCAGCCTGTGCCAAGGCCTCAGCACCCTCACAGTGAAAAATTTCTTCCTAAGATAAATCCACTCTCTTTCAGTTTGAAGCCATTCCCCCTTGTCCTGCTACTAAACTACAGAGGAAAAGTCCTTCCCCATCTTTTCTGTAAGCCCTCATTAAACTCTGGAAGGCGCTCTAAGGCCTCCTTGGAGTCTTCTCTAAGCTCAACAAAACCAACTCTCTCAGCCCATCCTCATATGGGAGTTTCTCCAACCCCAGATCATCTTCATGGCCTCCTCTGGTCCACTCAGGCTCTTCACATTGGTGAAGAGCAGACAGAGAAGAGCTGTGTGCAGACCCACTTGCCATGATCTCCCTCAAGGACCCATGCCCAGCTTTCCCATTGATCAGGGGAATGATATGACACTTTTGGCAACACTGTTAAGGTTCCTTCAGGTACCACAATGCTAGAAATGTCTAGAAAAATGTATAAATGTGATTTGGATTGAGGGACAATCACACTGGACTTTGTTTCATGATAATGAATCTACTTTCTGAGGAGAGCCAAAGGCATTAGCCTTGCTCTTCTATTTTTTGTTTCCCTTTCATCCCAACCCACCACTGCTCATCTCTTCACCTACCACAGTATGTTGAGAAACAAATTTCAAAAGCAGAGGGGATAAAAGCTGTTCTGCTCCAATCTGATCACAAAAAACAGGATTGGCAGGGTAAAGGGGTCATACAGCCACAGGACAGGTCATCTCCACTGGATGAGGTGGCAAATATGTTCCTGAATTTCCCCTTTGTTTCTGTTTGTTTTTGTTCTGCTTTCCTTTCTACATAACAAGTCAAGCCGGCAGGTAGCAGAGATAATTCTTGCTGACAGAAGCACGGCAATATATTTTAAAACTTCCACTCAGCCTTCTCTGTACATCTAGTAATCACTTTCTCCAGTCCAGAGGAGTTGGCAAGTAACACACTATTACCTGGAGTTCTTACATCTGCCCAAGTGAAAACCAGAATTAAACTGAAATAACAAAAACTCAGAAAACATGAAGACTTACCAGAAAAAGGTAGCCTTTCCACTCTCTTTCAATCTCATTTTTTGGCTTCCAAGGAAACAGTACGAACAGGGAACTGATAAATAGAGTTTGACCAAAGCAGCCTTACCTATTTAAATGTGAACATGAAACCTCTCAGTGGAACAGTCCCAAAAGAGAAATGTCATGAGCCTTGTACTAATTTAAAATTACAAATTACTTGGAGCTGGTAGCTTACCCAATTTAATAGTGGAGGATAAAACTGAGCACAGATTGCTGGAGCTATCTACAGTTATCCACCGGATCATCAGGCAGAAATACATTTCACTGACACTTGCTGCTTGCTTAATATAATCTCTTATTGACCACCTGGCACTGCCACTGTGTTTTCTTCTGATTTACACAACATAAGAACTTTGGAATGGTATGTCCACACGCACACACTGAGAAAATGTCAGCATGTCTGTTTTCTTTTGTTAGGAGAAAATAAATGATGATTATGAATGAATTCTGCATAAATGCATTGCAAACCCATTTCTTACTTCTCTATAGGTTATGATCTCATGTCTGTGAAATCCAAGAAATCTAGTCTGAAATCAAAATCCTGCCAGAAGGCTCCCACTGTTGACCACATGCTGATTGGTCCTCTCCTGAGGCACTGGTTTATGCTAGTTTATTCCATTTTTGAATCTGTTTTTCAGAGAACGATGGGTGGACTTATGAGCAGGGACATTGTGGAAATTAGGAAACCCAATTGCCTTTATCAACTCAGTCCCACCTAGATGTTGCCATTTCTTTTTATGAATGTGCCAATTTCTTGAGCTGTGTCATGGTTTGACACTAGCATTTTGCCAATGCCCCATGAAAAGCACTTTCCCTGGTGTCTGCTGTGAGATTTTGACCAGGAATAAGAAAGCAAGCAGGCTCTTATTTAACAAAAGAAAAAAACAACATTTATTAACTAAACTACACAAACAATAACTAAACTATACAGAAAAGAAAAAAAGAACACACAAGGAAAATGAAAACCTCACAAAACATTTCCCTCCTCCTCCCCTCAAATTCCCAATACAATACACTTCCCAATTCAGCTCTCAGTCCATCAACACTCTGTAGATAATCAAATCCTCAATATTCTCAATTCGTCAAGAGGAGAGGAGTCCTTCTTGTGCCAGGATGGCCTCTTCCTTCTTCTCCACGCAGTGCCCTCACCACTGGCATGGAACAGAGCTGCTTCTAGAGTTGTCTTTTAAGGATATTTTGTCCCATTCCAAAAAGAACACAGTCACACCTTTTGGGACACCTGTCCCCCCCATATTTTATATACCCCCTGAGGCCGGGGGGTAAACACCACCACATAATCTTCTTCTTGTATCTGGGACATTTCTCCCCCTGGACTCAGTCTCTGTATCACGAGGAAGCAGGGCTCTGTCCATGGCTATACAAAAAGAGTCCAGCAAAAGCCACTCCATCATCTCTTCCCACCAAGATTCTTCTCTATTTGTCCCACATCTCTCACTTGCTCAGTTCTTAGTCCCACTTGCTCATTTCCTTCTTCCTCTTCCACTCTATCTCCTTTCTGGGAAAGGTTAATGTTCTATAAAGTTTTCATTGTCCAAAAAAGGGTTAAAAGCTCCTAAAGGCAGCCGGACACATCACTGCCCCCCCTCTTCTCCGCCCGTGGGCTGTGCTGGCAGCACATAATATCAAATTTCAAAGCAACAGTCCCAGGCACCGGCTTGCTCTCTCTCTCTCTCTCTCTCTCTCTCTCTCTCTCTCTCTGCCGGGGGGGGGGGGGGGGGGGGGGGGGGCTGCCCGTTGTCTCTTGGGGTTCTCCTCCACCCTTCCATACTCAAGGGCCTCTTCACTCCCACCTCGGTCCAGACCCAGGCCTACCACATGGGCTGCCCCTCCCCCGTCCAGCAGCAATGCCGGACAGGGGAGAGCTCTGATCTCTGTCGCTCCGACGTCCCAAGAGAAAGTTCCTGCACAGACACCTTAAAAGCAGGTGGTCTCAGAGGTGACTCATATTCCCATAAATCCCATTTCCGGGTCAAACCATCACAAGCTGTATGGTAGGAATGACAAGAATCACCTGTTTCACAGGGTGTTACTCAAACTCTGTGTACACTTGTTAGTACAGTCTTTGTCCAGGTCTGCAGATCCTTGGCAAAAGCATCTGCACAGACCTGGAAAAGGTTTGCATGAGGCACTCAATGCAACAGAGCCTCATATCTGGGCAAGACTGTCCCTGTGCACTGAGGACACATAAACTAATGACAGTTTACATTGAGGGATATCAACACCAACAGCAAACCCTGCACAGCTCTCAACCACACCTGCTTTCACACCTAAATCAGTGATTGTGTAATGCATCAAAACCCATCATTGTTGATGTTGTTTATAGATAAAACCAATCTTGGCAGATGATGGAGACAGGAGTGGGATTAAGGGAGAGGCTGAAACAGATTCTATTTCTTTCATGAACCATTAATTAATGCTGTTGCAGATCAATTTCCTGAATGTAACTGTGAAGTGGCCACATCACCATCCCCCCTTCCTTATTCAAATAAATGGACTCATGTCTGGATTCAGAGCAATGAGGAGCACTGGCTGAGACAGGACTGTGTGAGCAGCACATCCTCCAGCAGAGCCAAACACAACCATTGCCCAGAAATAAAGGATGTGAACATGAGCCCTGATCCAATGGCATCAGCACATCTGCACAGGCTTTCAGGAGAATAACACCCTGCAATCCCTAGCTATGCTGGGAGGTGACTCCATTTCCACATCTGGCCAGATGCATGATTTAGGATTCTGTAAAGAGAAAGAGAGAAGTTTGAGTAATGTACAGGACACCAAATATTTTACTGTATCGAAAGACAGGAACTAAAAGTGATTTGATTATAGAAAATCAGAAAATTCATGGAGAGGAAATATTAGATGCACTAGGACTCTTCAATTTGGAGAAGGAAAGCAGATCAAACCCCAGTGGCTGGAAGCTAAATAAACACTATTTTGTTTTGGAAGTCAATCATCACTTTTTGTAAGGCTGAAGATGATTAGACTGTAGCAAATTCCCTGCAGGAAGTGATGGATTCTTCATCTTCTTCTTCTTTGTCACATCAAGCTTTGATGTCATTGTAGTCCAACACAAAAAAGTGGAGTCAATATTGGGCTATCAGGGTGAATTCCAGTGGTAAAACAGACCCTTCATTTGTGCTTTATGCTGAGCCTGGTGTATTAGAAAACTGAAATTTAATGGAAATGCTTCCCAGTTTCTAGAGTGAATGCTAACAGCCCAAAGAACAGGTTTAAGAGGTTTAAATATTGTGTATGGGCTGAGGACATTGCTTTCTGTAATGAAGTGTCAGCTCCTTACAGGAGGAAGAAAATGATTTTCTGACAATTCTTTTGTCTTGTACTGACTGTTCAAAAACCAGAACACTGTGCACTGCTCCAGAGCCATGCAGCAGTACTTCTGCCCTGGAATAAAGGCATCCAGAGACTACGCTGTCAAATACCAGCCAAAAAAACCATCCACGAGGCAAGGTCCTGTGCAATTTTTTTGTCTCATGATTTATCAATTTAAGTGGCATGTTCTTCCTTTGTGGTTCATTCTTAGTCATCCAGTTCCCTCAGACTGTGTAACTTGACCTTTTTCAGATTTCTCAGCTCTGCATAATGGTGCAGGATCATCATTTTCCCATGGCTCATAGGACAGAGCTGAAGAATGAGAGAACTGCAGGTGATGCATAAATCTGTCAGATGGCAGCAGTGAATGTTTATAAATCTTTATGAATTTAGAATACACGTTTCTTGTTTCATTAGAGAGTGATGATTTAAGGATTTCCAAATAACAAGGAGACCAGTGATGCGTATCTGGACCCTGCTGACACACATCTCCTATTACATGGTGGTTGACTATATAAAAAATTAACTTCCCAGTGGCAACACTTTCTGCAACAGCTGCTGAAGGAAAATCAGTGATGGGTAAAGGACTCTTCTGTGATTTCCATCAGAGTATTTAGACATTGGAAGCACACGGATTTCTTCAATGACAGGGTGCATATTTTTATTCTTGTTACACAAGCACAGAGACTATCATTAGAACTCCACTAAATCTGATAAGAATATGCATCTCTTTTCCAGTAAAGATATCTTAACTTTTCCAACAAAGTTTTCCAGATATGTTTAACATGGACAGAGTGCATTTTAGGCCCACTTGGGCCAAAATATTCCCAGTTAATTTCTCCTGGGAAATAACAGCAGAAGTTCATGTCAAACAACTCAGAGATTTATAGCTGAAAATCTCAAAAGACCAAAATGATGTATTGACTTTCTGGGTCCACTTATAATAACCTGGAATGACTTATATGTTTTATTATTGGAATAGCAATGTGTGTGTATATATATTGCTGATATGAATGAGCATTAGATGCACTGCATACACATCCACCAATAGGGCTGAAATATAAAGATATCCATCACTACAAAATGAGAAATTGGTTCATACTGGTTTGGGTTTTCCAAGTAAAAAGAACCAATAAATACTTTCAGCAAATTCTGCTGAATGAGCACTGAAGCTTTCTTTTCTTTCTTTTTTTTTTTTTTTAATATAAATTTAAGCTGGAGTTTAAGGCACCAGATGGACTGCAACATGGGGTAAATCAGGGAAAGATGATTGTTAGCAAGGATAATAATAAATGGCATAAAGGAAGCTGCTATGCAAAAAGAGATAGAAATGACAACCACAACTTGTTTAACTGTATTCTAGCTCAGCTCAACTATCAAGTTACATTAAAATGCATCTGCTTATTGTTAGGGTTTTTTTTTTTAACTATACAGAATGAGATGTCTAAAACTGGAGCTAAAGGATGATCACCATACCTGGGATTTACTTTGCAGTTTCCAACTGTCCTGCTATACTCATCTTGACAGGAATATAAATAAATGGGCATCCTGAGAGATTCTTTTTATGGAATAGAGCTGAGAAGTGATCCTAAAACAAAAGTCAAAGTTAAGTTGTTTGTTTCTTTTCCCAAGTCATGTTTATTTTCATTTGTTCCAGAAAAATATTTCTCAGATGATATAAATCTGACAGTAACACTGCCAAAATATCAATCTCCATAGTTGCTGCCGTAAGATCATTGGAGAGTCACAATTACCCATAGCTGAGGAGGGAGATCAGGCAAAAAAATGGTCAGGTAAGGGATGGATGAGGTCTGTCTGGGTGAGTTGTCATCTAAATGGACTGAGTCAGTAACAAGGAAAAGAAGGATGCTTTTTGTACTATCATCCTGCTAGTGCAGGCATCCCTGTGCCTGATTACAGTCTATAATACAGTGCACAATTCTCAGAGATAAGAAAACTCAGGCTGATCACAAATATGAAAAATTAGACAAAGTAAGAGACCTTCAAAGTTTTTTAGGGTTTAATTCCTAGTGATTTCAGGTTCAGACACCTCACATTCAAACTTGGCATCTAACTGAGGTAGTTTATAGAATCACTGAATGGTTTGAGTTAAATGGATTTTAAAGATAATCTCATTCCAAACCCCTGCCATGGGCAGGGACAATCTCCATGATTCCAGATTGCTTCAAACCCCATCTAACCTGGCCTTGGACAATTCCAGGCATGGGGCAGCCACAGGTCCTCTAAGCAACCTGTGCCAGGGCCTCACCACCCTCACAGTAAAGAATTTCTTCCTAATATTTAATCTAAATTTCTCTACTTTTAGTAGAGCAGCTGCTATAGGTACCTCCAGAAGGTAAGAAGTGGTAGATGCTAAGATGATTAATTTAATCTTCACTTCTCTCCAGTGATCAGAGAGAGCTGGAGGTGATTAAGTTAATTACAGGCTCCCATTTAACATCTCATAGCTAATAGTATGTCTTGAGGCTGTGAGCCCTGGCCCTTCATGAGGACCTTGTGCAAAACAACCAGCTGAAATTAGCACCAGCAGCCAGGAACAGAGCCCACAGCCTGCATGGATGCTCCAATTATTGGATCATCCCCAGTTTTCTGTATAACTGGGAGAGAAAGCCACCAGAGCCAGTCCCCATGGCTCATCAGATGCTTCCCAATACGTGAATTTACATTTCAGCATGAACTTTTCATACTGACAGCTTGCACGCAGGATTTAGCTGCCATGAAAAACTCTGCTCAAAGGCTAAAAAGTACTTAAACTTGAAAACCTTGTTTCATTTCTGAATTTCCATTGGTAAAATTTCCTGTGAATTCTTCTCTGAGGCTGATAGTAATTTAGCAGCACTGTGTATAATATTTCCCCGCATCCTGTTACTGACTTTGACCTTCCCCAGATATTGTTGGCTCCTCTCTGCAGACTGTCAGGTGCTGTGCCTTCCCCAGTCCCTCACCACTGGTTGCTGTTTGTCCCTCAGGTTTGTTTGATTGCTTACTTTTGCCTGCATCAAGGCAGAACATATTGTCACATCCATTAAAATTAATTTTTAAAAAAGAAAGAACTGTCAGGCACTACCTGGATGATTATTTTGATAGTTATGCAGCTTTATGCAGCCATATGCTCAAAGGTTAAGAAAGGAAAGGCATCTTTACTAGCTGCTATTAGCAGATTTATCACCAACTGCAAACTCTTTATGGAGGCCTCCTTGGGAGACCTCCAACAAATACTTGATGGGACAGCAAAATATCTCTTTGAAATAGGTGTGACTGTGTGCATCAGGTCTGCACAGATCCCTCTTCAGAAAAGAGCTTTATTCATCCATGGGTTTTATACAGAGTTCTACAGGACACTAACAGTTGGCTTTTGCACCTCTTCCATACACAGGATTTAGAAACAGAGGAATCATTGTCACATCCAGTCTGACCAAAGCAAACCAAAATGCTGTTATCAAATACACACAATTTTCACAAATATCATCACAGGTAGGCAGGCTCTGTTTAATATCTCTGTCAATTATCTGGATGAGGCACCTCAGTTTGTTTGCAGCTGACACCAAGTTGGGTGGGGGTTTCGATGTGCTCTGCAGGGGGATGTGGCCAAGCTGGCTGGATGTGGTGTGAGGCCAGCAGGGTGAAGGTTAAAGGAGAGAAATGTCTCCGTCCTGCTCTCCTGTCCCATGAAGCCCCTGCAGTGCCCCAGGCTGGGGACAGAGTGGCTGGAAATCTGCCCAGCAGGAAAGGTTCTCCGGGTGCTGATTGGCAGTGGCCAAATGCGAGCCAGCATGTCCCCAAGTGGTCAAGGAGGTCAGTGGCCTCCTGGCCTTCTGTGTCAGCACTGGTGTGGCCAGAAGGACCACAGCAGTGACTGTCCCTCTGTGCAGGGCACTGGGGAGGCCGCACCACAAGTGCTGTGTGCAGATGTGTGACCCGGTTAAGATGCAGTAAGTGAGAGATGCCTCTGCCCAGATTAAGGTGCCAATGAGACCATCTACCAAAGTCAACAACAAAGATTTTATTTAACAATAAATGTAGGGTAGAGAGATAGGGATAGGAAAGAGGAGGGCAAGAAGGAAAGAGGAGGAAGAGTGGGGGTGGGGTGGAAAAGAGCAATACTGGGGTTGAGTACAGAAGAGATAAAACAAAGGAATCCAAAAGGCTGGCTCCTGCAGTGTCCCGTCAGTCCTTCCATCCTGTCAGTCACCCTGTGCTTCTCTGCACTAGCGATCCTGGTATGTCAGAACCCAGGACATCCCTCTGGCTGTCCTGAGCAGCCAAGACCCTTGCCAGGGGTCTCAGAGACCCTGGACAGAGCCCAAGATGCCTGTGGTTTTGATCGTGACACGTGGAGCAAGTTACCAACCTTAGATGAATATCTGCAGGCCACGACAGTTAAGCGGAATGATAGTGAATTTATCATGGGGTGAAAAAGTAGATTTTGGGGTTTTCTAGAATAGGGGTTCAGGGGGGCAAGATGGAGGGATCTGGGCATGTCCAGGCTTTCTCCTTCTTCTTCTTGGCCTCCATTTTTGGCTGCAATGTTGGCACTTTTAGATTGGTTTAGAGTAGAAGCTCACTGTCTAACATAGGTGATGGGTATTTAAAAGTAATTGTACACATCGTATACATAAGTTTTAGTATAAAGACATAACTGCCCCGGGGGGAGGCAGAGTGCCTGGACTGTCTTGCTGAATGGACCTCAGCTGGACAGGAGAAAATATTTTATAGATAAGGAACAATAAACAACCTTGAGACTGAGAACTGAAGAGCTCTGACTCCTTCTTCAAGTGCCGCGCTGGGAAAAGAGATTTTCTAACATTTTCTCGGGGTCACTCTGACCAGTGAGGGGCCCCAAAACTGGTAGTTCTTGTAGAGGTGAGGACTCCAGATCATTCATATAGGGTTAACACCTTTCTCCAATCCATGCTGTAGGTATACAGAGAAATGTTTTCCTACTTGCCATGTGAAAGGAGGATTGGACTTCATTTACCTTCAATGCTGTGACCCAAGGAGCATTTCTCAACTCCTAAACCCCTCTCCCTGGGGACAGGGCAAGGACACTATCCCACAATGCAGCCTGGGCTTTGAGTCAGCTTCTGTGGGATCATACAATACAGCACTGTCATCCTTCCTCAGCCAACTCTCCCTGACCAGGCTGCCTTGCTGGTGGCTTTGGCTGAGGGGCTGGGGCTGGCAGCAGGGCCTACCTTTGGCAAGTGGTTGTCTTGGCCACCATCCACCCATCCATCCATGCATCCCGAGTCTTCATCTCCCTGGTGCTGTTCCCTCTGGGACCTGCCAATGCCCCTGGGAGCTGGGCATCCCCAGGGTGAGCCGGCATCTTTGGCCATGGTCCTGCTGCTGGCCCTGGGCTCACTCCTCCGGCTGCCCCCTGAGGCAGCTGAAAGAGAAAAGGGGGCGCAGAGCCCGCCGGGCCCTCTTGGCCATGGAGCACCATGGCCGTGGGGCCGGGGGCTGCGGGACGGCTGCGCTGCCAGCGGGGCAAGCAGGGACGCTGCGGGCCAGGGGCTGGGCAGGCACCGGGCAAGCTCCTGCTGGCGGCTCATCCCCGCAGGGCTTTTCCTGGGGAGGCGCGGCCTGGGCATGTTCAGCCTCCATTCCTGCTGCCTCAGCCTCAGGCGCAGGGTCAGCAGCCAAGGCACAACCCACAGACATATTTGGGGCTTCAAGCAATGGTGAGGGAAGAGGCTGGCTGTGTTGCTCCATGCAGGGATCACTGTCCATGGGAGAAGCTGGTGGTTCTGCTTCCTCCTCTTGTAGTGGGAGAGACAACAGACTCTCTGGCTCACTGTCACTCCTTCCTGCTGCTCTGTCATGGGGCTCTTCTTCTTCCCACATTTCCAGGAGCTCATCGAGAAAGGCAGAGGAGAGCGAGTCAGCAGAGACAGAGCACAGGCCTTCCAATAGGTCAGGATGTGCAATCTCTGCATGGCTTTCTGTCTCTCCTGCAGAGTCCTTGACAGGAGCATTGGGAGACAGCAAGTTGTCTGAGACAGGGGACAGCTCAGCCAGTAACTGGTCAAGTGACACAAGTTCTGAGCAGGTTTGTGTCTCTCCTGTGGCGTCATTGGTCACACTGCAAGTGCTTTGCGGGACCAAGTGGCCTGCAGCTGGATCCAGGGTGAGGGTTGATGCATCGCTGAGGATACACTTGCGCCTCATGGGGCTTTCCTTCTCATGCAGGGAGGAGAAGATGGTTTTAAACATCTCTTCATAGACTTTGTCTTCCAGCTCCTCCAGCTCCTTCCTCTTTTTACGCAAGCGACGCACCAAAGCCTCCTCATCCTCTGGGCACAACTGCTTACGATGCACAGTTTGCTTGGCTGGCCGATGAATTCCCTGCCCTTCTTGATGGGCACTTAACCCCTTGGGGGTTCTCAAAGTGGACTGGATGGACCTATTCGCACGCAGATATGGGCCCAGGCCTGTAAACAGGTCACTGCAGGTATTGCCCCCATGCCCTACCTGCACCTTGATGAGCTCTTCTGTCTCAGAGTGCCCCAGGTGCTTCCAAGCCAGCTGGGTCCCAGTGCAGATCTGCACATTCTTTGTGGGTTGCACCGGTGGCAGGTGATGGCTCTGCCTTGTGGCTGAGCCATGCCAAAGCCCTTTTGTTCTCTTTGCCAGGGAAGGTGTTTCCCAGGCCCCACCAGCAGCCGGAGTACACCTTGGTAAAGGTGCTACCATCTCTTGCTGGCCCCTGGCCACAGGGCCCACAGCAAGTGCTGTGCCTCGGGGAGAAAACCAAGAGGCTGCTGCTGCTGGCAGATGGGGCAGATGGACGCTCGCAGAGGCTGCACTTTGCATTTGAGGGCTGAGCTGGCGTGGAGGAGCCAGTGTCAACTGAGGGCCGTGGAGAGGCGGCAAGTCCGACACGGACAATCTCTGTGGCCCTGTGACACGGCTGCGGGGCACTGGGTGCCCACCCCTTTGGCTGCCCCTGCGTGTGCAGGACATGGTGGGGCTCTGTGACTGGATGGGGAACAGAGTGGGCCTGTCCCCAGGGATGGGTGTGATGCTTGTCCAGGTGACCTGAGGTGCCTCCTGTGGCAGCCTGTGGGTCACCTGTGGGAAGCAGGAGGAGGCACGGGATGGAGGCGGCTGTGTGAGCACAGTGTCCCCCACGTGCCTGCCAGCCCAGGCCTGGCCCCAAGGCAGGTGCTGGCCACAGCAGCCAGGCTGGGCCGGGCTCCCAGCTGGGCTCGCTGCCTCTGGGCCATTGCTGTGCCTGGGCCATCCCAGTGCTGGCCCCTGCACAGAGCATGGCCTGGTGCCAGGCCTGGCTGTCTCTGCCCCAGGGCTTCCCCAGGTCCCACTGCAGGCTGTCCCTCCTTCCCCGGCCCTCACCTGTTGCCGCCGCCGGTACAGCAGTGGCTGCCCCTCACGGGGCAGGCCATGGGCATTTGCCTCCTGCTTCCGTGACATTGTGGGAGTGCTCTGCTGAACACTCGCCATAATCTCCCAGGTGAGCTGCTGTCTCCAGAGAAGCTGCTGTGTCTTTAGAGATCTGCTCTCCTGGGAGTGGCCACTGCAGGCTTTGGCAGCCCCAAGGCTCATGACATGCACCCGGGTCACAATGGCCTCTGGGCCCGATGTCACCATGGGTCACAAAGGCCTGGTGGGCATGGCCGCCCTTTCTCCCAGAGACCTGGCGGTTTCCATGCTGATGCCCCTTGACACAAATAACTTTTTAAAGGCCTTTGCCCCATGAGTTTTCCTGCACTTCTTCCTCTCCCCATGATCTGCAACCCTCTCTTGTCCCACCATCTGTTCCTTCCCTAAACATCCCCAAGGAAGCCCTGTGCCAAAGTGACAAAGTGCTTTGCCCACCCACATCACCATGTGTCCCAGCTTTTGGCCCTGACCTCATGTAGAGAGACCATAAGAAAGGCAAAATCTCCATTTGAACTTAATCTGGTCACTACTGTGAAATAATATAAAAAGTGTCTTTTTTAAAAAAATATTTAAAATAAAGAAGGGCCAAGGAAAATGTCCATTCTTTATTTTGGGGGATTGGGGCTGTGGGATTTTGATCAGGAATAGCCCAATGGCATCCTAGCATTCTGTGTCCGCACTGGTGTGGCCAGCAGGACCAGGGCTTCAACTGTCCCTCTGTGATGGGCACTGGTGTGGCCACACCTCATATCCCTTGTCCAGCCTGGAGTCCCTTTACCCTGTGGCTACATTTAATACACATTACGAACTCCTTGAGTGGTACTACAGTTATCTTTTGTCTCTTTGTCATAAATATGTGGCATATTGCAGATTAGAAGTAAGCATCCAATTAATTGATAGGTTTTCTCATCTATGGGTCAGAGTTAATGTAATTATGTATATATAATGTAATTATATATAATTATATAACATTTTATGTAATCAGTTCATTGTCTGTGGTTTACATGTTGGATGGATGTAATTTGGTTTATCTTCTGATGGGATATACAGGATGATTATAAACAGTAAACACTATAAAGCCAAAACTAACAAAACTACAATTGGATGCAACACTAAATTGTAAATTCCAGTTGCTGTGGGTGGCCATCCAAAAATAGTTTCCCACCAGTAATGTTCTCTATCTTTCTACACTCTTTCCAGGACGTGGTGTATATTCTCTGCCTGACGATGGGCGGTAATCCGGTTTCTTTGTCTTTTGTGCTGTTGTCCATTTCAGCATGGACTCAGATCATCATAATGCAACAGTTTCTTGCCAATGCCAGATTCACTCCAGCAGTGACAGGCAATGAAACTTGTCACAGTGTGGAGTTGGATTGTAGCAACTGGTGAGTTGTGAGGGAGCTGAATTGTTAAAGCTACGTCCCATCATTTTGATAAAACTACATATATAGCTATTAGAGTGATCATATGTCTCTACAGTGGTGTTTTCTGCAAACAGAATCACACAGTTCTCATACAGATACATCCATTTCCAATATATGCAAGTACATTCTCAAGGGTTTCAACTTGATGTTGACATTTTCTTAAACATCAAGGCAAATGTCCTAGCTCATAATAGTATTATTTTCACAAATAAATCCTTGCTGTTCCTGTCCAGTCAGGCATTAACATCCACAGTGGGCCATTTGCTCTCATTTGGAGCTCATACTTGAATGTTCTAACAGATAGAGGACAGTTCCATTGTGATTTAATCAGCACTATAATTGGGTATATGGCAAATACTGAAGCATTGAGTATTGTTAAAATAAAAACTGTGTCTTTACCATCAATGGAGTAATAAATGTCATTAACTAGATGTCACCAAGGTTGGAAACCCTTTCAAAGTGAGTATCATAATCCCAAGTTACTTTTTGTTTATCAAGGTTCCCTCATTGCCTTCCTTTTTAACCGTTACTGCAGCAGATTGCAAGCACATCTGAGGAAGACATGTGGTGCATGGTGTAGAATTTAACTATAGTTACCATATCAACTAGCAGAAATAAAGAAGTGAGGGTCTTCACTTCATGGGTCAAGCTGTGTCGATGTCTGTGTTGGGTTCCCCTTTGAGAAGGATGAGCAATCCTCCAATGAATAACCTGATCTCCAGAGGACATGTGCTGCGTCATTCCTGATATCACAGAATCACAGAATCATTAATGTTGGAGAAGACCTCCAAGATCATTGAGTCCAACCTTTGATTGATCACCACCATGTCAATTAAACCACAGCACTGAGGGCCATGTCCAGACTTTTCTTGAACACTTCCAGGCATGGTGATTACACCACCTCCTTGGGCAGCCCATTCCAATGCTTAACCACCTTTTCAGTGAAGAAATACTTCTGCATGTCCGACCCAAACCTCCCCTGCTGCAGCATGAGACCCTTTCCACAGCTTTTGTTGCCTGGGAGAAGCATCCAAACCCCACCTTGCTGCAACCATCCTGTCAGGGAGTTGGAGAGAGTGTTAAAGTCTCCTTTGAGCCTCCTTTTCTCCAGACTAAACACCCACAGATCCCTCAGCCACTCTTCATATGTTTTACTCTCCCAACCCTTCACAAGCTTTGTTGCACTGTCATTTCTAGAAAGACAAAAACCACATAAGTCTTGTTGGAGTTTTACAGGCAGCCTTCATGGCTAACTTGTCTAACTGCTCATATTAAAGACAGAAGCCCCTTTCCCTACTTGGAATGTCTCTGTTCTGTCTCCTTGAATTCAGTCAAGTTAAACATTAAAGGCCTCATTTTAAGAACCACACACTACCATCTGGCAGGCACTTGTTTCATGTGGTCAAAACATCAAACCCCAAAATATTTTCATTGTGCTTCTTAATCACAAAGTGAGTAGATGAATGTGCTTCTTGCCTGGGTGCCATAACTTAACTTTCAAGGTTTGGTGAATAACACTTGCTCCATTTTCTCTGGTGACTTTAACTCTCCACAACCCAGATCACAGATCCTGCTTCTTGGCATCCTGTCATGTTAGTTTCATGCTGAAATTTGTGCTCCCAATCCCATTAAAAATTCCAGCTGATATTGTCACAGACCAACTGGAATCAGATTCATTTTACTTTAATGATGGGTACAGTCTCATATTCAGAGGAGCCTGAGGTAAACAACTGGTCACATTTCCCTCATCATAATCATCAGGATCACCCCAAATATCACCATCTCAATCTTCTGGGGACACTGTTTCCGAATTTGCATGGGGTTAGATGAATGTGAGGCCCACATGGGCATCATCTAGATCTTTTCTTCCAACTTTTGTGTTTTCTCCTTTTCTCGCTGTAATGGCTTCTGTAACTGTTTAATTTGCATGTACAGTAGTAACTCAGCTGCTCCCCTGCTTTCCATTCCCTCTCTCAGATCTTGTCTCTCTACATTATGCTTTTTCCTGTCCTCACAGGTGACTTTTAGGCAACTGCCTAACATCGTACAAATAATTCCTTTTCCTCTACCATTTTCAATATTTCCTCTTGCTAATTTAATTTGCTTTGCAGTCACACTCCAGTCATGTCAGTGGTGGTGAGCCCATTCTTCTGAGAATTTGGGACTCAACAGGGACTCATGGGACTTATTCCATGCTGCCATAAGCAATCAGGGATACTGCTTCCCATCCTGACAACTTCACCAATATGTTGTGAATAGCTGATTTAGATCACTTAAAGAACCACTGTCAAAGGTATTAGCGAAAGGTGATTTTAATACAAGGTTGTAAAAGTGTGACTTAACAAACTTTCAGGTCAAGAGTCACTGTTTCTGATTGGCACAGTCATTTGAACATTGATTCTAAACTGCCATCTGACAAGTCAAAGTTGCCAAACTACAAGGTTATGCACAGTATCAGTCAATTACCAAAGATCTGCCACCAGTAAAAAAGTTCCTCTGACTTCAGAATCATTCCAGCTCAAGGAGAGATCACTGCCATGGAGCCAGGATGCTTAGCTGGGAGAAGTCAAAGAAAGCTCCCTTTGTCCTCTTTGTGGAATAAAGCAGCTGACTATAGTTAAATTATGTGTGATGGTAAAGGTACAATGCTCCTTGTACTCACAATTTTTTTTATTCCTTTAGAACTGAATCTTGAGGAAGCCACCCACTATTTGTGTGTTAATCTCTTGACTGATTTTACAGAGCTCCAGTGCACCTCACTGTGCCACTCAGCCCCTTTATGGGTTTTCAGAGAGCAGACAGAACCTAGAGGAGTGCCTTAGAGTCTGTACCAAGCTTCCTCTGGTTTAGTTAAGGGGTCAAGGACAGGCTGCCAAAGGAAGCAGCCACCATCCCTGGAGGTATTTAAATCGCACACAGATGTGGCACTTAGGGACATGGGTTAGTGGTGGACTTGGCAGGGTTGGGTTAACAGCAGGACTTGGTGACTGCAAAGATATTTTCCAACCTAAAATACTCCATGATTCTATGATTGTCATATAGGCAGATATTAATTTTTTGGTACTCTTTAGCAAGTGAAACATCCTCCATGGCACTGACAAACTTTGTTTATTATGTAAAAACACAGAGGAGAAAAGCAACCCAGATTTCCTCATTCGTTTTGTGGCACAGCAAGTTACCTGGCTATTGCCAAAATGCAAGGCAGAGGCAGAACTTCCTTTGCTACCTCTTAGAGACAAGGTATTTTGTGTTATATGAATGAAATATTCCCCTACCATAGAATATTTCACTGCACATATTAACAGATGGGAGACAGATCCTCCTTCAGTTTACAGACAGATAACTCTGTCTATCAGACAGATATCTCTTTGGAAACAGCTGCTTTCTGCTTTTGCTCTGTTACCTCTCCTTATTTCTTCTTTCACTATATAGATCTCATACAGATTGTTCACTTGATGTGTCTTAACATGCTGGAAATTACCAGAATGTCTCCACTGCAATTCTCACAGATTTGCATGACATAGTAGAACTTGTGTCTTATTTTACATTAATTAGATCCATATTTTTCTGAAAACTGCAGACAAAAAAAAAAAATCTTTCTTCATTTTATATGTATATCCCCCCCACTGACAGCAAATCTTTCCCACGGCCTGTGCTGTAGTGAGAGGTATGTGTTAATGACACACTTCTGGCTGTGAAACACTCTCATAAATTGCATTGGGTTGCCCCCATGGTCCAATTTGAATTGCTTACCTTTTGCTTCCATTGTTTTATAGGTTTTCTTATATTGGGATGAGAGGCGTGGGTGTTCACTCCCACTGTGAAAGTCCTTTAGTGAGCTTTCACAAACACTTTTAAACTGTTTTTCTGAGTTTCATGAAAAAGGGTTCTTCCTGGGGAATTGACAGTAGGATTCCTTGACAGCACGTCGTTCTCAAGCTCAAGTTTCACTCCCCTCAGCCCTTGAGGCAGAGTTATCTGCTGCACAGGTGTCTTCAGCAAGCACTGAAAGGGTAATCACTGCCTTGCACAGGCAGAAAAAGCAAAGCTGTTATGATAATAATGTGAAACTAATTCTCAGTTGCTCTGAGCTCAGAGAAATGTGAGCTCCAGTTTGTCAACCTCTTTGCCTGCAGGACACTGTGTAGTTCTGTTGACTTCAGTTATCATGATACTGATGCTCAATATTTAAGTATTTACAATACCACAAACATTGTCAAAAAAGGAAGAACAGGAAAGTTTGCCCATAATGAAATCCTGCCCAGAAAAATGTCCTTTGAATTTTAAGTATAAGCAGATTCTTGAACTTCATGAACAGTGTTTCCAGCACTGACAGTTTTCTGCCATGAGGAGCCATTTTTTAAGGTTTATCCTGAAAAACACTGCTAGAGGTGTTCAAGTAATTGCAGCAGGCAGTGGAAGTTGGGTGAGAAATGGAGGGAGGAAGATGAGGGAGGAACCTGAGTCTCCATCAGGGGATGCAGTGTCAGGTTAGAGAGCCTCAAGGTAGCTCTGAACATGCTGATATGACTCTGGGCAGAGCTCCATGCTATAAAAATAGTCAGGTGAGACCCGGAAAGCTGGATAAGTGTGCTAATTCTCATCCTTGGCTGAATAGCCCTGCAGTTAATTAGCCTTGTTGCAGTATTTTTCCTGATGGGACAGATGCCTCTGTGTTCTGGAGTCAGCATGTTTGGCACTGGCTTACCACAATAGTTTGGATTCATTAGCTGAGATCCAGATAATATTTTTACTGTGCTTTCTATAGTCTATTACTCCTACAAAATTAAAATAAATAACTGAGTCAGGAAGAGGGACCAACAGAAAAATGGAACCATTATGATTCCAGTTGTAAGAGATTGTGGTGACTCCAATCCCCAAAGAGAGAACAACTTGTCTGAATACTTGATTTCAATATATAAAGCTTGCATAAGTCCAGTTTTCCATGGTTTTTATTGAATATTTGGTTCAGGCCTTCTCATTGCAAAGACCATTTTCCTGCTTTCAGGAAAGTAGTGCCTGGTAGCATCAGGGTAGCCTGAAAACTTCCAGCAATTTGCAATACACTAAAGAGAGAAATAAAGGGGAAGAAAAGAAAAAGGAAAAAAAAAGACTTTTCTGAAAAATTGAAAGGTTTTGTGTTCCTGGAAGAGTTTTCAACATCAAAGGTTTAACCCCTGACCTCAGGGTGGATAGCCTAAATTGAAAGATCTAGTGTTGTAATGGAAACCTCTTATTTATTAATAGGGAAGCAGGAACACATAACCCAGAGAGGTTTTGGACTCCTGATTCCTGAAAGCATTCAAGGTTGGGTGGAGCTCTGAGCGACCTGGTCTAGTTGAAGAAGTCCCTGCCCATGGCAGGAAGGTTGGCCTAGATGGTCTTTAATGGTCCCTTCTAACACAAACCATATTAAGATTCTATGCCAATGTGAAGAAGGAATGTCAATGTAGTCCTCATCCAAAGCTTGAGGCCTTGGGCTCTGTGCTTTTTCCACTCTTTCCTGTTCCTCAAAGCTCTTAGGTAGGTTCAGTTCCTCAAGAAACACTTCAGTGAACCCTAAACCTGTGTTATCATAAGCCAAATAATCCTCTATATTGGGTAAGCAAATTCCCTATAAAAATACAACAAGGCATTGGGGTCTGCTCCAACTGCCGGCTACCTCCTCCAGATGGGACACCTGTTTGCCATCTCAGCCACTCCATCTTTAATCCAAGGGATTGTGTCTCTGCCAACACCTGATAAAAGGACCAGAAACACAAAGCAAGAGGCCAAATCTCCAGCCACTGCCTCTCCTTCACCTCAGCTAACACCTGACATTCTCATTGTCTGCAAGACACAGCTGATGTGGTGGGGATTATGAACATAAAGAAGGAAAATTACTTGCAGCTGGAGCAATTGTCAGGCAGGAAGATAATTGAAAGCCAGCAAAACGATAAACCGTTTAATTGCTTACATTAAAGAAATGAATTGACAGCAATCAAGCCAACCTATAAAAAGTACTGAAAGAAAATGACATGTGAGAAAATAGATTAATTTTCATAAAGAACAAGTAAAAACAAACTTGGAAAAAAATTGAAAACCCAAGCTAGTGTTGTTTATAAGCCTTAATCAATTTAAAACTCATTTTCAATGTATTAAACTTTACTATTTAATGTCTTCCAATGAATTCTGCCTCTGGCATTGTTCAGCAGCCTCACTGAAGCCTTGTGCAGTTAAAAAAGATTATTCATCAGCATTACCTCTGCCAAATATGCTTAAATCAGGAGGCAGTACCCACAATCATAAAGAGGGGAGCACTGGGAATTTTTTAAGGGATTTATTCCCATCTGAGTGACTGCTAAATTCCTGGGAAATTTTTTTAGAGGCAAAACTCAGCTCTCAGAATTTGTGGTTTTAAACCTTATATGTTTGTCTTGGTCTTGAATCTTTGCATAGAATCAAAGGCCAAGTGTTGGGAAGGAGGGAGGTGTCTCCATTTTCAGCCACCCAGTGCAGTAACACTGCACATTCACATCTCTTTTGATTCACATGTTTTTTTCATATCATGTGCCTGAAAAGTCGTTTAGAAGACCAACAAAGCTTTGTTTTGTCTCTAAGAGCACATCTTATGGCATGAGAAAAATTCCCAAATCACAGTAATCTCTCCTGAAATGTTTAGACCCAAACCTGACGTGAGCAGGGATATGAACTCTATTCTATGAGTGTATAGCAATCTTTTAATCTTTTGGAAGGTGTGCTATGTTGAAGAAATGGAAAGACAATGACTCCAGAATGGATCCTTGATATTTCACACTTCTTTTTTACAAAAAGAATATGGAGGCTTGTTCTGTTTGTTTGTTTGTTTGTTTTTTCATACTTATATCAATCCCTTAAAATATTTCATTTTGAGAGGAGAAGATAGATATTATATCATCAGCTTTTCCCTCCATCATTAATTTTTCATTTCATGATAAAAATCTGACTTTGTATGTGTGACTCTCAAAAATAAAAAAAGAAGAAAATAAAAGGGCACGAATCCAAGGGCTCATCTACTAGCTGCAATCCAGCCTCACCATCCATCTGACTGACCACAGGATGAAGTATCCCTCACCCAATGATTCCCCCAACATTTCTGACCTTCATACCCTGAAACTGAATTATCAAAGTTCTACACAAAATCAATACTTTTTTAAAGCTTTCTGACCTTTTATGGCTTCCCTCATGTTCATCCTCACAGTCTTGTTGCTGATAGCTCATTGTTCTCCTGCTGCAGATCAGTTGCTCTGGGTTTGAGTTGAGACATGTCCCACCACAGTGACGGCAGGGATGGAGAGCCAAGAGCCTTTCTGGAAACACACAATAATGCTGCTGCTCCTCCTCACGTGTTAATCTGGATTTTAACTCTGCCTTTTGTACACCAGGGAAGTTTCAAAGGCAGGTCACCATGCTGATCAAAGGACAGGAATACAAATCTCAGGCAAATCTTAGGAGAGGAAATCTTAAAATCAGTATCAGCTGAATTAGGCTCATTAACTCTTGACAAAACTAAAACTTCTTTTTCTACTATAGTACATTACTTGACAACTAGAAAGAATAAAGTAAAACGTAAAATATATTTCTAAAGGAAGAAAAAAACCCAAGTACTTCCCTTCTCAAAAGGTCAGGATAACAGATCATTCCACTAAAATTCTGGGAATACAGGACGGGGAGGAACAATGTGTATCTACAATTACGAATACCAGGTGGCAGAGGTTAACTAAAGCAGTGAAGTGAATTGACTCCATTCTTACATGACATAGGATGATATTTCCCCCTCTAGAGTAATCTAAGGACCAGACACCCAAGACACTGCAACATGCCACAGCTGAATAGATCAAAGGTGTCCCTTATTATTCTTTCTATTTCTTGGACCATAAACTTAGAAGCAGGGCATCCAGAGTTTGTGCAGAAAAGTCAACAAATCCAGAACTTGCCAGAATCACTGCAGGTTGATATATATACATTGATGGCTTCTAAATATCTGAAATGTTTCCTAGTTTTAGGCCTGATCAAGAGGCCATATGGCAGAAAAAGGGGCTTACTTGTCCCTTTCCTTACCAGGACAAAATTCTGTGTTGAAAAAGATCCATCTTCTTAGAAAACTGGGTCTAGAGTAATCCCAGCCTAATCCCCACTGTAGAAAAAGACATAAAGGTCATAAAAATATCAATTTTATTTGCCAATTAAACCCAGAGGGAATTATTTCCTGAATTCATCCTTGTGTTTTATTGACAGCAATAGTTACGATCCTTATAATGGCCTTATAATTCCCTGTCTAGCTCTAAGACATAGTATATGCTGAAAGAAACTAATGAAGCAAAAGATACTTGATACCATCCTTCAAATGAGCTGTTTAGAAAATCCTTTCCAAAGGAAATATAAAACAGCCATTTTAATAAATTAAAAACCCTGATGCACAGCTTGCTGGATGGCAGGTCCAATCAACAGGGTTAACATCTCATGCTGTAAATACTTCCCAGTGAATGATGACATAATTTTCAGATTTGCCCTTCTTACTGGCATTGATGCATTCAGGCAAAACAATATATCAATCAGCATTTAGGACCTCAATGCCTGTTATGAGTCAATCTTCTGGGCTCTCAGCTTCCCACATCTCATAAGAATCTCAGCAGTGATTTGTAGCCTTTTGAGCATTTCTTAGCGCTTCACATCTCTCAAACTGGTCAGAGCCCAACACCAGAGCTCTTGCTCTGTTCCACAACAATCACATGATTGGTATAGGACAAGTGTGTATTGCTCTGTATTCTTCCCACCACGTTAATTCCAGTATCAAACAGTCAAAAATGGATGGAATCCACTGTTGTTTCACACATTTAAGAGGTTTGTAGCTTGGTTTATCCTCGGTTCATTTTCACAGCCTTTATAACCCCTCAGCAGAGCTGCTCCCTAGCAGAAGAATTCCCTCAGTGGACAAAGGAAGCACTACCAATGACATCTGTGAGGCCTTTGATTTCATTCCCTACAGCATTCTTACCGCTAAAATGAAGAGAGATGGGGTTTTTTTTGATGGATGGACTATTAGATGGGTAAGGAATTGGCTGGATGGCCACATCCAAAAAGTTATAGCCAATGGCTCAATGTCCAAGTGCAACCCACTAAAGGTGGTGTTCCTGCAGGTCAGTCCTGGGACCAGTGCTATTCAATATTTTCATCAGTGAAATGGACAGTGGGGTTTTTGATACTGACAGTTTTCAGATGAGTAGATTCACTCAAGGAAAAGAATTCCATCCAGAGGGTTCTTGACAGGCTTGAGGAGTCCATGAGAACCTCACGAAGTTCAACCAGGCCAAGTCTGTGCCATTGAGAATTGAGGTTGTTCAGTCTGGACAAGATTCCAGGGGGACCTTTAAAAGCCTTTCTATCTATGAGGAGAAGTGAGGGACATAAGGGAAATAGAGAGTTTTTCCAAGGCTTGTAGTGACAGAATAAAGGACTACAGTTTTAAACTGAAAGAGGGTAGATTGAGTCAGACTATGAGGAAGAAAATTTGTAAAGACAAGGGTGGTGAGACACTGACAAAAGTAGCCCAGATGGGGCTTCCCCATCCCTGGAAATGTTCCAGGTCAGTTTGGATGGGGTGTGGAGCAATCTGGGGAAGTGGAAGGTGTCCCTGCCCATGGCAGTGAGGTTGCACTACTGCAGAACATCCCTTTCAACCCAAAAAATTCTGTTCTGTGATATCAAATTATGAACAAGACAGAGAGAAAGGGAAGACAGATAACAAATAGCTTTCTAGTCTACTATGTATTATAGAAAAGATTAATAAATTAGATACTTCTACTGTATTACTGGGTGATATATTTGAGACAAGTGCTGACCACACAACTCATGTTCTATCTCAGCCAAAAGAGGAGAGGATGTCAGGTAAATTATACACTTTTCCTATGGACTAGATCACTAAAAAAATAGATTTTTAAATGTTTTGAAGTAGTGACAGCCAAAAGGAAATGCATGACCCTCCAAAAGCATTTATATTTCATGATGCCTGAAAAAAACTCATTTACATGAACTTTTGCTTGCTTTTTCAGGTTATTGGAACTCTAATATTGAAGCAAGGGGATACTCACCAGAAAACTAAATTGCTGCACACTTCAAATTTCATGACCAAGTTTGAAATCATGCAAAAAGATCATGATGATCTGAAAAAAACATTGCATTGGCTGTTAAGTTACAACCATCAACAGTGCATTGCAGCAGCTGAAACTCTTTCTCGTGCTGAAATGTTTTGGGCTTGGGCCAACATGCTTTGAGTATTTTTTTAATAAAAATTACAATAGACCCCCTCTAAACCTATTAAACAAAAATATTACAATGTTGTCATGTTGTTTAGGTTTGGTGTTTTGCTCTTTTCAGCCCCATAAATAAAAAGGATTTTGTGGGAAGAAAGAATTTTGAAATACATTTTGATTACACTAAAAATTCCTGTGGTTGATAAAGGAAGATTTTTTATTCTTTTTTTTAATCATGATGAGGTGGTCTTACAAAGAAATAAACTACCAGTCTCAAATTAGACCCTTCAGAACCCCATTATACCTAATTAAAATCCTTTTTCCTAGGCTTAATAGAAGTTCTGGGTGTGAATAACTTTGCTTAAGCAGATTCAGAAATCTGGTAGCAGTAAATTACAGATGAGACTTCCCAGGAGCAGAATAAACCCCATCAAGACCCTCATAAACAAAATGCCAGCATCTGGAGCCAGAGAGAAAAGCACAGGCAGGATTGAGAGAAGAATTACAGAGCTGGGATTAGCCTATACATCAACACCATGTAAGGTGAAAAAAATGTCTTTATTTATTGCTTAGCAGCCTTCAGGGTGTGAGTGTCACTCAGCATTAGCATTCACCTTTATAACTGTGATTTGATTTACAGCTCCACCCCAGCACAGAGGAAGGAGCCAATTACATGTCTGGGGGAATATTGAGCAGATCCCAGATGCTTCCTCTTCCCTCTCATACAGGATGAATACAGAGAGATTTTCTTGGCCTGAAACAGAGGCTTGAGGGATGGGCTCTGACCTGCTTTATGAGATGACTTTAGAAGAACATCATGTTCTATAGAAATTTATGTTCACACAGGTTAAGCTGCAATAGAAAATGTAGATGTTACACACAAAGGTGGTGTTCCATGTTAGTCAAAGCCACACACACCCTTGCCAAGGCTGGAAACACAGAGTAAAAATGCACCAAGGCCAGTGAGGTGACAAACTCTGTATTTCTATGCCTGTGGTGAGCCAGTCCATGAGTATTTAGATATTGTACATCAGATCAAATCCATGATTAAGGTAAAACCTGAATGATTCCATCCCTCATCTCTAATGAGGTCTTTCCTCCCCTCCACTTTCTGATGGCTTCTATTGTTTCTTGATATTTACTTCTCTGGGTTTATCTCACAGTGACAACCCAGGATCAGCTGGGGGGGGCAAGCACTTCTGAAACCCAGCCTTCAGCTGAGGTTGGATGCTCAAATATCACTGATGGTATGAGTGCTCCATCATATGACTCTTGAATGCTCCAAAGTTCACTTAATGTCTCAAAACACATACTGTGAAACCATGTTCCGTGCTGATCATAGAATCATAAAAACATAAAATGGTTTCATTTGGAAGGGACCTTACAGATCAGTTCCAAGCCCCTGCCTTGGGCAGAGACACCTTCCAACAGACCAGGTTGCTCAGAGTCCCATCCAATCTTCAACACTTCCAGGGATGGGGCAGCCACAGCTTCTCTGAACAACATATGCCAAGCCCTCACCACCCTCACAGGAAAGATTACTTTCCTGTTATCTACTCTAAACCTGTTCTTTGTCAGTGTGAATCCATTCCCCTTTGTCCTATCACTACATGCCCTTGTAAAAAAATCCCTTTCCAACTTTCCTGTAGCCCCTTTAGGCACTGGAAGGGGCACCAAGGTCTCCCTGGAGCCTTCTCTTCTCCAGGCTGAACACCCCAACTCTCAGTAGGAGAATCCTCCAGGTGTACTCCTGAGCCAATTTTTCTATGCTGTGTTTGCAAACCAGTGCTGTTTACAGGCTTACAGCTTTCCACATCACAGATCCACATCATTGGGGCTGGATGGATGGATGGATGGATGGATGGATGGATGGATGGATACTAAATGTGGTGCTCTGACTTTTGCTCTCTGAGTTAGAAGAGCTCCCATGTCAAAGACCTGCCATCCCACCCAGCTCTGAATTACGAAAGGTATTTGAGAGGCTCACTACAGGTGGCACCTGAACATTTCTTTTTTCAGCTGCCCAATAACTAGTAAGAATGGAACCATTTTAGTATTTATTTATTTATTTATTTATTTATTTATTTATTTTAGTATCACATTTATTTTGTTCATAACAGGAAATACTGAAACGTTTCACTCAGACGAGAGAGGAGTCCTAGTCAGGCTGGATTTATCAGACAAATCCAAAACAGGCATCCACATATTCAGGTGAATATTATAGGAAAGAATTTTCCTTTGGTTTCAAATATTATTAAGCTAATGATCAAGGGATGCAATTTCAGTAGGTACTCATTAGATTTGAAACTTTTGATCTGAACCCTCTGTCCTCCCACATACCCCTAAATAGGCAGCTCCCAAGCACTCCACAAACTCCCAGGCACAATGACCCATGCATTACACCAACATTAAGAGTCTCACAGCAGCACAAACTTTATCCCTCCCTAAGGAGGAATGAAATTACTAATTTTTTCTCTCAAAGGTGATTCAGAGGACAGACTGTAGCAAAGGTTCTGTGCATGGAGAGAGAATTACTGCTAAGATTTTATTAGCACATAAACACGATGACGTTTTTGATGCCTGGGGCTATAGAAGCACAATCATTACAACGAAGGCCATATTTCTTTCCATCTTTCCATGGGTTCTGTAACACACTGAGCAATCCATCTTGCTCACATACCCTACAAAATCATAGATATATTTATTTCTTTGCTTCTCTCAATTAGCATTTGACCTTTTGAACACTGCAGGTGTTCTGGGGTATGGCAGCACAAACTCTGCAGCTTCTGCCTTCCAGCATAACCTAGGTGAGGCTCGTGAACAGGTAAAGGACAACCACAGCACTATCAGGTACCAAATTTCTGAGAGCTGCTGTGTGAGCCTCTATCAATGCCAGAAATAACCAGAAGCAGCACAATGAGGATGGCTGGAGAGGAGTGGTAGAGGACTGGCAGAGGCTATGGATTATAGACACTATTCTGAGATAGAAAATATGTGTTTTTTTCTCACTGACAAAGCAATGCTGATATTTTTGTCATTCAAATGAGACATGAGCCACTAATTCATAGAATCACAGAATGGCTTGGGTTGGAAGGGATCTTCCAGATCTTCAAGTTCTAATTCCCCGCTACTTCTTCACTTAGAAACAGCTGAAAATGCATAAATTTAAATATTTAACAACATTAGGAATAAAAAAACCCGCATTCTGGATAGCTAAGGATTCAAAACACATTTAAGAAACCCAGGGATAATCCTTAATGAAAAGATACGCAATAATTATTTATTATACTCCTTTTTAGATCATGCACAAAAAAGAGCAATTTTCTGAAATCTTATTTCAGCTTGTAAATGAATAGCAAATACCTCTGCACACAGTACTTTTAAAGAAAAGTGCGAAACTGAATCCACTCTCAACCTCCATTTCGTTGATTCAGTCATGTAATGCACTTTCTTTTTAATTGAATGATTTATATAACTGTGAAGCCCTCTGTGAATTTTACAATTGAATATATCATTGATGATTTTCTGCAATGAGGCTTGAAGCTTAGAATTAAAAAGTTATTAGTATTTTCATTAGGAAAGTTCAAGAGCTCAGATATTGAAGACCAAATCCCAGAATCCACAGCAGGCTTGTACTCATTTTTTTTCTGCAATTGTTCAGAATTTTCTCTTCGTTATGAATTATTTAAATGAAACCCTTCCATAGACAAAAAAATTCAAGGCCAGAAGAAACCATTGCAATCATTCAACCTAATCTGCTTTGTAATGCAGATCACAGTCATCCCTTTATCTTCTCACTGGTCTTCCCATTTAGGTTTTGGTGTGCCCTAAACTCCTGTCTTCTGCAGGATCTTCCCTGTCCTAATGCTCAGCACATCCTAATTGCTACAGCAATAATCTCTGATGACCCCTAATTTACTGGGTCATCAGAGATGAGGTGTTTTCTACCTACAGGTTATTTTACCCTTTGGAATATTTTTTTATACTTCTCAACCCTGCTTTGCCCCTTAATTTTCTCCAGTAAGACAACCCTGCTTGTCACAGAAAGGCAGTAGCCTAACAGTGAATTAACAAATAATGCCCATTTTAAACTGCTAAGGATGCTTGGTTAATAATAATTAATTGTGCAAAAGCCTGCTGAGAGATTTTTCCCAGAAGAAACTGACTCCTCTCAGGTGAGGCCTCAAATAGAATCAAAGAGTCACAGAATGGTCTGGTTTAAATGAGACCTTAAAGAACATTTCCTTCCAGCCCCTTCCCTGGGCAGAGACCTTCCACTAGACCTATCCCTATCCAACCTGACCTTAAACACTTCCAGAGATGGGACATCCACAATTCTCTGAGCAAACTGTGCCAGAGCCTCACCACCCTCATGGTAAGGAATAATACTGGTAAAGGGTGATCCATGGATTATTTACTGTCTTCCAGACATATTTAAAAGTAGAGTAAAAGGAACAAACTTTAAATGTAGAGTAAATGGAACAAAAAACTTCATCCTTGCAGAGGAATTTGCCTTAATAATCTATTTTGAGAGTGTGTGGCTGCATGACAGAGAAGTGAAGATATTTTCCAGTTTAATTGGGGTACCAAAAGCCCAGACTAAGACTGAGCCTGTCTCAGGGGTGGGTAGAGTGAATCACTCATCCATCATGATGCATGGACACTGTCATGCTCTAATGACTTTCTATCTTACAGTCACCCTTCTCCACAAGGGAGGTAGAGATGAAAGAATTTTGTGAATTTTCATCTTGTAATCATGAAGGGTATCCACTCTTGGCTGGAGCAGCCTCACTGTCCATAAAATGTGCATGTAAGTTTGGGGTGTTTTGTCCTCACGACATCAATCCACTGCAGAAAAAGTCAGATTGGCTGCATTAAGAACTTGACCTTGAATAGAGGCTTTCTCATAGAATCAATCACAGATTGGTTTGGGTTGGAAAAGACCTCCAAGATCATCTCATTCCAACCCCCACCATGGACAGGGACTCCAGCACCCCAAACCTCCACATTTTGCTGAATCATTTCCAATTAAAAAAAATACTAAAAAGAAGAAACATATTCACTATTTAAAAGCCTTGAGTATTCTTAATGTTATCCCCTTGGACCTTAAAGTCTCAGAAGGTCCTGGCTAAAGCAAAGAGAACAGTATTTAAAAACTGTAATAACTAACCAAAAAATGGGGACGAATAGCAAAATCTTAGATTTTTCTCTTCTTTGCACATTGAAACACTTGTGCTGTTTGTTTTGTTAACCTGAAATACACTGAGAAGCCTTTAAAACCATGAAACAAAGGTTCAGTTCACTCTCTGGTCTTCAATGATATTTCCCTTTTACCTTTAGGGTTATCATCTTTATACTGATTTTTGGTTTTTGTTGTTGTTGGTTTAATTTTCAGGGACCCACAAGTGCCTGACAGAATGAATTCTGTCCCCACCCCTTTCCAAACAATGATTTTTTGGGGGATGACCTGAGCCAACAGGATCCAATATCAGGAAGACTTAGTGCATTTTCACTTCATCACTCATGTCACTGAGAGATAATTACAGAATAAATAAGTCCAGAGATGAGTTTGGAAGTGACGAATGGATATAAAAACATCACAGCACTCTTTCCACTTTAACACTTTCTTTCCAGTTGGGAACAGAAGCCTGTGCTGTTAAACAGATGGTGGGAGATCAGCTCTGCTTTGGAAGTGTGGTGGGAAATGTAATCTGGCAGGATGCTTTGCCCACAAAGCAGAATAAGAACTTGAGATCCCAGTGCAGCACAACAGCTGTAGCTGCACTTCACATGGAAATCTTTCAACTTCATCTGCTTCTCTTCTTCTTTATGTCCCATCTTCCTTATCCCTTCCTTTATCTTCACAATTATTGATCACTCCAACATTTATCACTTTGTTGAAAACTGTTGTGCAAGAATTTAGAACTTAAAAATCATTGAAAGAAAACTTCCAAAAGGACAAATCAGTTTACAAGATATCCTCAAAAACTGAAGGGTCTGGGTTCTCCCTAGGTAGAAGATGGGTGTGTTTGTGCCACCAACAAAGCCTCACTGATTTTCATCCCCTAGAAGTGCAAACCTTTCTATAATTCATGCTCAGTAAATCTTTCCAGATGGGTAATTAAGGCAGAAGATCCCTTTTACTGCTACTGAAAGACTTGGCTTACAATCTGTTCATTACTGGTAGGAATGGCTATTTACACTTATCTTATTATTTTTCTCCATGCACAAAAATCTCTTTTTTTTTCCACTAAGCACAGGGCCTGTGCTATCCTGATCTCACAACAATCTTCTGAGCTCAGCAAGTGACCATTCAGAGTCTGTTGGGAAACCCTGAAGCAAGGACCAATGTTGGTGATTTTGGAATTCCTTTCAGTTCTATGCTCTGAATATTCAGAAGATCCTCAAAGGTACAAAATTCACCCACTTTCCTGGCAAGACCTGTGTGTACTTTCCCAAGATATATTCTTGGATTTCAGAGGATTTGCACGTAATTAGTGTCCACTTTTCTATAACAAGCAGGAAGGAAATTGTAGTAGAAACACTGGAATTCACAAAACAGCTTAAACTCTCCCCAAAATCCAAGAGGAAGACTTGTCCCAGACCCTCATTCACTGCAGAGCTCTGATACCCTTGAGTAATGAGGGTGTTATGTCATTGCATAGGTAATTGTAAGGAGCACATTGGTGACAATTTATTTCTTTTTTATCTTGTATTATGTTTGAATTCCATTAGGATGCAACTGCCTGTCCTGAAAATAACAAATAATGTCATTAGAGAGGCCCTGAGATTCAACCCCTTTCCCCCCGAGTCAAGTCAAGCCATTGTCACAGCAGAGGTGGTTTCTTCTGCGTTCCCAGGTGATCAATATTCATTGGAAAAGGCACTGTAGATGATCCCTTAGGAGACAAGGTGATACAGACTGTGAGGGATGAAATGAATAAAAAATGTGTCCCAAATGGAGCACCATGTATACTGTAATTATTTTTATGGTCTTGGCACTCAGGTATCTCTGTCACAGCCACAGTGTAGCTCAAAGGCTGAAACCTGCCTGCACAGGACAATATTTCTTATTCCACTGATACCAGTTTTCTGGTGTAACTGCAAGATTGGCTTCTTTTCAGTTTTATTTAGACCATTTAAAAAGCAAAGTAAAGCAGAACAACGAACGCTATTCTTAATTAGGGTAAGATTAACTGAGTGGGAAGGATTGTGAATGAGATTATTCTGCTTACTCTTGACATCAGAGTATAATTGTATAGACATTTTTTTGGATCACTTCAGTCCATCTACCCAACATGCCTAATTTAAGTCAAAATGCAGATCTTTGTTGAATTGTGTCCAGTTCTCAGTGCAGTCTCACCACTGCCAGCAGTTGGAAGTAGTACTGGGGCTGTCAAAGCATGGATGTGCACTTTGTTCTGCCACCTCTGATGAGACAAGTTTGGGATAGAAAGATCCTAAAGTGAGCAAGACATCTGTGGATGGCAAAGTTTTAAAGAAACTGAGTGAAGTACACCCAAACTCCTCCACCGGAACTTCAGAACAAGATAAAAATAAATAAACAGTTGCCAATGTGCTCCTTATAAATACCTATACAGTCATGCTAAAGATTTTAGCTTTTTATACATTTTTCAGATGTTTGTAGCTTTGTAGACTGTTAATACATAGTTATATAGGTCTGGGTATTTTTCCTACACTTTCTTTGTGATGTTAGAATAATAAGCTAACCATTCTAATACATAATTGGAATTCTGTTTAGTCTTATTCCTAAGATGACTGACAAGGACATTTGTTTTCCACTAGAACTTAGAAGATAGAAAAAAAGCTCCTGAAACAACTCCAATGGAGCAGAACCTGGGGGAAAATTACCTAACCAACTGCCCTTCTAATTGGACAATATTTGTTAGATATGCCAATTTGTTAAACTTATAAAAATTGTAGAAACCCAATGGTGGGTCTGCCCATAACCATGGGAAAACCTGAAAGCTTACATTAAAGACCTGCGTTTTGTTACTGTCTGAACACTGCTACAAATTTTGTATTGTTGATTTTAGGCAACAATAGGAGAAGGCACTTTGACACTTATCAAGGGGTTAATGAATTTGTAACTCTTCACTTACTTATAAAAAAGTCAGGTGAAAAACAGAACACCTCTTCCTATACGGTAATAGCTCCTGTAGGATGGATCCTTGGAAATTCTCAAAACTTCTGATGGTGGAGTGACTTCTGAATTGGAGACTTGAATGACTCAAGTAGGAGACTGGACAGTCAAAATCAGAACCCAAGAGGTTTTAGCTAAACCAAGTAACTTTGGCCCGAGACAGTGCCAGGCCTGTGGAATTACTGCTTTTCTATTCTTACAAAGAACCTGTTGTAGCCAGCTGAAATAGCAAATGGAGTTGATCCAGCACATTTTAAAGAATTTATTTTGGTAAGGATAAATCTGGTCAGAAAAAAAATTACTTGCTGTGTGTAGGCAGAGCATGTAAAGTGTCCATGGACCTGGTCTTACTCCTCAGAAGTCAATAGAAAAATTCCACAGGAATGAGCATTTCCTTTACACTGAGCTATTTGGAGATTGCCCTATCAACATCAATTATGGATATGTCTTTATATGCATAAAATTTTTCTGCTTTCAGTGGAGAAACAAATGAAAAAATATTCTTATTATTAAAGAGATGCTGTATTGTAAGGAAGGTCCACATTTACTCCTCCTTACAGATTAAGTTACTATTGCTATGGACAATTAGAAATTACTATCTAAACTCTAGAAGAAATGATTTTTATTTATGGACATTTTAAAATATATCCCACCCACAATTTTCTGAATTTTCAGAAAATAAAGGGTCATGACCAGCTGATTGAGGGGAAAATACTTTAATTTACATGTTCTACCCACTTCTTTTCAATGCCAGTCCTCATGTCTTAATTTAATAGATGTAACAGCATTGGTGAAGTCACCCAGAGCAGACACAGTACAACTGAATCTTGTTATTTGTTGCTACACAGAAAAAGTTCTTTGCCCACACCCGTTAAAAATGAGATAAATGTGTGAAGTGTAACAGAACTGATATAAAGAACAGCTTTGATTACCTGCTTTACAACCTAAATAATGGAAAGAAAGGGAATAGCAGATGCCCCTTATCCATCCTTTAAATAGATAGTGAAGGAAATACAGACATATTATATAGTTTTAATTGGATTTCCTTAGACTGTGTTCCAGTCAATAATTTTGGTGGGAGGAGAGGAAATCATCTCCTTGATGCTTTCATCAGCATTAATCACAGCTCATTTGTTTCTGCAGAGGCCAAAGACAAAAAAACACTGGAAAGAAATTAGAGGTACCAGCAGCTTTTAGGTTCAAGGATTAAATACTGAGATTCTCCTTGCTCTGCTGAACTTTTCTCCAAGTATTCTAGGAGCAGCCAAAAATGAGAAAGCAGAAAAATTACCTAACTACCACAGTGCTGGGATATTCAAAGACATCTCACCAGCACCAAGCAATGTTATTTCCCAAACTGTAAACATCTGAATTCCTGAAATTCTCAAAGGTCTCTTAGGTTGTAAGCACCTGGCATGTTTTCCTTCTATAATCCACACAACTCCGATTCTTTGCTTCTGGAGAAACCACATGCCCTAGGCTTTTAGGTTTGTCCCAGTAAACCCTTTCTGATTCAACAGATATAGATAATGAGTACAGGATTCTAAGGTTCAGCACCTTTTCTCTTTTTCTGTGCCCAGGCTGTCAGTTTTTGAGGTCATGACATTGCATCCTATGCACTGCTGTATTTTCATGCCAACTGGTTTGCGTAACCAGAGGAATTGTTTGAATGCAGAGCACAGAGCTGGTTGTCAGAAGCAGCACGTTCCCTAAAGAGAGACAAAAATGAAATATCATTTAGACACTAAGAGAAAGTTGCAGCAAAATGAGATAGTTCTGTTGTTAGCTAACATTCATCAAGGGGATCACAGTGCTTAATTGCTGGTTTGAGAACTCCTTTATTATATCATCTGCTATTCAGTGTTGGAAAGTACATAATAATTTAGAGAGGCCTGCTCACTTTGAAGCAGAAAACATGCACAGACTTGCATTATATTTAATCAGCATCTTCATTCTGCTGCCATTTATGGCTGGGCAGACCTACTCCTTCCAGAACAGAAGGTCTGAGAGAATATCCCTGTCCATCTGAAAGTGCTTGTCTGCACTCAGAACCTGTTACCATGGAAAACAGCTAAACATCCAAATCACCTTCTGCAGGAGCCTCCGTGTCTCTACTGATTTTCCAAGGAGCATAGGGCAAAAACACACTCCCTACAGACATCTCAATTAAGTGATTGATTTCTCCTTCTCCACATGTCTAGAATAAAATTTCTCCTTGAACATGAAGCTTTGGTTACCAGGGAAACACCTATAATTTTGTCATATTTACAATAAGAAATGCATCTCCAGGCTCTTCATACCATTAGCTAATTAACTAATTTCTATCAATGCACTCTAATAACTAAATACCATAGAAAGGGAACAGCTTGATAGTAAAAAAAAAAAATTCAGTATTTGAAAGCACTTGGGCAAAAAAGGATATAGAAGAAAGGGTTCTCATAGTAGGTGAGCTCCTTCCTGAAGCATGGAGAAAGTAATTTTTAGTTTACTAGTCCAACTCTTCTCTGGGCTTTAGAGTAGAATGTTCCTTTTTTTTTCCCACCTTGTTTTATGTGGAATTTCACAAGGCAATTTAGTGCTCAAAAGTCTCTTCTGCTTCATGTAATTTCAGTGTTTTGAAGAAATGGTAATATTCTGTTATTTATTTATCACTTTAGGTAGCTCAGGTGGTGGCTTGGGGTTTTCTTTCTTTCTTGCTGCCCTACTTTTAAGATCAACACCCCAAAGTCCTTAGCAAACTGATATAGTCACTTTGAAGTTTTTGGTTTCTTAAATCTATTTTGTATGTGTGTGTGTGTTTTGTTTCATTTTTGCAATCTGTAGGGTGGAAGTTTTCACGTTTTACCTGCCTATTTTATGTCCTCATGTCCCCTTTTGTATCTATTTCCCAGATGCCAGAGAACAGACCAAGTGGCCTCTTTGTTTTTTCCAGTTGCCAGTTTTTATCTGTGAACCTGTGATATTTGGGGGAAGAGGGGGCGCAGGGGGGGAAGGGGTCACTTTCCAAAACAGCTCACATAGAAATGGCATTCATTTTAAAATAAATAGTGTTTGCCCCTTTAAATGTCACAATAAATTACATAAATCAGAAAGTAGGTTTAGAGTCCAATACATCTGCTTTTCTAACTTTGTGGGAAAACAAATGGCGGGGCAAAAGACACTGTCCTTGTAAGCTATGGATGTGTTCCTGGGATTTATGAGACTGTCATTAAAAGGACTTTACCTATCTTAAATGCATATATCTGCCTATCCAGAGCCAAAAGAGACAGCACAAATGAATCTTTAATGTGTATTGGCTTTGTCTCCCTAATGTATTTATGGCTGCTTCACTTGCAGCATTTTTCATACAGTTTTGTAGGTAATTATGTTTAGTCAGCCTTCCATCTTTCAGCCTGTGCTGTCCTCCTCTCTTGTTTTGCCCCATCAGACCTGCAGAAGCAAAGCCCAAGGCAGCTTAAGCCACATTTAACAGAGATGTAAATGTTTCAGAGTTACAATTTTGTGGAATTTTACAGCTGGCCAAAAGGATGTGTTAATTAGTAGCACACTCACTTTTGGGACCTGATTCATCTGGTCTATTCAGATATTTAAAATCCATCAGATACATCTGGCCCTAGAGCACTTATTTCTTGCCAGCTAGTATAAAATGAGTCTGGTCCTTTGGATCACACCTAAAAAATCTTCACAGAAGAAAACTAAAGATAAGTAGCTGAATCCCACCCTTTGAATTCTTTCCAGGATAAAATCCAAAAAGAAAAGGCAGCATAGCAAACCTGGATTTCATAAGGGTTATACCTGGTTTTCTCCTCTACTCACTGGCCTGTTGAGCTTTGGGGTTTCCTGTTCCACTGGTACTTCATGGTAAGACAAATCATCCCAAAAATTCACTGTCCAAATTGAATACATCTTCAGCTGTGGTGGGAACTGATAGTCACATTTATCTTAGACTGGATCATGGCCCTGGGACACCAGCCAGTTGCCTAAAAAGAGGCTTTTTTGTGATAGTTCGGACATCCTAAGGTATCTGAGATACCTCCAGCTGTTGTGCCAGTCTGATGTGATAAAGAAGATGCAACAAACTAAGTCTTGCTCAAACAGCAGCGGGAGGGAATCTTAGGAAATATTAGAACATATCAAAGTCTCGTGTAGACAAATGACTGTGAAAAGCAGAAGGAAATCACTCATGACTTTATGCCTTCCCATGCTTTCCTCTGCCATTTAGATTCTATTTCTTCCCTAATACTTGTCAGCTTACCCCAAAATCTGGCAGTGAGGCCCTGGCACAGGTTGTGAATCCCCCATCCCTGGAAGTGTTCAAGGCCAGGCTAAGTTGGAACAACTTGGCCTAGTGAAAGATGTCCCTGTCCACAGCAGGGGTTTGGAATTAGATGATCTTTAAGGTCCCTCTCAACCTGAGCCAGTCTATGATTTTATAATTCTATGTTCTCTCTTCCTATTGCTTTATTCTTTTGCTCAGCCTCGGGAGTGGATCTCCTGAGTGCGCTTGGTCTTCCTTTACTCCACTTTTTGCAAAATTTATCCATGATTTTGTGAGGAGGACTCAAAAAACCATGTTTCCTCATACTATCAGCCTAATTCAAAATAAAGTATTCAAATGATTCCTATCAACCTCCAAAACTCTTTAATCCAGTTTTATGCGTCCAGTCGGAAAATTTAAAAAACTCCATTTGGCCCTGTTGCTCTGTCATGCAGAGGTGGTGAACATCCAGGAGCAGATGCATATGAAATCTGTTGGCAGGAAATATTCGCAAAATTTTTCTGGATACAGACTTTAAAAAAAATCTAAGTGTCTTTTTGAGCAGAAATAAAAGGCAAGATTAATTAAACACACAGAACAAAACAAACTGTTTATTCTGCGTCAAATGGCAGAAACAAGGAACAGCTTTTGAAGCTGACAGAACCACCTTTCTGCACGGCAGAGTAGAACAACCAGCCCACTGAAATCTTGTGGAAAGGACACTTCCCCTAAGAGTCAGAGCTGCACGTGTCAAACCTCATTTCTCCTGCAGAACAAAGCCTTTCACAACACCAGCTTGGCAGCATAACCACCAAATTTAGCAGTGTGGGTGTCAGGAAGTTTCCACTGAGAGCAGCTGGGAAAAATCTGTGAAGCGGGAGCAAGGGACTGGGATTGGTTTACCAACATTATGCTGAGGAAACTCAGCTCTCTCAGACATCAGCTGATGCAGTTCACTGATGCCCACTGCAATGAGGTATCAGGAGCCGGACTTCAGTGATCCCTTCCAGCTCAGGATGTTCTGATTTGAATGTCAGTGAGGAATTGTGCCCATGGGCTGGGTACTCTGACTTGTGTTTTCTGGCAGAAGGAAGGTGGCACTTGACAAAAAATACAAAAGCTTTTAAAAATTGGCAAAATGACATCTTTGCCTTCTTCTGAGGAATTCAGCCCTCCCTCTTAATGCTACAGAAAAGCTGAAAGGTCTTGTTCAACCAGTAAGAGCAAGAACAGTTCCTCAATACCAGATTTCCAAATCCCTTTTTGTGGCATCATGTTTTAAAATGTTTATATGAGTCCAGTTGTAAAGTTGGTTATTCCTTTTATAAGTTAAAAATATGGTTTGATCCTCGGTTCCCCCCATGTACCTCCCTCATAATGGTTTCTCCCTAAGTTGTTTATCCCTTGTTTTCCTGCCAGTGGCTTGTCTGTCAAGGTAAGGATCCCCTGATCTTTCCCTTTAGGCCCTAATAAGTTTCTTTCCTCCCTCCTGGTGCTGCCCACCCCCCCTTATTTCGAGAACATTGCGTATCAATCATCCCTTACTTGAGATATGATTTGCCTCCAGAGCCTTTTCCCTCCCCTATGCGATCCTTATTGGTTCAGCTGTGTCCCACACTCCTCTGGGCTTCATTTATTGGTCTCCTCATGTCTCCTCCTGTCACACCCATCCCCTTTATCAGTGTCTCCCCAATCTCTCCTCCCTGACACCTGTCACTGGTCCCGCCTGGGAAATAAAATGCCTTGGCATCCACACGAGTGTCCGCTCCCTCCTTCCTTAGCCCCGGGACTTCGTAGCCATGCTGTCGCCTGCACCACCCACGCCACAGACAGCACCACCACCCGAGGGTTCTTGAGAAGAACCTGGGAGTGGCAGATCTCGTGGCCTCCTCCAGCCACACTCCGGGAGCAGCCAGCCAGCATTCGTCCAGCTGCCATGGCCACAGAGCAGGTTATAGTTGGCGCCCAACATGGGGCTCCGAATGCCGCGGTGCCAGATTTCTTCTGCCCGACCAGCTCCCAACACCGACAGCACGGGTGAGCTGCCCCCAGAAAGCTGTGCAATCCGGGGTGCAGCTGCAGGGTACGGCAGCTCTATGGCACAGGCGGACTGCAGACTGCGCCGAGGGCAGGGACAAGGATCAGGAGAGGCCTTCTTGGATGGTTTCCAAAGAAGTTTATTCCCGGAGGTTCAGTGACAGAAAGGCCAACTCAAAAGCATACATCAGCTTATAAGGGGGAGGAGGTCCCAGGGGAGGATGCAATCTTTGACCAATTGGGAGAAGTTGGGGGTGGAACACAACATGGGGAATACAATGTTTAAACCAATAAGGGACTGCAGGAGAGTAGAATAAATTAAATAAACCAATGGGGTTTCGAAGGATACAAAATTGATAGAGAAGTTTCTAGAAAAAGGGGCGTGCTTGGGGAAGGATTGACATTCAATAGGAGGAGGAACAGGGAACAAAGAGGCAGATCTTTGGGGAGATGGACAGCTAGGGCAAAACCAGTAACACGGGAGAAAGGAACAATCCGTCAATAATAAAATATGCTATAACAGTACAAAATAGGTGAGATTATAAAACTGACTGCTAGAAATGCATTACAATCAAAAAACACACTACCACACCTTTTGTCTTTAGCATTCAAATGTATGGTTTCCCATCCAACCATGATGGCCATAGTGGACCTCAGGCTGGAACACCCAGGTTTACATTGCATGAATTTTAATGTGAATTTGATGCAAAGACTTCATCTGGTACCTGTTGAACAATGACTGCACTGGTCCATGGCTCAGCCTGTGCTTGTATTTTGCAGTTGCCTTTTCACTGGCTCCTGGTGCCAGAGCAAGGTCTGCATTCTGATTTTCAAATGATTTGATTATGCATATCCTGGAGATGTATCAGAAATCAGATTCTGCACAGAACTCAAGCAGCAGCTGTGACCCTCTGGGGCAAAATGAATCACTGAGCATAGGGCTGAGCATAAAGCATCCTCAGTTAACAGAATCAGCTTTGGGGCAATCTTTTAGAGGAGATAAGTCATTTGGCACCCCTTGAGAGTGCATTTGGCACTCTCTAAAAAACACCCTTAAAATATTGTCTTCAAAAATTACTTCCCTTCCAAAACACTGAGCAGGTTTTGAAGGTTTCTTGTTCTTTCCTAATATTTCCTAACCGAGTGCAAACATGAGCTTTGCTAAACAGAGTCATGAGCCCAGAAGTTATGAGGGGAGTCCCCCAGACAATTTTGTACCTCAGATTTCTCAAGAAAAAGGAAAATCAGCACCTCAGCCTGTTCTGCTTCCTGCACAGAAGCACTGCTCAGTCTCTGAGTCATCCTCTCCATCATGTTCCTCCTCACATGGCCACCATTTTCTGTTCAAAGAAGATTACAGTGGGTGTCTTGAGAAAGGAGACAATTTTAGTCATGAGGAAGAAGTTACTCTCAAAAAATTCTCAGCCTACAGCCAGCATGGTACCTGCTGGTTATGCCAACAAAGTCTTGAGAAAATGCCCATCACAAATGGTTTTTGAGCATCTCCTGTGGTAACTGGGACATCTGCAGCAGCACTTTCTAGAACCATAAAATCGTCAAGGTTGGAAAGGAACTCCAAGAACGTCGAATCCAACCTTTACCATGTCTCTTGCCAAGTGCTTCCTTATGATAAGGCCAAAGATTTTTGTGGCTAAACACAAAAAATCTCCACTGCTCCCTGCATGGAGCCTGAGGACAAAACAGCCCAATTTGCTTAAGCATGAGATAAACTGATCCTACAGGAAAGCAACTACAGAGTTTGACTGTGGTAAGTTTCAAGAGAATATGCACTTGAACAGACTGGGGGGTTTTGCCATTTATTCTAAGTCATCAAATTTGACTGTGACACCAAAAATAAATATTCCACCCCATCCAATGCCCTACTTCTAGGACACAAGTACCAAAAATTATCCACATGAGTTCCTATAATCTCATTAGACTTGACTTCCAGTTTATGTTCACCATCTTCACCTAGGTGGTAGAAAACACTAATTGTTATAAACATTTTTGGGGAGGAAACACAGATCTAATGGATATTCTCCACCCAGTTCTCCAATGCTGATGGAAAGGCAGCATGGCCAGGCAAAGGCATCATCCATCAATGAGCGGTTCTGTATTTGACTCTGGCTTATGGTGAAATGTCCTCTTTCCTGCTCTTCCCACTCCAAATCTTTGTCTTCCTTCTACAAAGTCTTCAGAACTTGGAGGGCTCTTCATGTGCCTCCTGCTTAGTACAGCAGAAGAAACATGACTACTTTACACATTTATCCCTCTTCATTCATTTGGCCTCACCACATGTAATTCACTTCTTTTATTCTGGATGTATTAAGGTATAAATTCCACAGAAATCCCTCACAGTGGGCTAAATGTCATTTCCAGCTGGACTAATCAGGTATCCCTCTGATCCAAATTAAAATAAGGAATAGTAATTGCTAAAAAGAGACCCTGGTCTATCGGTGTGGGAAGAGAATTTCCAAGCCCCAGAGATCTATGTGGTTAAAACCTCCTGTTTAAGTGGTTTAAACAGTTTCATGATCCAAGCCCCATTTTCTTCCCCACAAAACTTTCTCCTCTGGACATAGATTCCTCAAACACAGGCCCATGTGGCCAAAAAAAAAAAAAAAAAAAAAAAAAAAAAAAAAAAAAAAAAAAAAAAAAGAGATACTTTCCTTTTCAGCCATCTCAGGGTATTTTTAGGGAGGGAGGGATGCACCCATCAGTCAGAGCAGGCGTCTGTCCGTACATCAGGGTGACAGCCACTTTGTTATATTGATAGATTCTAGCAGGGGCTGGGAGTAGACTTACTCACTGATACAATTCATTACACTTTAACTTACAATGCTCTCTCTCACTGCTGTCTAGAAACATTGACTAAATAGAAGTCCAGCATGCTGATTTATTGGAGCTGGCAACTCAAGTTCAATGAAGAATCCAATGCAGGGAACTTTTTGCCAATACACAGTAACTTTGTTTACTCAATAGAGGATGTACCCATCTTTCAGCTGGCATTGATTGCCCTTCCTTTTTTATTTTTTTTTTTTCAACATGCCCAGGCTTTAAAAGGAAAAAAGAAAAAAATCCCATCACAGAAAGTGATTTGTTTTGGTAGAGTAAAAAATGTTAAATCTCTCCACAGATAAACCAGAGCGAGAAAGAAATAACTGTGCTCTTATGTAGCATAAGGACTTTAATTTGAAACACAGCTCACACAGCTGATTATTTCCTGGCTTACAATAGAAATATTCATTCATACAGGAGCAAAATGTCATCATTTTTCTGCACTGAAAGGCCTTGAGTGTGATAATGGAAGGAGATGGGGAATGAAAACAACAATCATGTTCTGGCACACAAGTTACCAAGAAAATCATGAAAGAGGGTGGAAGAAGTCCATGGAAGACTTCAACTTTCAGACACACACATGAACACCTTTAAGCCAGCTGTGGTAAGATGAGGGGCTTAAACGTGAGAAACATCTGGTCTGGCTTTGGACAGAGGGTTCGTGCAGGGAGGCCACAGGGGACTGCCAAACACATTTTCTATCTACTGACCCTATAATCACAGAATAACAGAATGATTTGGGTTGGAAGGAATGTTAAAGACCACCCAGTTCCAACCCCCCTGCCACGGTCCCTTCCCACCTATCCCAGGTTGCTCCAAGCCCCATCCAACCCAGCCTTGGATGCTTCCAGGGATGGCACATCCACAACTTCTCTGGGCAACTTGTGCCAGGGCCTCACCTGCCCATGGAAGATAGATAGAAAAAGATGATTTTTGGGGTCTCTTCCAACTCAAACCATTCCATGATTCTGCAACTCTGCACATAATTATGATTTTTGCTGCTTGCTAATGGGCCAGACTGTGCTATCCCTTTGGAGAAAGCTTAAAAAACATCTCTTGACTTTAATCTTTCAGAACAGCTTTGGCATTTGTAGCAGGGCATCTAACCCTCCACAAGAGCTTATCTGTTGATTGTTATCCAGTCAGATAACTCAAGCAAGACAAGGTGTCTTGTAGGGAGTTATTTTGGTTGCTTGGGGCTAACACTGGTCTGGCTTCTCCCAGCTGAAAATAAACATCTTGGTGTTGAACTGAGATTTGAGAAGATAAGCTGGATTTCTGACTGACAGACTCTTGATTTACAGCTATAAAAGTCACACCAAACTTTCACAAAGTGGAAATCTTCTGCAAATTTCCCTGGAAAAATTTGGAGTTTTTCCCATGAGTGAGGATGCTGCTTTGTGGTTCCTCCCAGGGATTGGGTTAAGGAATCTGTAGATTATCATAATTTTGTTGTAAATTACATTCAACTCCTAATCAATACCATTTCTTTTGCTAGATTTACTATAGATACCTTGATCTAGAGCACTGTTTTATGTTATGCTGTAATCTATTAGTAATTCTTCTAGTTTTAGACTGTGCACTAAGTAACTCTGATTAAGGTCTTTCATCTGTTACCTCCTATCTGTTCAATAAATAATTCATTTTTATGAATAGACCTGATTTGCTGTCCTTAGCACTTGTGAGCCAAAGTGATTTCTTAAATTCAAGCTGTTCCCAAAAATCTGAGGCAAGAAAGGATTTAGTTTTATTTAAACCCTTTTCCAGTGAAAGAGTTTCAATACAAAAAGTGAATTCTTCCTGACCTTCCTTTCAATACAAAAATGAATTCTTCCTGAGTCAGTGGCAGGGCTTCTTTAGTGAACTTGGCTCTGAAACTTCCACTCTCCCTGACGTTTACTCATAATTGCTCTCCCTGGTCTGGGCTGATGTAATTGTAAATAAAGACACTCACGGAGCATTTCTTGGTGCTTATCTGCAGCCTCTGCAGCTTGAAAAGTCTACATCTTGTTTGTTTCCTGGTTCACAAAACACCAGAAGGAAGACTTTCTGTGTTTGATTCCTCAGGGAATTTGTCCAGGAGCAGATAGACAAGAGACAGTGAGGTGGATTTCCAGCCTCTCCCATGTGTCCTTGCAATGCTCCTCGGGGTTTATGAGCATTCCAGCTTTTGCAATAAGCAAGGGAAATGCTGAGGTTGTAATTGTAGGGACACAGAATTCTGGGATGTAGAAATTTATAGGAATGGCACAACATTCATATTGTGAGGCAGTTTCATGCTCAACAGGCTGCACACCTGCTCAGTTAATCTGGGTCACAGTTATATCTCACCATGAAACACTAAGAGTCCAAGGGTTTAACCTTCTCTCCTCCATTTCTTCCCAAGATCAGGTTTAGAATACAAAGAGAGCACCTCCAGAATCTCTATCAGAAACTGAATCTACAAGATGATATTCTGCTGTCTTTACTCACATGGAACAGCAAAGTTCTTTGTAGGACTTAAGTCTTGGTGGCAGACAGAAGGTAAAGAAATTAAATCTTACATGTAGACAGCTGCCAAACAGGGCAGTTTTCAGTGACAATTGTGTTGACAAAAACACTTCAGAATCCAATAGAGTTCATGTGATTTCTGATAAACCACACTAAAACAGTGTCACAATTCTGGATAAGGGATTCTCCAGCTCCACATTTCACTCTACATATATTTTGCTAATTTTTCTCTCTGCAAGTGAGAAAACCCGCTCCAGAAACAAAGCAAAACGAATCTGTTGGCATTCAAAAAACCTTTAGAAACAGTTACTGTGTGCTGCAAATTGCACTTTGCACACACCATCCCTCCCACGCAGTCAGCAATGAACACTTAATGCCCCAGGAGTGCAAGGAGGCAATTCCTCGTAAATGTTAAGTGCTGCCTGTTGCTGCCTTGGAAATGTCATTTCCAACAGTTGTGATTGAACGAGCAAGTTCTGCTGCATCCTTCCCCCTCCAGCGCTCCTAGATCCTGACACATCTCCCTGAATTCTGTCCCTGTGGAAACGTGCTGCTTTTCTGACAGGTGTGTGAGGGGGCTGAGTGGACCCCATTAATGCAGCAAGGAGAGAAGAGAGTCCACATGCCTGAAAAAATGCAGGGCAATTTCACCCAATTTTGCTGTGTAGCAGTCAGACTCCCTGAGGTTATTTACTAAAACAATTTTGATGAACTAGAAGCCTGTTTCCCCCCACTGTGTGTGCAAGCGGTGTAAGCAAGTAGCTCAAAGTTAGACACGTGCACAGAAAAAACCGAAAACCTGCCTTTAAAAAGTAAAGATGTATTTAAAAGTTTAAATCTTTATTTTCTTCATGTTTGTCATTAATAACATATTGACAATACTGCATTATAATAAAAGAAAATAAGACTAAAAAACATCTCTACTGTGGGCAGACATTTTGAATAATGTAATATAAAGGCAACAATCAGGAGGTTGATCTTCCTAACAAAGTGTGGAACAGCTCAGGATCATCAAATCATCAAACACCAGAAGGGGCACAGCCCTGCTTGGGCTTCAGCAGGAGCCCTTTGCCTGTCTGCACACACATCCCAGTGCTCTGAGCACTCTTAGAAATGCTGATTTTATGAAAATGTAGCATAGTCCAGCTCAGTTTCTTCACTGTGTTCCAAGTAATAAAAGTGCATCCTTAATAAATGTGGTAGAATATTTGTTTTTCCTGAGAAGTCCAGATGAAAGACACTACATAAGCAGTAAATCTATTGTAGAATGTTATACAAGAAAATTTCATTGTGGCTTTTTAAAAAACAGAAGGGAAGATTCTGATCAAGTATGGATAACTTCTGGATAACTTGAGACTTAAAAAATTTGTAGTAATTGATATTTTGGGGTTTTTTACCTTATATACTGTTTCTGAGTACTTTCAAACAGCTGCTTCCTTCAACTCAAGAGATTTCTGAACATTAGTAAAGGATGAGACTTACACATTTAGAAATTGTTAGGGGAACTTCCCTGCGTAAGCAAAACCAAAGAATCGTGGAATGGTTTGGGTTGGAAAGGACCTTAAAGATCATCCAGCTCTAGCCCCTGCCACGGGGGAAGCCCCTGCCTTCCACATGACCAGGCTGCTCCAAGCCCTGTCCCCCCTGGCCTTGGACACTTGGGACATCCAGATCCTCTCTGGGCATCCTGTTCCAATGTCTCAACAATCCCACAGTAAAGATTTTTTGTTCCAATATCCTAAACCTAAACCTGCCATTCTGGGCAGATCAACAGCCCTGAGGTCTGGCATTTATCTCACAAATCACATGCAGCAGAGAAAGGAATTTCTTGTTATTAATTAGGGTGTTTATAATAAAATGGTGCCTACCAGCATTTTTTATTGTATTAAAAATGCACAGATCTGTATTCACTACATTCTTTGTCTAAAAGTGTGTTGGTCTTTTTTAATAAGAAAGTAATCATAAAATTAAAATTGAAAATAAGAATGGGATAGCACATTAAAACAGATTTAAAGGAGTTTAATTTTCAAACTTTTTTAATGGTGTGATTCCATTGCAGTCCACTGAAGGATGGTGATTTTTAGCAGCTGAGTGTCTAAGAAATGTCTGAAAGAGGAAAAAGAGGCCATGAGAGGCTGCTTGTGTGCAAATCCTACAGAAACAGTGGAACTAGAGGGACTGTTTAGGATGGGTGAGGAGGGCTACAGCAGGGTGTGATCCCTAGAACAAGAGAGGCTGGAATGTGAGTTTGATTCAGCTGTGAGTGTACAATTCAGTCTAACTCTCTTAGCAATTTCATTTCCAGCCAATATGCATGGGATTCCCCAGCATGGGATTCCAGAGCACAGGACCTGACAGGAAAGTTAACTGGAACCACTGTGATAAAATTCCAGTGGTATGGAACCCCCCCCCCCCCCCCCCCCCAAGCAGTCTGAGTGGTGCAACAAGGCTGGAGGAAGAAACAATGGGTTTGCTCTTTGACCAGCATTGCTTCTTAAAATCTGATCAAAACCCTTCCCTGGAAAGTGACCCTGGCCCTGCCAGTTCCTCAAGAACTCTTTTAGGAGCACCCTCCACATCCCAAATATTGGCTTAAATAACAGAGCAGACTTCAAAATAACAGCAACTCTCAGATGAAGCTCATGCACAGTGAAAGCAATAAACAATTTTAAACACCAAACCAAACTGTATCAAGAAACCCTGAACTCCTGTTGTGAAATGAACTCTTCTTTTTTTACTTTAATTGCAGATCTCAGCAGGCACTGTGATATAAAACCCTGTGAAATACTTGATAATAAACTCAAACTGTCCCATTTTCATTTCTTTACCCATTAAATAGATGATCACAATTGGAAAGAAGGAGAACAATTCTCAGCATAGAATAGTTCATTAAGGATTTGTCCCATCCTGGGCAGATTCCCTCTGGGATGGGGGTTAAGTTGCTGTCAGATTGGGTGATTCCCATTCTGACCAGTGGTTGTGGTTCTCAGAAAGATAATTCCAGCCAGGAGTGGTGTGAATTTTCATTTTAATGCCTCCTGGGTTCCTGCAAGGTTCTGGTCAGAGAATATGCAGTTGTGTTTAGTGAAAACCTCATTAAAGATTAATCCAGCAAAGACTGGCCATAAACATTTACCACTGTAATTCCATAAAAGTTAATGGTGTCAGTAAACAGGAGGCTGGGACAAGCCAGGCTCCACAAGTCATGGTGGGGAGGGAGCAAATCCCAGGCTGGAGCTGCAGCTTCCAAAAACACTTGGCAGGACTCACTTTGCATGTGGCATTTGGAAAGTGGGAATTGCTCCCAGTGGGAAAGGCTGAAGTGGATTCTGTCTCTTGATTTGCTTAGGAAATGATTGTTTATCCCATCTGTTGTTAGGGAATGGTTCCCCACAGAGAGAGGATCCAATGCGGGCATGGAGTTGGCCCTGGGGAGGAATTCCAGACACAGGGAAGTCAGCAGAACAGCTTTGCTATGAATTTGTGGGGGTTGATGCCTTTCTCCAGGCAGCTGTACCTGAGGAAGGAAAATTAATTCATCAGCTGCATTCAAAGGGCAGTTTGGGAAAGGCACTTAAAAAAACATAGACTGGGAAACTGCCCAAATAATGGTGTTTGATGGCAGGGAATTTCTTACTGAACAGAATCCCTTGTTGAATTTCAGTTGAAATTGTTGCAGCCCCACTCATAAATAACATTTTTCTTTCCTTTCCGTTGCCATTGCTGATGATAATTCATTGCATGCTATTTATTATATGCTAACATTACATGCACAATGGGACAAAAAGTCACATTTTCCCTTAGAAAAGCAGCCTGAAGTATAGACAATGTCATTATACATATTTATACCCACAAACTGAATGCCAGTGCTTTTATTATGCTTTATTAATCCAGAAAGAACTTCACAATCTCTTAATGTAACAGTTATATTCTATTCAACTGTCCTATAAAAATATATCAAAGCTGGGAATGGTAAATAATTATCTAACCCATTAAGACTCAGAGTATAATGAGCAGTGACTGTTGTTTTATTTGGGGATGTCTCAAATCAATTCCCAACTCTTCCTCCTACTACCCCATGACATCAAGGATAGAGTTAATAAAGGAAAAATACCTCCAATTAACTTACATGTTAAAAGGCAACAGAGAAAACCTAAAATACACTGGGGAAGTTCAAAAGAACAGTAATTATTTTAAATGATACCACCACCAAAAAAAAATCTACTGCTGCATATCAAAAAAAGCAAAGCAGCATGAATTATGTACTTATGTAAATAAAGCTAATAGGCGATAACATTAATTAATGGCATAAAACTTCTGCTCATCACTCTGAAGATAGCAGGTATTCATTTGTGAGGATTAATTTATATTTTAATTAGAAATTTACATATTTAGCAGCCTTGCCATCAACAATTAGCAACTCCAGTGCATTTAAGGATTTTCAATTTAAATTAAACATAGTGAATTTCAAAGGGTCATTTTGGAGCAATTTGTTTCGTTTCACAGCAATGGGGAGCTACACATTCCCTTCATATCCACCCATTACCTTCAGATAAAAACTCCTAAGAAGTAGTTTGTAATACCTGAAACATGATTTGGTCTGTTCTAATTTACTTCTCATGAAACATTTATGGTAAATACTAATTACTAGAAAAGGTCTCTGTGGAGGCCAAGGAAGATAAAATTATTTGTGATTAACAAGTTTGGAGCAACAATAAATCAGCCTTATGGGTGCTGGGTGGGTGGGGAAGGGACAGGAGTGGTTGGCTCCATGCATAATTAAGTTTTAGGTAAGATTAGTAAGTCAAAGGTTAAATAAATTTCAAATAATTCCATAATGTGCTGGCAGTATATGCAGCATGAGGCTTGATCTATATACAAACAGAAGAAAAATCTGGGTTGGGAGCCTTGCATGATTCATCCCAGATAAACAGATGGAAAGATTTGGGCTCTGCTCTCCCTACCATCAAAATGAAGGCAGGGGAACTCTACCACAGACACAGCATGAGATGTCTCTTAACATACCACAAGTTTCCACAGTTCACCATCATCCATCAGAACATGGCCCAAAACACTCATTTCAGACTTGTTTCATAGCAAGAAGTGGAATAATTTTTCATTTCTGAGGAACCAGGGTAAATTCAGTTCAGAACATGTATATTCCCAACTGACCTGGGCTCAATCCCCATCCTCCAACAGAATCTTGGGCTGGAGGACAATCCCTGGGAAGCCCAGAGCAGAGCACCAGCACCTGAAATCTCACCCAGAGCAGAACATCAGCACCTGACATCTCACCCAGAGCTCATGGGGTGAGGAAATCCAGCCCCTATCTGCAGCCTTTGGTTACCATCACACAAATAACATTGCAGGCAAGATAAAGGAGGAGGAAGCTGACTGATGGAGCGGCCCAAATAATATTTCATGGCAGGGAATTTCTTCCTGAACAGCATCTCTTTTTGAATTTCAATTGAAATTGTGGCATCCCATCCATAAATTACATTTGTCTTCCCTCTCTTTTGCCACTGCTGTTGGCAAATTTTTGCATACTATATGTTATATGGTAATATTACATACACAATGGACAGAAATTCATATTTTCTCTTAGAAAACCAGCCTGAAGTGCAGATTCAGGAGAACCAGGATGTTGTCACCATGATATCCTATGATGACTGGGCTAGTTTGGCTAGGACCAGTGTTTCTGATCAAGTTTTTTTTTTTTAATCAAGGCAAAATTTCCATCAGGACATGGTCATTTCTGTGTGCTCCTCTCTCAGACTGCTGCCATGGGAAAAATAATTTTCACCAACTCCTGCACAGGTACACGGGCACAATCTTCACCCCAGTCTATTCAGGGTCTTATATTATCCACAGCAAGATGAGCCTTGAAACTCTCTTTGACTCAGCTTCTCTAAATGCTTAATAAAACTGACCTCTCATCAAGGTTACTGAAGTATATTTATTTCAAAAATTGAGTTTTGAATTCCCTACAGGACTTCCCTGAGGTATAGGGAATATGAACAGAAGCACCCACAGGTGGGAGGCTGTACCCTGCCATCAGTTATAATTCTGGGTGTTAATTGTTTCCCCATCCCCAGTTGTGCTGATTTGCTCAGCCCAGCTGTGCCACACAAAGCAGGGCTGCACTAATTGTGATGTGCAAAGCTCACTGATGCAGCTTAGAGAAATCAGGGATAGGGGACGGGATAGGGGACGGCTCCAGAGATCTTCTACTCCACAGCTGCTGGCACATTCCCCTCTGCCAATATTTCTTTTCCTACATAAACAGCATCTTTCCTCCTTGGAGTGGGCTCTGAGAAGTGCCTGCAAGAGCTGTAGCTGGAAACATCCCTTCTTTGAAAAAGTGAGGCTTTGCCAGCAATTACACAGCCAGCACTTTGCTGGCTCACTGCCTTGCCATGAAGGATGGAGCAGGTTTCACCCAGTATTACCTTTCTCAATAATTCACAAACTCCCCTGAATCCTTGTGATCCCTCCTAACCCCTTCTCTGCTAATTGAAGGAGCACTGGCCATCCTCCTGCACTTCAGTTCATGTGAGGGACCAATATTTCACTGACCAGCCAGAAGGAATTAAAATATAAGCAGTTAACTCTTGGCAGCTGGTGCACAGCCTCAATCCTCTCTCAAGGCACTGCTGACACCTGAACCATTTCTCCAGTTATTTGATAACCTGTGGCTAAAAATGGGCAGTGATGGATAGAGCAAGTATTACTTCCACAGGTGCTCATTTTCTTTGCTATTCCCCTCTTTTTTTTTTTTTTTTTTTTTTTTTCTGAGGAATAAATGAAATATTTTTGTCCTAGTCAGAGTGTAGAGACTTGTATTCTCTTCTACAATTGAGTCAATCCCTTTATTCCAATCCATCCTGCTCGGTCATGGTTTTCTTTACCAATTTTCATTTGGCCAAACATTTGTGGTTTTCCCCTTTTTTTCTGTGCTATAACAAGAGCTTGAAGACCCAGCCAAGGTTTGTAATGGATTATGCTGCTCAATTTTGTATGTGCAAGCACATGTATTGAGAGAAAGGCCTCTGTGCCCAAGACTTGGATTTATTCAGGAGGAGTAAAAGGCCAGTGGATGCTCAGGAGGAGATAAACATCATCCAAAATCTGTGTCAAACATGGACAACGAGCTCAGGTTTTAGGTAGCATCAAAGTCACACACAGCAATGTGTAGGCATTCAGGGTCATTAATGGATTTAAATGTCTGGCAGCCAGTGGCAAAGAACCAAAGCAGAAAAGGGGAAGAAGAGAGAGGCCTGCAATTTCAAAAGAGCCACAGAACAAAAAATGCCATTAATATCCCATGACTCTGGTGAAGTACTTCACAAAAACACTTCTAGCCAGGACTCAGCTGAAATTGGCAGTTATTGATCATGATACTGTTGTATTTTTGGTTTGGAAAATGTCAGATATAGATCCATACAAATTATGCCTTGTTTTTTTTTTCCTACAGTTATGATAGAATCAGTTTCCTGCCCTAAAAGCTACCATTACCAGCCATGATACACTTTTCATTCAAGCAAAATTAAAATCTCCCAGAATCTGCCCCTGTGTCAGTAGCTGTTTACAGAATAACTGCAACTTCCAATAGAAAATAAAGATAAAAATTCCCATATAGAAAACAGAGCTAATAAAAATTTTAAAAATAAAAAATTAAAAACACCTGCAAGGATTTGGGTTTGGGTTTCAATATCTGCCTCTTGCTGGGTGAAATTCTGTGATTCCAAGCATAGGATTGCAAGGAATGTAAGGAGGACATGTTGCCAGCCCTGGGAAGCATCTGCAGGAAAATTGTGTGGTTTGGAGTGCTTCTGATTATTAGGGACTTTTCACAGGGGTGTGTAATGAAAGGACAAGAAGGAATGGCCTTAAGCTGAAGTAGGACAGATTTAGATCACATATTAGGAAGAAATTCTTTACTATGAGTGTACTGAGACCCTGGCACGTGTTGCCCAGAGAAGTTGTGGATGCCCCATCTCTGAAGTGTCAAAGGCCAAGTTGGACAGGGCTTGGAGCAACCTGGGATAGTGGAAGGTGTCCCTGACCATGGCAGGGGGTTGGAACTGGATGAGCTTTAAAGTCCCATCCAACCCAAACCATTCTATGGTTCTGTTATTTATAGGAGACACTTCCTGATGGTGCTCACTCCCTCAGATTCACTGAGAGTCAGCCTGGAAAATGTTAATTTTTAGTCATCAAATCCTTTAGGATGACAATTACCCTATAATCTCAGAAAGACCTAGGTCACTGCTATCCAAGAGTGGAAAATCGTGTCTGGAGTGGTTCCTGCCTCCCCTGAGGTATTGGAAGAATTCTGATTCATTCTGGTGGCAGAAGCATCAGCACGGATATGGCATCCAAAAAAAAGTCATAGAATCATAGAATCATCATGGAATGCTTTGGGTTGGAAGGGACATTAAAGGTCACCCAATTCCAATCCCCTGCCAAGGCACTAAACTGAGCCAAGCCATAGACAGCTACTGATACTACTGGTGAATTCTTGGCAGCAGAAACCCCTACAAGAAAGATTTGCAGAGACCCAACAGCACAGTCAAACCTGAATTCTCCCATCTTGGAGGAGATGTCTAAGAAACCCAGCATAAGGAAGTGTAAGAAATCTGGGATCTGTGGTCAGAATTACATTGTGGACATAAACTAGACTAGATACAATTTCTCTAGGCATGGTAGACAAACATAAAATAAATGTCCTTGTTCTAAATTATTAGAATGGACTAAATACTAAAAACATAGGTGTGAAAGTAGGAGTTGTACCTGGCAATCCTTGTGAGACCCTTCCAACTAGGATATTCTGTTTCTATGAAAGGCTGCTGTTTATTGACAGGGAGATGTGTGCTTGCTGAAGGAAGGAACCTTCAAAGAAATAACAGTAAGACAGAAATCCACACAGCAAACAAGAGAGACAGAAAGTAATCTTTGAAGTTCTGTTCTAACTGAAAACATTTAACAAAATTAAAATACAAAATGTCAGTTCTTCATTCCTTCCTTCTAATCTCTTTTGTATAATAAAAGAACAAAAATAATTTCTTATTAAAATGTTCTTTTCTTCTTTTCAGCTGTTACAGAAATTCAGGTTCTTTATCAGAAATGCTGTGCCTGCTTTTCTCTTCTTTATTCAATGAGAACACTACACATTGGGTACCATTTTCTTTTACTAATTTTTTTTGTGTGTATGTGTGTATGTGATGGAAAATGTTTTGTTTTTCAGTTTAGGGAAAATGCTTTTTGTAGTTTGGTAGGATCTTGAACAGAAAAGAAATGAAACCATCCTACATATTAGCTGTTCCTCTCAGTATTTCATTCAGAGCTATAATCATCTGTGAAGCATCCCTAGTTGTAAATATACATAAATGACCAATCAAACAAAACAATGACACTGGAGGTTTTTCAATGGCCTGAATTGCAGCCTGTTTGCTTCCAAAATGCTTGAGCAATCTTCTACTGCTGGGAGAAATTAACAGAGCAAATTACTCAGACTCAGAGCATAATCCTCTCTGCATTGGTCTCATTCAAATTGATTTGAATGGTCCTGATTTGAAGCTGCTGTGAAATCAGCCACAGAGGCAAAGCAGGTTGTAGATCTTGATACACAGGAGGTATTTTCCAGGACAGCAGTGGCCACTGTGACCATCCCACCCTGGTAGAAGCACAGAATCATTCAGTTTGGTAAAGAAATCCAAGATTATCAAGTCCAACCTTTGATTGAGCACCACTTTTCAACTGAACCAGAGCAGTGAACTCCTACAGTCATGGTGACTCCACCACCTCCCTGGGAAGCTCCTTCCAATGCTTGACCACCCTTTCAGTGAAAAAATTCTTCCTGATGTCCAACTTGACCTTCCCCTGGTACAATTTGAGACTATTTCCTCTTGTTGTCTGGGAGAAGAGACCAACCCCCACCTGGCTACAACCTCCTGTCAGGGAACTGAAGAGAGTTCAGGCTTCCCTTGAACCTCCTTTTGTCCAGGCTGAGTCCCCCCAGCTCCCTCAACCACCTAAAGTGCAGCTTTCAGAAAGATCTCTGATCTGGGCTTCATCTCAGCTCAGTGAAAGTGTCTGCCAGGTGTCAGTCACTATTACACCAACAGGCTTTGCAACCCATGCTCCTCCATCATATTGTCAACTATGTGAATTTCCTTTGGAAAACTTCATATTTACCCCACAAAACATGACATAAAATCAAATTAAAGAAATTGCATAAGTTATATATCTATATCAGAAGACCAGTGTGGGTTGAGTTTACAGCTTGATACCAGGGTTAGCTTTGAATGTAGTGCTGCAGGCACTCCAGAATTTATTACTGATGGATTTTAGATTCAGGGGGATAGATGAGTCTTTACATGAAGCTTTTGTTGGCAATACTTACTTCAAATATTGTACCTCTATCTCCTCTATTTAATCAGCCTTCTTCATCTGAATGATGAGTTGTGCCAATGCTCCCTGTAGGATTTTTCCAAATTGAGCAATTTAGGAAATGTCTGACAAGCAGCATAGAGGAGTGGAAGCTAGGAGAGGTATCAAGGAAAAAGACTTGGTTCCACTGAAGGCTGGATTTATTTTTTTTTCCATTGGGACCATAGTTTCACTTCTAGACACTCTTAGTTCATCTGCTGACTCATGGGGTGACTTTGGATTAATCCCTGACCTCTCAGAGTCTCAGATCACACATCTGTAAAAGACAAAACCTTTCCAATTGAGTATTTATATTGAATTTGTGTAGGATTTAGATGAACCTCACAAAGCACCATTCTACAGTTTCTCTCATGCTTTCCTACTTCCTGGCATATATTTGCATCCAGCTTGCCCCAAAGCTGTTGCCTCTTTCCTGCATTTTGCATGCAGCTGTGTGGTGACTCACAGCCATAACCAAACGCAACAAAATCCTTCATGTTTTCTTCCAGCTGTTGTCTGTGCTGTCCCTTCACTTTACTGCACATCCTATAATCTGTAGCATTATCCAATTCACAACATGTTTATCCACAATGTGCTGCTGGGAGGTTTTCTCACAGATTGCAATTGGACAATAAAGAAAATCAACCAGACAGGAAGTCAACTCACCAGACATCTGCAGGACAGCCTTGAATTTTTGTGCTCCTGAGCTGAAATTGTTTGGGCTGGCTTTATAAAAAGAACTTCACAGTGAAAGAACCATTCAGCTATTCTCAACATGGACAATTAGTGCTTTTAATTGGAATAGTTTTAGCTCCACTCTGGTGAGATCCCATCTGCAGAGCTGCCTCCAACTCTGGAATCTCCAGCACAGGAAGGACAGGGAACTGTTGGGAGTGAGTCCAGAAGAGCCCACCAAGATGTTCAGAGGGATGGAGCACATCTCCTACAAGGAAAGGCTGAGAAAATTAAGGTGGTTCACCCTAGAGAAAAAAAGGCTTTGGTGTGATCAAATTTTGGCCTTCCAGTACCTGAAGGAGACTACAAGAAAGATAGAGAGGGACTTATTACAACAGCCTGGAATGACAGAACTGGGGGTAATGGCCAAACTTATAGAAAGTAGCCTTAGATTAAATATTACAAAGAAATTCATTAGTTGGAGGGTGGTGAGGCCCTGGCACAGGTGTCCCAGAGAAACTGTGACTGGCCCCTCCCTGGAAGTGTTCAAGGCCAGGCTGGATGGAGTCCTGAACAGCCTGGTCTAGTGGAAGGTGTCCCTGCCCACGGCAGAAGGGTTGGAACCCAATGGCCTTGAAGGTCCCTTTGAACCCAACCCAAGCCATTCTGTGATTCTGTAGTGGCCACATCCAGCTGCCTGGTCCAGATGATCATTGGCAATCCTAACTGCATTAGAAACTCTTTGAGAGATGACTCCATGTCCCAGGCAAAGCAAGGGCCAGTGTCTGAGAGCATTTGCTTGCGTTGGTTCATTTACTGGTGTAGAAGAGGTTTATGTTCTGCTGTATGTCTGCAATGTATTGACCAATTTGCCACATACAATGTTCACACACCACAAATAGACAAAAGCCATTAGGCCTGGCATGACCAAAATTAATATTCCTCCAAGTATATTTACATTTTGTGATACTTGAAAACATGATCAGTCTTCAGATTAGGAGCCATGACAGTCTTCATATGAGCCATGACTAAAAACTGGGCTTGGGTGAGGATGTCCAATCATCCTGTTCCTTGTTTTTCTTTCCTTGGCCTATTAACACTCTTAGTGTCTAGCTTGCATACAGCTACATGCCTTCTGCAGACACCAGGATGGGACAGATGAAACAGGAGATGACCTTTAAGGTCCTTTCCAACCCAAACCAACCTGTGATTCTGTTAAATCAGATGTTCTGTATGTGAGCTGAAGTCCGTTTGTAGTCAATGCAGAGGGGCAGCTCCCTCCAGAGCACCCATCATCTCATCCTGAGGTAGATATCTGACCCACTTTAGATGAATTTCCACCTAAACACACACTTTTATCTCCACCAAGTCAAAAGCAGTGAGCTCACTGAAAAGCTGTACCCTGAAAATATCTAAAAAGAGGCAGGGGACATCTCTAAACTACCCCAAAACTTACCCCAAGCCCTGAGGGCATGCAAGGCTGTACAGCAAAAGGACAAAACTCTTTTTCTGGGGGTCAACACCTTGCAGGGTGGGCTGTCAGAAAACAGCACATTCCCATCCCCACAACCACATGTCCCAGTCCAACCTGCCAGCACAGAAGATGGATTGACAATGACATGGCTGATAGACACTGATGAAAGTGTAAATGCATTTTTGATGAAGTTTGCTCCAGGCATCTGCAGAGCCTTTCTTTCTGCTCATGTCAGACCTGCAGAGTCTCTGTGGCAGCCCAGTGGGCAGCAATGACACCACACTTCTTCCTGTTTTTTGGTTGTTCTGGGGTTTTGCCCAAACATATTTTTCAGAGCAGGTTTCCTTTCACACAACAAAACTAGGCCTCAACCACAGGGTCTTTCACATCAGTCGTGCATTTTCATTGTGTAAATGTTTTCTTCCCTCTTTCCCTTTGTCCTACTCAATGACAAGCTTTCAGAGTACATCCAAGGGCTGAATTCCCATGTTTGAGTTTTGCAAATATGTCTATTGCAGATGCTGCTTATTAAGTATTTACCAAGTCATTACCCCTTAGGATGTATCTTCTTGCTTACACTGGAACAGCTAGGGAGTAGAAGAGATCTCTCAGAATTTGGTTAATTAATCCAACTGCAAACAGTAATTAGATTTTATCGTAATCAACTAATTAATTCTTCCAACTCAGTAGTCGATGTAACGAGCAAAGGAAACACAACTAGCTTTTGCAATACACCAACCTCAGCTTAGAAAAGGAAGGAGCAAAGGCCATCTAAACCAATTAAAGGAGAGTATATATCAAGTTACTCAGAGGGGAGGTGGTTCTGGGATACATGGCGCAGCTAAGCTGGCATTTTTCCTTTTCAGAATTACTTTGGGTCTGATGTAATTTCTCAATAGGAGGATGTTATATTCTGAACATATCAGTGCCTCCTCCTTGCATAAGGGCTTTACTGGGATGCCACTAGGAGCACAGTGGTGCATTTCCTAGCACTTTGTCATGCAGACAACACTGCCTTGCTAGTCAGCTCCAGTGCTGGTGGCAGGAAAAAAATGCCATTATTATCATTATTCATGAGGGTTTGCTGAGACCAGGCTGGGTAATGCCATGTAAAGACTTGTTTGGGAACTTAAACTTGTTTCAGGCCTCTTTTAGGGTCAGTTCAGGCATTTTGCAGTGTGAACGCATCTAAAAAAAATGAACATGCTTAATCCTGCCAGCATGGGAGGTCACTTGCACTAAGCAAAATAATCACAGCAGCTGTGAATGTAATTAGCATTTGTATGTAGATTCATACACCCAGAACCACAATTCACAGTGGTTGTGGCACCTGTGCAAATGTACTTATGTTGGCACTGTGCAGGTAAAGCAAGTTCACCCTCTCTGCAGGTGCAATATTTGGAAACCATCAATATTGGATTTTTAAGTGTACAAGACAGGGAAAATTACTGAATTACTGTAAACAGTAATTAACACTGTGTCTCATAAAATCCTTCTGGACAAAGGGGTGAAGTATGGACTACATAAGTGGACACTGAGGTAGACTGAAAAGCAAGTGAAAATGTAGGGTACAAAGGTTGTGGTCAGTGTCATGGAATCCAGCTGGAAGCCAATCCACAAGATTGTCTGGCAAGATCAATACTGGGGACAATACTGGGGACAACACCCTTTAACAACCCTGTTAATGGCAGGGATGGTGGGGCAGGATGGACCCACAGCAGGTTTGCAGATAATACAGAGCTGGAGGAGTGGTTGTAACCCCAGATGGGTGTGCTGCCAATGAGGGGGACAATCTGTGGGAATGGATCAATAAGGAAATAAGGAATATTTTGCACATGGAGAAGATTAACCCCATTACAGGCTGGGTGCCATCCTCTAGAAAGCTCTGTCTAGAATGACCTGGGGATGCTGGCAAACACCAAACTGACCACAGTCCTGGCAGCAATGTCCCCTTGTAGCCATGATGGTCAAGAATATCTGGGCAACACTGGGAAGAACACTGCCAGCAGTTCAAGGGAAGAGATTTTACCCTTCTAAAGATCCGTCAACCTAAGGAAAAGCAAAGAGAATAGTTAATAGGACTACGAGCCATTGTCCTTCCCACCAGCATTATCCAGTGTGACATACATCCCCCAGTTCATGCTCTATAACTCCCACATCCCAGGTCAGGACTGTGGGATTCAGGGAGCACTGCTGATGCAGTTGCCATCAGAACTGTTTAAAGCCAATCCCAAAGGTTTCTGGAGAAGAGCAATCTTCTAAGCCAATATCATCAAATGAAAAGATATTTCTCCTGCCCAACTCTAAGAAGTGAGGGAGATACTTGGAAGCTGTTTGAGTCAAAACTTTCCACTCTGCATTCAGTCATTAGCAGTGTTCAGCTAATGAGAAATAGCTTTTTATGCTGAGGTGACTCAATTCCTTGCACACATCCACAAATTTCCCAGCCACCTCCACAGCAATAGGGTTCAACCCTGGGTGGTGGCAAACTGTTGTAAGAGAGCATTTTATCATTGTCAGACAGAAAATCCTTCTAAATGTTTCCACCCAGCAGTCATTTGCCCACTGCATCCTTGCATGCCCTTTAATTAACTCAGAGAATTTCTGAGCAGCAGTAAACCCTGCCCACTCATCTCTCCCCTTCAGCAAGCTCTTGTCCTCTCTGAGATCTGCCCCAGCCTCCTGCTCATCTCTTGGGGTCTGCACTTCCACAGGTCTCCAGTTCCATGCTGAGATTTGCAAACCTGTTCCACTGTGTGCTCAACTGCTGCCTGTCAAGAGTGGGTTCAGGAGGAGTCCAAAGGAAAGAACAGTCTCTTCTTGTTCCTGACAGCACATCTGACATCCTATTTTCAAGAAACATAAATTCAAACATATAAAACTGACATTATCCATCACAATACACTACAAAAAGTCCTTCCTGCTATCTCTGTCTCCTCAAACATTATCTCAAATCTTCCTGTCTCTCAGATCTCTGATATATTTTTGCTGAAGAGATTTGTGGTGTTACCACCTTCAAGGCCATCACCCTGTGAAAAATCCAGGGGATCAGTATCACAGTGGGCTGTGCCCTGACCTCATCAGGCACCAGCAGAGATGACACTCAGCTAAATTCCCTTACTGGAAGCTGCTGCTGCTCCTCAGCTGAGCAGCACCATCAGGCCACAAAGCACATCCAGCCAAGCCAGGTTTATCATGTCACTGCACTTTTGTGGGCACTTCAGTCACACATCAGGCTGAGCTCAGTGACCAAAATCCAGACATCTGCATCCTTCTGCATCCTCCTGCCCTGAAAGTCTAACAGTCCCTGGCAGCAGATGGCTGCCTCTCACATCTCTGCACCAAGATTTATCTCCTTTTGTCTGTCAGTCTTAAATCATCATGCAGCTGTGTAGGTGGCTAAAGGGACAGGAGCACAAAGGCAATAAAGAAATAGCTTCCCATAATTCTTAACTACTTTACATTTGAGAATGAGATGAGAGAATGGCTCAGCTTTGCTTTCCCTCTGAGAAAGGGCTGTAAGTCAGCTGTGATGCTGTGCAGGAGAAAATAAAATTGTTACCTCAGACAGCAGCACTGCTGTGAATATTCTGTAACTGATGGCACTATTCAGAAGGCACTGTGTGAGTCTAGGCAGGGCAGAGAGGAGCCAGAGGAGGTTATAAAGGGTGTCTAATCATGCATGATGTTTGTAGATGAGGAACATTTAGATAGATATAGTGGTGATGGATGAATTACAAAGGAAGAGAGAGAGGCAGAAAGAGTGGTGTGCGTTACAAAACAGCAAATAGAAAATCTTTTAATGGTGAAAATTTGGCACTAAAGAACCAAAAGGAGGTAGGAAGGGAGTCAGGAAGAAGAGGGTCGCTTGTAGCCCCCTCTATCTGAGGCATTGGTAGTGATAATTTTACACTTAATTATCAAAAATTGGGGCTGGCAGGACACCAAGAACTCATGTGCTCGCCTAGTTTCCTGTCCCTAGGTCGTTCCTCCCAGATGTTCACCCATCACATTTATAAAGCCCTGTGGGACAGAGTCCACATTTAACTTAAGCAATTTGCTCCAGCATTTTTTAACTTTCAGTGTCAGAACTTTCTTTGCCATTGTCTAATCCAAAACTCCTTTGTTGCATTAACACTGCTTACTTCATGGTGTGCTCATGAGGATCATGAGAGCAGGAGAACAATTCCCTTCCTTCTTTCAGTTTCTGGACTGCATCACAGAATCATGGAATGGTCTGGGTTGGAAGGGGCCTTCAGCATCATTTAGTTCCAACCCCCTGCCATGGACAGGGACACTTTCCACTATCCCAGGTTGCTCCAAGCTCTGTCCAGCCTGGCCTTGGACACTTCCAGGGATGGTACAGCCACAGCTTCTCTGGGCAATCTGTGCCAGGGCCTCACCACCCAAATAATAAAGAAATTTTTTTCCTAGTATCTAATCCAAACCTGTCCTCCTTCATCTTAAGGCCGTTTGCCCTTATCCTGTCCCTCCATGCCATTGGGAAAAGACCCTATCCAGCCTTCATGGAAGCCCCCTTTAGGTATTGGAATTCTGCTGTGATGTCTTTTGCAGTATTACAACATTTTTCCTATGCTAGATCATACCTCTTCGATCTGTTTTTCATTTCAAATTATGGCAATGAGTCCTCTTGCTTAACATCATGACAAGTGACTCCATCCTTCAATTAATTTTTCTTTTACTATTCCTGAGGATTTCCTGAGGACCAACTGCCATTCACTAAAGCCTTTGCCATTTTTACTCACTGGGTGTTCTACTCAATTTTAGATTTTATTGTGCCTCAGTTTCTGTCCACCAAATGCAGGCAGTGATTATTCATGTCCTACCACTGCTTGTCCTTGGAAAATCTCCCTTTCCAGCCTTCCTGTAAAGCCCCCTTTGGGCACTGGAAGGTGATGAGGACTCCCTGGAACTTTCTCTTCCCCAGGCTGAACAACCCCAGCTCTCAGCCCATCTCCACCTGCAAAGTGTTCATCTCTGAGCATCTTCGATACTTGTAGGACAGCACCATAAGCTTTATGCCATCTTCCTCCATAGTTCTCTGTACATTAAAATAGATCCTTTCTCCCCATAAATGCTCACAGTGCGCTGGTGTGTCATGGGACAAGGGTTGATGCTTTGCCATATCTATGTGAAGCACCTGAGACAGTGAAGGGTTAAATTTAGTAGAGGCAGATCCAGAGAGCAAACAGTTGTTACCAAAAAAATCTCCCTTCTAGACAGGCTCATTTCTAGCTCTGCACCAAAGCACATTCGTCAGATTGTGGTTTGGGTCCCAATTCCCCTCCCTCTTGGCTTTCTCCTTCATTTCAGTATTTTATTCTTTCCTTGATAAATCAGGAGACTTTCCCATTGCCTTGCACTCAGCCCTTATCAAGAAGCTTTATAAATAACAATAATGACCAGGGAAAAGATGCAATTCAGTTAACAGTGTAATGACTACAGGGATTAGCACTGCTGTATATTTTTTATGGGTGTACTATGTCGTTTTCATTCTGTTGCCGTAATGAAAATAACAAATTAACAGAAGCATTATGCAAATTATACATTAAAAATGTCATGTTTATTAGTCCATCTTGGCAAAAGAGAAGCTAAAGCAATAGCAGTGTTAACTGCTTAATAACCACGTTATAAAACAGAGAAGAAATTCAATTCAGCTCAGTTTGGCATGGCCTTGAGGTTGTTTTCAGTGACTTCAGTGCCAGTGTTTGTGTGCTCAGAGCAAAGCATATGCTTAAATACATTTCTGGAGAACAAGATTTTAGTAGCAATTTCAGTTCAAGGATATTTATCTCAATTACCTATTTTTAGAACAAATTCCCCACAAAACATTCTACTCTTTGCACCTGAAAAATTCTTGTGCAACAGCATTTACTGGCAGTTCCTTAAAACCTTGCTGCTACTTCAGAAACTGCTACAAATATTTATCCAAGCATTAACTTTATTACGTTTTCTGCAGGAGACTACTCAGCCTTGTTCTCTTTGACATTAAGGGACGTGGGGAATTTCTTTTCCAGCATACCCTGAACTTAATTTTGCTTCTAACCTTGAGGCAGTTTATTGAAAATCTAGAGGTGATTGTTTTCTTACAGCGCAAGTGATTAACACTTAGCGGTAAAAATTTCTTTGTCCTTGTGTAAAGAACTTTTTACTCACAGGAGGAACAAAGATTAACAGTTACCAGAAGATTCAAACTTTGCTTTTGTTTAATACTAGCTCAGTTATAAAATGCAGTTATGAGTTTTCTGTAATCTACAGTATTATTGACATTCATCAGAATGTAAAGACACAAGAAAATTTATTTTCTGTATGAGATTCAGATTGAAAAATATATATATATAGTGCTGGGAGTTGTGTATTGTTGCAAGAGAAAGATTCTCTTCAGTTTGGATTTTAAATTAAAGAGCAGAGAGATGCTGGGAAGCTACAGGCCAAAGGTGATTAAAAGGGACAGTGGCTTGTCCCAGATGGGAGCAATGGTGAAGTCAGGATGAGCATCCACATTTCAAGGCTTTCACATCCCTTCCTCACTGCCTGAATCCTGTCACCTTTCTGCACTCATGGCTGTGGAATTTCCATATCTCCTGGAGTCTCCATTTGGCATCAGTGAAGACCCACAAATTGTCTGTGCACACCCAAGGAGAACAGATGCTCCAAGCTCAAATACTCATTTAAAAAACAATAAATATAATTAAAAATAAAGGGGAGAAAGGGAAATAGCCATCAAGCACAAGCCAGTCTAATCACAACTTGAGAGAAAATTGTTTATTTCACAGTTACTGTATTGGAAAAACATGTCAAGTTGTTTTCACAGGAGTCTGAAACCCAATAATAATAAATGTGAAGCTCATAGAAACTTGAGAATTCCATTTTGTGGAAATTATGACATCTTCAGAAGAGATTTGTTTTACTGAAATGAAACAAAGCCAATTTTTGACATTCCGCTCAACATTTAATTGCCTGAAACATTCCTTAATTGTTTCAGCTCAATCAAGGCATTTCATTTTGTTTTGATGCATTGGAATATTTCTAGCTCATTTCACTACTGAAACTCAACATATATGTATAAAGAGGGAAAAATTGTCTTTTAAAATTAGGCTTTGGTTATGTGTCCTAAATTAAAAATGTAGAAAGAAATTAGCATCCATTGCCTATTCTAAACAGGCACTTGGCACTCTGACTGTACTGGTAACCAGGAGTTAGTCTGGTTATCTTTGACAATCTGATCTCTCAGTGACCAGTTGTCCCCAGCTTCCTTACTGGTAATTGCAGAACTGAGCAATATTTATTTATCAGAAATCTGTGAGCAGTCTATCCAGATTATTGATTCCTGTTCATGTAATGCAAGCAGGAGGCCACATTTAGGTCAGGAGCCCCACTTCCAGGTAGGTCTCAGGCTGCTCAGGAAAGAGTTCCGTGTAATCAGACTCTGCTAAAGCCATCAGGTTATGAGAGCAGCCACACAGGACTGGGTAAGAAAATTAAAACCAGGAATAGCAACACTCAAGCTTTTCTAAAATCAGAAATCAAGCTGCTGAATTATTTCTAGTATGCTCAATTTTTCATACTTTGAGAACAAAATATTGTCAAAATCATCAGTTTGGGGGAAAAAAATGACATTTTACAGCAAAAGTATATTCCATATGTGAATTTTAAAGACTTTTGCTGTCCAAAGGTGGGATTCAGCTCCATATTTCAGCTGCAAGCCTTGACCAATAAAATGGGGTGGAAAGTATACCAAAACTTCTTGTTATTTAGTGTAAGATATAAGAGCATCAGAATACCAGGGTGGGGGAGAAAAAGGAAGGAGAAGAGGGAAAAAAGAAAGATATTATGTTTCTGCTGTATCAGTAGGGATCAGGAAACCTGACATGCAAGGGAGGAAAACAGGATCTGACCTTTCTGTCAAAGGAGGAGAAATGAAAGAAGCTGAATGTATCACTCTGCATTCTGACTTAGGTGGAAAACAAGGGTTTGGACTGAAATAAGGGAATTTAGTCTTTATACTGGGGAAAAAAATTATTTAGAAAACCCACACAAAATAAGAAATAACGCCCCACAAAAAGCCCCCTTACTGAAAGGAGCCTAGGATAGACAGCACAGAAATGGGCCATTCTCTCTGCATGTCCAAAAACATTTCATATTCTCAAAAACATTCCAAACATCCATCACAGAGCAGTTAATAATAATACGGAATAGTTCAATAATACAGAATAATATAGAACAATTGGTCCTGTGCATTTTTTTAGTGCTTTCCAGCTCTCTTTTCTCTCATAGTCTGGAAGACACAAAAAGGGGAAGACATGAACTCAGATCATACAAATTTTACAGGGGTTAGCCTTGATTAAGAAGAAAAGAGGTGAAGGTCTTTCTTAGAAGGGTTCCCATCCAGGGAACCATATTCCTTTAGATATCTCAATTCCCTGGGTGGTTTATTATGTCCCTGGATTTTTCACACCAGATCCTGGCAGCAATTTGGCAAGAGCAAATCATTTCTGCCCACTATTTCTATCAGTACCTCCCACAAAACTTCCTTTGATGCTTCTGCTGTCTGTGAAGGAGGGAAGAAGGAAATCCAATCCTGATGAGCCTCAGCCTGCCAACTTTGTTGCTGAAGCAATGCATTATTCATGTGTTTGTGACAGAGAGTGGTGAGTTTAATGTGCAGAAATGAGCCTGGAGAGCAGTGGGGTTGTTACATGTTCTGCCTGGCTGTGCAGTGATTTGTGCTGGTTGCTGCTGCTCTGCCAATACTCCTGTGTAAAATGCAATCCCCCCATGTCAGGACTGCTAGAGCCTCTTGTTTGCTCGGCTGTTTGGGTTGTAGATCCTGTCATCACTCCATGTTCATGGTATTTGCCAGTTGAAATTGTGAAACCTTAATGAGCTGAAAAAATGTTGTCTAATCTCATTTCAAATCCCTCTGGAAAGGCAAATACAGAATCACAGAATGAAAGAAACCTTAAAAATCATCCAGTTCCAACCCCTGCCATGGCAGGGACACCTTCTACTATCGCAGGTTGCACCAAGCTCTGTCCAACCTGGCCTTGAACACTTCCAGGAATTGACAGCTTCTCTGTCAATATTTCACATTGTCCCTCAAGTTAGAATCAAGACAACAGAGTCCAAAATAGGCTGAAGTATTTTATTTTAACTGACAGTGAAAATATAGACATAAATTTGATATCATGGTATAACACCATGAAGAAATTGGGGATTCCACAAGAAAAAACACAGGATCATCAGACTAGAGACACTGAAGAGGCTGAAAGGTTCTTCTCATTGCCAGTGGGCAGGGAAAAGGGAGAATTATTTCAACAAACCAGGGAGTCATCTGTCAAAGAATAACAAAACCCTGCAATTAGGCATCAAAAACATGTAAGAGGGATGAAAACTCCTCAAATTGCTGGAGGAGTTATCATGAGAAGGGTATTCTGCAGCTTTAATGAGTTAAGGTTGGGCAAGATTGAGTATTTCAGTTTGTTTTTTTTAAATGCCACTGCCCTTTGTCACACCTGCTGGGGTACCAACCAAATAAAAAAGCCCATTTATACTATTATTCCTTATATTAACACAAAGCAAAGGTAATATTTCTTCAGCCAGCATGATTTTGACCCACTGCATTGACTTCCATGAGGACTGTTTGAAGACCTTCCCCACAGTTCATAAATGTTGAGCTACTGTTTTACAGGATAGTTTCTTATGCTACATGTGGTGCCACTAAAGTCATTAATTTCCAGTGGAATAAGCAATGCTTAGTCTAACTCGCAATTCTCTGCAGTACATTTCTCCATGCTGTAGCTGTAAAGGCTAATAAGGACCTTGATTGTGCAAATCAGAATAGATTAGGGTGGTGTGTTAAGATTATTTCCCTTTTGCTTAGCTCCAATAGCCCCTAGTGCAAGAAGGAGCATTGCAAATCATACAAAGTTCAAAATGTGATATAATGGCACAAAATGAACCTTGTCATGAAAACCAGAAGGAGCTCAATCTCTTTAGTTCAGACCAAAGAATGTTAAAGGAGCCATAATGAGATTATAAATTTCTATGAGGGGAAAATACACTGTATAACAGGTGCTTTCAGGTTAGCAAAACACTGAATACAAGTTTAAAAATGCTTGTACCAGGCACCCAAAGAATCATTTGGTTTCTTCTATGTTGGAAAAGTGTCTAACAAATAAAGCAGAGGTTAATGTTGGCAAGTGCAGTGGGAAATTAAGGCTTTTAATTGCAAGGGTAGTGAAGCACCAAAACTATTGAAGCACAGTAGATTCTCCATTACTGAGCAGGGGGAAGAGGTTTCCTTAAATTTCAAGGTATTGTTCCAATTATCATGAACTCCAGGAGAACTCCTGGTTTCTCTGCCAGGGGAAATCAAATTAGGAAACTCCAGTTGTTCCTTCTGACCATGTGAAGTTGTCACTGGTGTATAGAGCAGAGTAGTCAGGATCTTTCAGCCTTTGCACTGCTGTGTCTTCCATCAAACTTGCAAAAAGGAGAGAGGAAAAGTGCCATGAGACATTTGGATATTGCTGAACTGACAGTTCAGCTTCCTCCAGAGATGGGCAAATGAAAACAAATTAACCTAAACAGATGGCACAGAATCACAGAAAAGGTTGGAAAAGACCCCTAAGATTGAATCCAACCATTTACCCAGCACTGCCAAGCCCACCACCAAACCATGGTCCCTAAGCAGCACAGCTACATGTTTTTGGGAACACTTCCAGCATGTTACAGCATTATATCTAGGACTGCTAAATCTGAGAAAACAAATGCAGGCACAGAATTGTGGGTTCCCAAAACTGGAAGAGCCACCTGCTTCATCTCCTACCCATCCAGGATCACTCTCAACAGCACAGCAGTTGATTTATTCAGGGATGGTATATTTATTGCCAAGCATCTTCTATCATGTGCAGAGGTTTCGCTCAGCTGGAAATTTCCAATCATAACAGTATAATGCCCATTAAATTTTCCAGTATTTGTCAAATTAACATTCATCCTGATGAGCTAATGTATAATATTAGGGTGATCACCATCTTTATGCTGTCCTTGTTGCTGTTCAGTGCTCAGTAAACTCAACTTTTTCTATAAAAGCAGATTTGTAAATAAACAATCCCATGCTTCTAGGGCTCCCTGAGCACTATATGAAGCATTAAATGAGGTTGTTATTAAAGTGGGCTCCAGCATTTCTGGTGATGAAGCTGAGAGTGTCCAGGCTGCAGGAGAATGAAAGCAGAAAAAATGTAATAAATGCCACTGGGCTTTAGCCACCAGTGGTACAGACCAGGCTTTGACCAGGGTAACAAAAATCAGTGTTCGCCTCACCTTCCCTATGAATAACATTTTTCCTTGTATTTATAGGAATTTCCTGTATTTCTCTTCATGCCTATTTATTCTCACCATGGTCACTGGACACCACTGAGAAGAGTCTGACTACACCTTCTTTATGCCCCCACACTGGGTGTTTATAAACATGGATGAGGTGTTTGCCCTTCCTGTGGGCAAAAATGTCTGTTCAGTTCAGAGTTCAGAAGAATGGAATGGGGAACTTGGCATCTGTGGAGTGGTTTTGTGTCAGTCAAAATGAAGATTTAGATAATTTCTCCCATGTTTGAATTACATCAGACTCTAGGAGATGATGCAGCTTCTCTGTCACTCTGAAAGGTAAAAGTGGTGGCAAGGATGAGAGTCCAGCCCTTCACCCAGTGTCTGGGCTGCTGCATTTATTCCATTTCTAGGACAGATGATGGGTTTCAAAAAGCAGTCTCCAAACCAGGAAAAGACAGAAAAAAAAAAAATAAAATCAGGTTCTGCTGTTTAACACAGATTTTACTGTTCTTCCAGCTTGGAAATCAGATTATTCATTTTTATCCAGCTCATGACACCTACCCTTGTTCAAGTCCAGGCATTAGGAGTTAAGTTGCATCCCTCCAAAAATTCTGCAGGTCCAGTCTTAGATCCTAAAATGGATAATAATGAGCAGCCCTGCAAATCCCCCTGGGCCAAGGCACAGACAGCAAACCCTCCTTTCACCAGCCCAGCACAAGGAACCACTTTGCAAATCCTACAAAGGCAATCTCCCAAAACCTTGCAGATGTACCTGGCTAAGATGTTTCTGTTGCTGCATGATAGAGTCAGTCTGAAAAACATGGCTTTTTCTTCATGCTCTCAGGACCTAACATTAACTAAGTTCTGCTCTTAACCCAACTGCTTCCTGCTTGACATTTATCTGTGGCTTTGGCTCGAAAAGTCAGTTTGCACCGTCTGTTCTGTTTTCCTGCAGGGAAATCACCATCTGTATTTGCCATTGTTTGATGATTAGCTACAAGTAGCACCAAACTCTGCTTTTTCAGGTGTTTGCTCTGGAGAGAGATTCACTTGTTTCAGTGGTTTGACCTATTATAGGTTGAAATTCTCATTAATCCAAAACTTTCTGGTTTAAAGAGCCTCTTTTGTCCCAGTGGTGATGGTTTTCAGCCATGGGGTACCACTGTCAGGAGTGACTGTGAAAATCACGTTGAGGTCCAAGGAGCTGGCAAAAGTCAAAGCCCAGACCACAAATCTCTGTTCACAAAAGATGCAATCCATTACCCTTGCCTCATATTTGTTAACTGCTCTTGGCACTGCAAAACATCAAAAACACACATGGAAATAAACAATAAGGGAATTCCATGCTGAGAAAAAAAAAATTTAAAGCTGTACTTCACTATAACACTCATGGCTGTCTTTAGTGTCTCTGCAGAAGAAGGAAGTAAAATATGCCTGGTGAAAGAAGGTCTTGCTCAAGAGAAATGCCTTGGAAAAATATTTTTTAAAAATTAAAAGCACCAAAGTAATAAGGATATTTTTTCCCTTTCCTGGCAGGAATCCCCTGACTATTAAGGAATTCTTCTTGGAAGAAGCTATTAAAATGTAATATAAGACACTTTTTCCACAGAAGCCACAAAATTTGCTGGCCAAGTTCTCCCTTGAAATAGTGAGAATTCTGTACTGGTGGAATAAGGAAAGATATCAGTGAATTGAAAAACAACTTTGTTAAATGTACAAAAAACAGTTTAGTGAGGTTATAACAAGAACTTCAGTGCATGTTAACATACTTACCAGGTTCTGCACTTACCAGCCATGGCCCAAGGATTTAGGAATGGGAAGCTTTTCAGCTCAGAACATGAACAGCAAGCCTCTCAAATCCAAGAGCAGGTTTAGACTGAGATCCAGAACTTCTTTTCAGAAGAAAACAAAGACTATTTACAGGAGCATGTAGTGATAGGACAACAGGGAATGGCTTTAAACTGGAATAAAATAGATTGAGATTGCTCATTAGAAAAAAAATATGCACTGTGAGGGTGGTGAGGCCCTGGCACAGGTTGTCCAGAGAAGCTGTGGCTGCTCCATCCCTGGAAGTGTTCAAGGCCAGGTTGGATGGGGCTTGGAGCAACCTGGGATAGTGGAAAGTGTCCCTCCCATGGCAGGGGTTGGAACTCAATGATCTTTGAGGTCCCTTCCAACCCAAACCACTCCATGTTTCTGTGAAGAATTGTCTCCACCTTGATGGGATAATTGGGTAAGGATTTGAGTCCTTCTCCACACGGTGAGAACTAAAGGTGGTTTTTTTTTTTTTTTGTCTATTGTTGCTTCAGCCATTGTTGTTTCTCTCTTCCCATTGTTTGCTTCTCCTTCTTTCCAGGGTCACCAAATCAGCTCAGAAAGAGACTTCTCATTTGCATACTCATTACTCAGGTGAATAGAAATGCAATGTACTGATGTTCAGGCAGCAGCTGACAGTTGTGCGCCAACACCCAGCAGTGCAGAGTCCTCAGCACCCTTTAAACACAGCACTCACCTTTAGGAATCTTAATTAATTCCTCTCCTGTTAATGTGCTGCATTCACCAGGCAGGTACCACCTGCTTACCTGGTGAACCTAGGGCTGTAGCAGCCTGAAAATTACCTCTGCACTGTGTTAATGAGGTGGAAGCATCCTGAATGAATCCTAAGCATGATCTCCTGTGAACACTGCCTGTGTCTTCACTCTCACCATTGCACTCCAACTCTTTGAGCCCTTTGAAATCCTTTGGTAAGTGACATGTGTCACTGTCATATTTTCTGGAAAAATCCCTTTGCCAGGATTTCTTCTCCTGGGAAGCTGAGAAGCCTCAGAGAGAAATTAAAACAATAATTATCTGATTGCTTTTCCCTGTTTTGCTGCTTTGGAATGTTGTCTGGAGATTGTTTATCCAACAGGTTTGATTGATTTCATGTGAATTATTTTGACTTAATGACCAATCACCATCCCACTGTGTTGGGACTCTGGAAGTGGTCACGAGTTTTCATTATCATTCCTGTTAAGCCTTCTGTCTGTATCCTTTCTCTGTTCTTTAGAATAGTTTTAGTACAGTATTCTTTATTATTATATAATATCATAAAATAATAAATTAGCCTTCTAAGAACATGGAGTCAGATTCTCAATTCCTCCTTCATCCTGTGGACCCCAAAACCACCACAGACATGCCTGCCCAGCACTGACAGCTGGGCAGAAAACCTCCTGGTGGTGCCAAGCCTTCTGCAGAAGCACCTGGAGGCCATGAAACATCCTCAAAAGCATCTAAAAGGCACGAGAGAGAGCTGTGTGTGGAGCCTGAAATATTCATTTACAGTCAACAAAGCACAGTCTTCATGGAACCATGCCGACCATATTTATATTAACAGACAAAATATGGGGTTTGATTTTACCTTGCATTTGTTTAGGTTTGCAAACTACAAACTGAAAGGACATGAGACAAAGTGATCAGAGGCATGAGGGATAATCAGAGGCATCTGGAATCCACAGCTTGACAACAAAAGACCCCACGGTGGGTTTGTCAAAACTGCCACTCTTGTAACACTTCTCAGTGCAACAGAAAATCAGAACACAGCAAAAAACAAATGAAAATAATAAAATGAAAAATATGGGTAAGCACATAAAGGAAATCTTTTTATAAAAAAGGAAATAGCATGAGATTTTATGTAATCTATTTTATTTTAATATCCAAATCTCGTCTGCCTGGAAAAGAACACGTCATCCCCATGGTTTATATTTCTCTAAGAGAAGTTATTAATCTGTTTAAATTGCCCCAGGCTGTAATTATCACCGTTTTCTGTGAAAGCAAAGACTGAAAATTTTTGATCTTTGGTATTATTTACTGAAGCTGTCCCTGACTCAGCAGCACCCTCATAATAAAAACTGTAATCAATATCTTATTATGGAGGGTTTTTTTTGAGGTAAGTTAGCTTTTATTCCACAGACACCTATACATTTTCTTGTTTGAGTGAGCCTTTTCTCACTGGCTACCTACTCCCTTTTCATTTAATCTCAAGTTAAATACCAGATCTCAGGATTTATTTTGAAAGGAAGCAAAACAAATGGAATTTTCAGATGAAGAGGAATGTCTGTACAGTGGAAGCAAGAGGAACCCAGGAGACCTGAATGCTCTCATCTGGCTGTGATTTGAGAGATCTGAGACTTCATTTCAAGCTGTAGTCGCCTCTTCTCTTCCAGCCATGGCTGTACTGTGAAAAACCCTTATAAACTCTCAAAAAATCAAAATCCAGAACAGACCTCTTGCTATCAAACTGGTTTTTCTGAGTCATTATTTTCAAAAATCATTTTTTCTTCCTTATTTTGTTAAAGCTGTAACGAAAGAACTGCAATGGGCAACACAAATGAATGACCAATATTTAGGTCTGAACCTGTAGGAAAATCAATAAATTTTTATTATTCTGGTTGCTGGGCAATAATGTTACAGTAAGGACAGTTCAAAATTTTCAAAGAAGTCTTTATCACAACTTTCATTTTAAAAAAAATGTGCAGTTTGAAACAGTCAACAAATCATGTTCATACTATTATGCAATGTGTTAAAATAATAGAAATTAAATTGGGAGTCTTCCAGCAGCAATGCAAGACTGAATTGAAATGTGATGGATGGTTCAGAGATAGGAAACTCATTGGAATAAAAGAGGTAAAAGGATGAAATGACAACAAGAAACTGTTCAGAACCACGAATGAGCTTGATGGAAAAAGAAAATGGGAAAAGTAGCAGTCTGAAATTGCAGAGCAGGAAGCATCTTTACTGTCATGTTGCTGCTGCCTCAATGTGATGTCCAGGTTCACTTGGCCTGTCAGTCTCTGGGTGTTTCTTTAAGGTCCCTGCATTTGGCCAGGGAAATCAAAGCAAAGAAATCAATGTGTTTATTTTGTACCCCATGATTATTTTCATGGACAGGACTGAGCCAGACCTGCTTTCCACCAATCTCCTGTTTCTAACTCTCTGCACCCAGGAGCCCCAAGGAAGCCAAATTCACCCTGGCACAGCACTCATGGGTGATACAGCACAAACTCATCTTTATCCTGCGCCAAAATTTCCTTCTTCTCCAAAGGCTTTTCCAAGGTTTCCCACATCACCAACTGAGCAGACAGATAAGTTCAGCCCCCACTTTCACTTCTCATTCCACTGCCAAGGTGAAGCAGTCAGGAGCTAAACCCTTCCCTGCCATACCCTCTACAAACTCACAACCCAATTGTTTATTGCTATAAGAGGTTTAAGACTTTTATAAATCTTCTTTTTTTTTCACAGGGGTAGATGGTATTTATGGAATGTTTAGGAGCTGTGGGGGGAAAGGGACAGAAAATTTATGCTAACCTTCCCATCCTGCAGTGTCCAGGACATTTTCAGTGTGTGGAAATGCTCAGCTCTTTGGGGGAAGGCGCTCTGAGGGATCTCAGTGCAGCAGCCAACATTTGCTTAACGTCCCATTAATATTTAAACAACAAATCTGTCAACAGATTAATTGGCACTGCCACTTTCCAGCAGTTTTATGGGCACTTCAAACCACCAGCAGTCTATTGCTAAAAAGAAGCATGTAGCATTTAAATATGTATGCATACAAGACAATACTGATATTAAGCACCCTGAAGAAAAAGCAGAATTGTAATCATGCTGTTCTTGTGCTGAATTCCCAATGCTTCCTGCTCTCTCTAGAGAAGTGTTGACAGAATGAGGTCATCAAAAATATTTAGGAATTACTTGGGCACTTTTTCCCATGGCAGAGAAGACATTGATGTCAAGGACCAAACATAAACTGGAACAAGCAAGGAGGGAGAGAAGATTTTAGATAATGTAAGAAGCCATTTTGTGGAATCATAGAATTATTAAGGTGGAAAAGACCTCTGAGATCATTGAGTCCAACAGTTAACTCAGCACCAGCCCTCTCTGGAGGCTCTCCTATCCCTTCCCCAGTTGCTACTGAGGGAACCTGGACAGTTTAGATTTCAACTGATGCTTAAAAGCTAAAGTTTGGTGAAGGGAACTTTACCTCTGGTATGGAGCACCACTCAAGCCTCATTTATTAAATTCAATGGTTTTCCCAGCTCTATTTTGACAGGCACATCACAGTTAATTACAGGAATTATTCAGTGAAGTGGGCATAGATTAATGCATGTGCTTGCTCAGATCCATGCCAATAGATCTGGGAGAAAATTTGCAAGAGTGACAGACACTACAGTGCATAATTCCCCTGCTTCACTCATTAGCCAAGCGTGTACCAGTTTCAGGAGCAGTGATCCAACCTTATTTGCTCTGCAGAGAGATAAAATCCACAAATGTGTGGGAAAGTGAGGAAAATGGGCACAGAGATAGAGACTGTAGCCCCTAATTGATCCTTCACAAAATGTATTTACTCTGTTTTTGTTCCCTGGTGGATTCATTAGCTCTCACTTAGCACCATTATTTGGTCAAATGCTCAGGGAGGAAATAAATTGAAGCAATTAATTCTAGGACTCATAAAATACTGGTTTATTTCCACCTTTTGACTATGCAAGCCATGAAAGCAGTTGCTCTTTGGAAGAGCAATAATTTTCCTCCTGGCCTCCAGAGGTTTTCTGGAAGAAACTCACACGAATGTGTGTCTGTGTGTGGGCACACTCATGGCAAATTTCATAACAATTTCATGGTGTCACTACCAGCAGCTTAGGAACAAAATACAATCAAGGCACTTGAAGTTTTCTGCCAACCCTCCAAGCTTTTTTCTGGAGCCTTTCTCACTGGCAGTGCAGATTAGAGGCATTAATCACACCCTCTTGTGCTCCATCAGATTTCCTTCCTCAGCCAGAGGGTGAGTGAATGAGACAGAGCTACATTTCATGTTTATAAAGACTCACAGCTCTTAATTTTACTTTTAATTTTAAGCAATCAAGTAATACTTGTGTTCATTCAGCAGCTGTTCTGTGCCTCTGTGGTGAAGCAGGTACCTGCCCATTTGGGAGCTCAGACCATATTTCTGCAACACTTAAACAAAAAGGATTTTGAGATTTACCACTGGGAAAACTTTTGAAAGTTTACCAACTTGCCCTACCAAGCCATCACTCCTTCTTTAATGACTTTTTTTCTGGCTGCATCTCAGGTCTATTTCTTCATCATGGATTTCTGTAATCAACATTTTACTTCAAACTTAACACAATTATTTTGCTTTACACATGGTGTTTGAACTGAAAACTGAATTTAAAAAAAAATCTATTTTTTGAGATATTTGCTGCTCACTTTTATTTCCTTTGCTAGGGTGTTATTGAACACACACTCCTTTATCCTGTAGAGCAATGTTCCAAGTACCAGTAGCTTCATTTGAGTTTGAACTTCAGAAATAGGCAATTTCTGAACTTCCAAGAGTCTTTGATACTCTTGAAGCTCATTAAAGTTGCTCCTGAATGCAACACTCCATTTTTGCAATTACTTTGCCAATTAATGTTAAAAAAAAAGGCCACTTATTAGTAAATCAGTGAGAGTCCATAACATGATTATTTGGAATAAGAGGCTATTCCTGGTTTTAACAAAGGACCTGCATCAACAGAGCTTTGATAAGATTTTGTTATATGGCTGCAAATAAACTGGCTCTGCACTGATGCCTGGAGAGGCTGCCTAGAACAGAGTCCAGGCACTGTTAAATGAATAAAACAGGTATTTATTACAAAGGCCTTTAAAAGACACACCTTGGGCAGTGCAAGAGCCTGGCCGTGGCTCCACCCAAGATGGATTCAGGGTCATGAATTTTCACACTTTTATAAGTTTTGGTCCGTTTACATATTGGGTTAATTGTCTAATTTCAGCTTCAGGTTATTTAGTCCCATCCTCCCAGTTTGCTCTCCTCAATTCTCTGTTGTTTGCACTTTTTGGGCCTGAAGCTACAACGGTGTCCTTGGTTCTGAGGCTGGAAAAGGATTGTTTTGTCTGACTAAGCTGTGAGGAGAACTTGCTAACACTTGATATGAACTTCAGAGTTATATACTAATGCACTACAGAATCTGGAAAATAGGAAAGCTAGAACTTAAGGAATCAGCACTGTGTCAATTATTTAGTGGCAAAAGAGACAAATTGTCTTGAAGAGCCCCCCCTTGGCTGGAAAGGTGGCATCATTGTTCCTTTGCCAGAGTCTTTCCAATGGAAGAGAGAAATATTATTTCCAGATAATATTTTATTTTTTTAAATTATTAGTAGTGGTGGTGGTGGTGGTGTTTAAGTTACCATTCCATTACAATTTTTCTTCCCTCTGCACATGAGGGAATGAGAACATCAATAATGTGGGGATTTTTGTCTTCAAGGAAAGATATCAATGTTTGATGAAGAGATATAATTCCAAGGAAACCCAAGCATGGTTATAATTAACACCTCCAAGTGTGTCCATTTTCATTTCTTTCTAAGCTGTGTTGCAGCTTTAAGTATTAGCAGAAGTCAGCCGAGAATTTACAGCTTGGAGGCTCAAATAGAAACAGCTTCTCCTAAACTGTACCAGAGCTTAAAATGCAATTATAAATCATGTATTTAATTACGCTGCAATCTCTCTGTATACACAGAATATTCCAGTTAGCATAATCAATATGAAAGACAGAGAAAGCAGCAGTGTGAACTCTGAAATCTCAGAGTTAATTTACCCAACATGAGCACCAAAGCCAAAACAGCACTCCTCAAATCTCAGTTGCAGCAACCAACTCCTGGAGAAGCATTTTGCCTTCAGAATACTTTTCACTTAGTTTTGAAATTTGTAGTTCAGAAATAAATGAGAGGAGATATTCTGTTTGCAGTCTCCATCCATGCAGATACTTGAAGCCCAACAGGACACAGTCCGCTGCAGTCTGCTTTCCCCAGACCTGCTTGAGGGGGTTGATCCATCCCTGTGTCATCCTTTGCATGACTCTGTGAAGTTAGGGATAGTTATCCCAGGACAACATAAGAAACAACTATCAGCCAAGAATAGTTTAATGGCTTATATTTCTAAGCACCTAAATTTTCTAACAACACCAAAAATGATTTAATGGCTTATATTTCTAAGCACCTAAATTTCCTAACAGCACCTGTCTCATACCAACACACAAGGTAAAGATCAGGAATCATGTTCTAAGAGAATGAGACCAATAAAACAATCTTAAATACCCTTAAGAAGAACTTTAGCAAAGAACAAACATATGCATCAAAATTCTTTTTAGGTTTTGGGGGTAATTCCAAAGAGATATTCAAAGGCAAATTTAGCAGAACTTGACAGATATTTCAGAATATTGCTTTACCAGGAAAGCAGTTATTCTAGTACAAACAGGTAGGACAAAGTAAGACAAAAAAATAGCAGTTAAATGACAAAAGAATTAACCTTAATTTACTCTAATTAACCTAAAGATTAATTGGTCTTTGCCACTATATTCTGCCACCACACTATGGTTTTTATAAGTTGTTTTTATTGGCCAATCCATCTTCAATTCGACTTTCCTTCTTAAGTCCTCATTACTATTCTACAGCTCAATAGCTTTTTTTCCCCCCACTGGACATGTTAAATGGGGGAAAAATAAAATGGATCAATATAGCAACTCAATTAATTCCTCATCTTAAATTCTAATAAAATCAATTTGCAGAAGTGTCGTATCGTTAAGCTTACATCATAATGCAGTAATTAGAAACAACTTTCATCTTGCTTGTTCCTTTGAAGATTTTAACGGCAATCAATTAAACATGCTTTGCTTCTCCTTTAAAGACTTCCAAAATGGAAATTGGATGGGAAGTTAAAGATAAGGTGGCTGATTGCACAGTCCTCCCATCCACCCCCATTTCAAATATTCCCCCCAAAATGTGCAGACTCACCATTAAAAAGTTAGCATGAGCATAGTAAGAGCAATAAGTTTTCAGTGAATAGATCATGTTCTAATAGAGTGCTGCAGCACTTTGGGATTTGCATATTTACCAAGCAGAAATTTTGGTGATGCTCACTGAGCTCAAATCTCTTTTCAGACGCCTTACATCTCTTACCCAGACACCTTTAGGAGTTTAGCTATTTTTTAATATAAAGGATGCAAAAAAAGCTTTTTTGTGCACCATTTAAATTAAAATGTTTCTGCAGGTTTTAGAGAGAAAAGGATAAATTTTACATGCCGTTTCATGAACAGTAATAACTGAATCTTAGCAGTGATTCCCCCCATACCAGGTGCTGCACAAAAAAAAAAAAAAAAAAAAAATTAAAGAGGACAGGCCCAAGTTGAATTTTTCTACAGTTTAAGCATAAACAACCAGGTACCTCCAGTAGTTTTTCTCATGCTAGGGATTTATGCCCAGGAGGAATTCACATTCACAAAGAAAACATGCACACCCAGTCAATGGCTGAACATCCAATTAGCTGCTTCTCTCTGACATCAGAGAAATCCAAACTCCTTAATTGCTTGTGTTCTGCCTTATTAAATTCCAACAGCATCTCTGCAGAAGTCAGAACTGCAAATGCTGGTCCTGGTGGAGTCCCAGCATGAACCCCACATCTTCACACCATCCTCCCCGTTTTTATCACCCCATGGTGCCTGCAATGGCACTCAAGGGGGTTTTTTTCAGGTTTCCTGAATTGTTCATAACTTGTGTATTAACACTTACACAAATTAGAGAATTACAGAAAGGTTTGGATTGGAAAAGGACCTTGAAGATTATCTCATTCCAACCTCCCTGCCAGGAGCAGGGACACTTTCTACTAAACCAGGTTGTTCAGAGCCCCATCCAAATTGACCTTTAACACTCCTGGGAATGGAGCATCCACAACTTCTCTGGAAAACCTGTGCCAGTGCCTCACCACCCTCACAGAGAAGATTTTTTCCAACTATCTGATCTAAACCTACTTTCCTTCAGTTTGAAGGCATTCTCCCTTGTCCTGTCACTCCATGCTCTTGTAGAAGTCCCTCTCCATCTTTCTTTTAGCTTCTTTCATCAGAAGGAGATCAGAGTAATTGCAATTGAGATCATCACAGCACAATAGAAGGTTTGGATTAAGTCCAAACCATGAATACCATTTATTCTCCAGGTCTCTCCATTGTCTTTTGTTATTTTTTTTCATTCATTTAACTATCTGTCCTTTCTACAGTCAAAGAAAAGACTAACATTTAAGTAAAAAGCTCTTCCAAGAATTGAACAACTTGTTCTTTAGTCAATGTCATTGGAATTTTATAGATAAAACTATTTCTGGATATGTCAGTAAAAGAGACCTCATTGTGCCAACATTTGCAGTCAGTCTGAGTATTGATGAAAATATGAAATGGTATAATTAGAGTTCATTGTTATAATTAGAGTTCATCACTCTTTAGTTCATTAAAAGTTAGCATTTTGCTGAAAATGTAAGATCAGCTTTTGTTGAACAGTTTTTAAAATTCTTCCTTGGATGTCTTATGAAATATTAGTATGTGAAAGCAATCCTATGCTTAACTTTTCCTGAACTTTCTTATGCTTTGAATAGAAAGTGCAGAAAAAGTTAGGAAACTCCTTTAAGAGGGATGTAATGCAGTCATAGCTGGAGAAAAAAAATTAAAAGGAGGAACAAGAGTCAAAGGAAAAAGGACAAACCAAAAGTGGAAGAGAGGAAAATTTATTTTTTTTTTTAATGACACCTCAGAGAAAGCACCTCAGATTAATAATTATTGATTTACAACATTTCTAAATAAAATTACATTCTTCAGTCAAAACCTTGTGTGATTTGAGTTCATCTCATCAAAAGGTCTAAAGGTCTGCACCTGAACTAGAAATGGATGTGCTTTTGGAGTCAATGAAAAAAATAATAGTTCATCTTGGAGTATAATTCAGATGTTAGAAATCAGTCAGATGGATAATGTCTGTTCCTCTGCAGTGCCTGCAAGGTGAGCCTGGTGTTCCCAACACTGAGCAAGGCACCACCTAATGGATTTTCGGGCTGGATTTTCAGCCCTGTCAATGTCACAGGAAATCTTGTTTAGAAGGAAAAGAGGCACAGGGTCAAACATCCAAGAACCCAGGCAGGTGGAAACTGTGACAGGATGGATTTGATGGGTTTGTGAAAATCACAGAATCACAGAATGGTTCGGGCTGGAGTGGATCTCAAAACTCATCTCATTCCATGGGCAGGGACACCTTCCACTATCCCAGCTTGCTCCAAGCCCCATCCAACCTGGATTTGGGCACTCCCAGGCATGGGGCAGCCACAGTTTCTCTGGGCAACACCTCAGAGGTTTCCATGGCTGCATAACAGCACAACTGAAACCATCCTCAGGTCACTCTTCAAAAACTGGAATTGGCAATAACTTAACCTGGACTTCACTTGGAGTTTATCAACACTCCGAGTTTTTGCAGCAAAAGATCAAATGGTTGAATAATCACTTTTTACATTGCTCAAATGGTCTTTGCACTCAAGAGAACATTGTGCTTTTACTTTATAAAATTGCTCCAGACATCCACAGGTTTAAAGGAAAGCATGTTAAAGAAGGGTGATTTAAATGTCTGACAAACTAATTCCACATCAGTGTCAATGCCTGAACTTGACTTTGAACAGGTTATCAGAACTGAGACATTCTGAAAACAGTGAGACACTCGTGGATGTTTCACAGAAAGCCTCAGCAGCTGCATCCCCTAGGCCACTGTCAGTGCTGCTGCTGGGTTAAATAAAGATACAAGGGCACTGGTAATTGGAGTCTGGTAAAACAGAGGTCTAAGAGAACTCCCACACACCTCTAGAGAGATCAGCACTGCTTTTAAAATTATCAACCCACGGCAAGTCCATCACTGAGTTTGTATTTTCAAGACAGAGGACAGGGAGCTGCTAGCTCAGAAAGTTTGCTGGAAAAAAATTAAACTGAACTGGTTTCCATTAACCCTGGCCCTGGATCTGTCCTCAGGGACAGCAATCACAGGATGTATTTGTCAGCTACAAAGCTCTGGAGAAACTGTTGCCTTACAGACATCAGATCACAGTTCAGGAGTTGGATGTACAGACCCAAACCTCACAAACAGCTCCCTGGCAGAGCAATAAATCCCATTTAAACTTGTCCAGAGCAGTGAGCTGGGTGTGAATTCACTCACAAAACAACTTTGTAGGTCCTTTCTTACAAACCCTTCCCACAGCTCTGCCTTGGAAATGCTTTTTTTTGGCCAGCAAATAGCTGTGGATGCCATCCCTGGAAGTGTTCAAAGCCAAGCTGGAAGGGCTTGGAGCAACCTGGTCTAGTGGAAGGTGTCCCTGCCCATGGCAGGGGGTTGGAACTGGGTCATCTTTAAGGTCCTTTCCAGCACAAATTGCTCTGTTGTTTTATGATTATTCAGTGTTTTATTCATCTATTCAAGAAGTGTAATCCAAGCAACTGTAATGGTATCATGAGTCATTGCAGATGCTGGGAGAGAAGTTAGGATAAGGTTGAGTCAAATCATTGAGCCAAAAACACCTGAGCAATGCTCTCCTTACAAATACCCATAGAATATTCACCAAAGTCAGAATTCATACAAACATCCCATGAGAACTTTGTGTTGGGGCTCCTGAGATGATAAAGGCTGTCCTTTTATTGTGCTCTAGAGACAAATCAAGCATGAAGGAAAGATTATTTGATACTAGAAAGAAAGGCCAGTAGTTCTGTTCTTGCTGTGTGATTTAAATGCTGATGGAGTGTCCCAGTACTCTGCTAATCTGTTCCATTCCCAACCAAGTATCTAAGATTTCACTAATAAAGTGCAACACATCTTCTACCGTTCCTTAGCAGCATAAGGCTTCCCAGATTTTGGAACAGAAGTTTTACAGACTATTAACTGTCTAATTCCTAAAAGTCCCCCAGGTGTTATTTTGCAATATTAACCTAAAGGAATATGACAATCTCTGATTAGAAGATGAATTTTCATGTAATGACCAGATAAAAGTCTTAATTTAAAAACTTTCTATAAAAGGTCTTTTTGACTGATCCTCTTTTTAGATAAACATGCAAGTCTCTTAAAGAAGATCACATCACATAACTACATCAGCTACTTATAGCCACAGCTGGAATCTGGTCTTTCTGCAGAAGCAACAATACCAACAAAACAGAAAAACTAAAAAACATTAAAAAAAAAAAAAAAAGGAATGGATTGCTTAAGAGAGACACAGGAAATTCTCAAAGAATTTAATTTTACCAAAAAATAGGAAAAGAAAGCAAAAGCCTACAGAAATCCTTTAAATGGGGAAGCTGCAAAATTTCCATCAGTAGAGATATTTAAGGAAAGGTTAGACTGGCATGGTTTGAACTGAAGTCAGTACCCTCTGGAGGAAATGGCTTGACCAAAAATCTTTTTTAGCCCAGCATTATTTACATCATTCTCCCCCTCTTTAGCTCTTCTATGCTAATTACAAAAGCTGAAGCTGCACAATGGGAATTTTGCATGCCTGATTTTGAGCAGAGCAAGGGATTTCTCCATGTCAGACCTGCAGGAACCAGCAGAGTGTGTTTTCTGTGGCTTCATTTTCTGTTTCCAGTGCCCAGATCCTCAAGCTGTTCTGGGCTGGGTGACTGCCACTCCCACAGCCTGGACAGGTGGCTGCACCTTAACCCTTGGGTCACCCAAAATTTCTTCTCTGTACCCAGAAACTTCTGATTCAGATGCCACAGAGGCACCTCCCTATATGGAAATGAGTTGCATGCAGGCTGTAAAATGAGATTTTTCCTCTGCTCTTCATGTAAGAGTTCAGGGATAAAGATCAGGTTTCAATTTTTTTTTAAAACAAAGTGGATCAAGTTCTTTGCGTTATTTTCTGCACATGGAGGAATTCTAGTGTCAGGGAATGGCCTAAACAACAACCAGACAGAGAGCAACAAACTTTAAAAATGTTAAATATTATAAATGGCTTTAATTTATGTGTCCTGTACTGCTATTCATCAAGCAGCATCTCTTTCTCCTTTCTCCTACCCCTGAAGCTACTCCATAGTTAAGAAGGGGTCACATGGTTGTCCATGTTTACTGAGTTAGATCCTGACCTGAGACATTTACACTCAAAACCAGGTGTGCAGTGACTTTCAAGTGTTTAATCATGTCCTAAATTCAAAAATAATACTGTGCTCAAGCTCCTTGTTCTTATCAGGGGTGGCCTGTAAACATCCCACTTCACCTTTAACATGGTCTATTTAGAAATTAAACCATCTTAAGCAACTGTTCATCAGTATTGTTGTTGCTAATATTATCTCTTCCTTTTTATGAAATCATGTTTGTGCATAATTTTCATGCTTATGAAGCCTTGGTAGACCTTTACATGGATTTGGCTGAGGCTAAGCAGCACAAGTGGCTTTATCTGTCCCTAGTGGGCAGTTTTCCTCCTTTACTTTCCCACCTTCTCTCTCACTGGTTTCAGATGCTGTTCCATGCTCCTTATTCCCAAGACTGAGAGCTCTGCTATTTTTTATTCCTCCAGATCCCCACCAAACAGAGTCCTGACCCTCTCCTGAGAATCCCTGGTGCTGCAGTGATGCAAATTCCTCACACAAGGCTCAAGAGCTCCTCTCCTGCCAGGCAGCTTTGCATTAGCATTCATCATTTCCAGGAGTGCTTCAGTACAGCAGGAAAAGCTTGGGGATGAGAAACAGGCACAGAAAAAGCTCTGAAATGTGGAGGGCACAAGCTGCTGCCCAGCAGGGTTTGCTGGAGGCATCTCAGCTGGGAGCTCTGCTCACCCACCCTCAAACTCCCAGGCTGCTTTCAGAGCCTGGTCTCCAAACCTTTGCCCATCTGAGGACTGGCCCAGCCTCTGTGGCAGTGGCCATTTCTGCTCAGGAAAAAAAGAAATTCAGCTGGGAAAGAACATACTCAGAGTGGGAAGTGATCCTTGGACGTGTTTAAAAGGTGGGTGTGGATGAGGCACTTGGGACCATGGCTGAGTGGTGGGCCTGGCAGTGCTGGGTTAACAGCTGAACTTGATGGTTTTAGAGGTCTTTTACAGCCTAAATGATCCTATGGTCCACTTTTTTCCCAAAGAAAACATCTGTGAAGTGTCTGTCCCTGGGGCTGTGATGTGCCTAGTGGCAATCAGGACTTCAGGAGGGTCTGGAGTTTTCCCAAAATTGCAAAATATTAAGTAGAATATAGTCAAAACATGACCCATCTTTCCTGCTGCCACCATGCTTGTGTCACCATGCTCTCCTGAGGCTTGCCTTACAGAGCTTGGGGATAAAATGGGAAGCTGTTATGGAGCTGTTTCATAATTATTTATATATCATTCAACACATAGAGATTAGGGAAAATATAGATTTTTTTGTCAGTGTCTGCCTCACAAACCAAAACAGCCACAGGAATTTTGCTGCTTCCCAAGATGACAGGAAAAATCAGAGACATCTCATTGTGCATGAGTCCGTTCTACTGTACATTTCAATTACTCTTGTCATTGAAAACATCTTGTCATGCATTTACAAAAGATTTAACATCACTGCTTGCCCGACCCCAAATTTCTCTTTCCTATCTTTAATCAGTACAGCTGGCAGAGACAGTCTTGATTATTTTCCATAAGATCTGATATTGATTTGAACAAAATGCCTGTCTGAGGAGGAGCTGAATTCAGAGAGTGAAAATCAGTACCAGATAGGAATTACATCCCTTTTCTACTGCACATGGAAAGGTGCAGAGAAGGAGGTTGAAACAGTGGAGGAATCAGAAGAACAAAATTTGTATTTTTCTCCAGTACAGAGACTAAAACCCTGTGCAGTTTCCAGAGACATTCAATCTCATCTTTCAAAACACCTTTGCCAGGAAAAAAAAGTTCTATTTAAAGAAGAGAGAGGTAATTACACTAAATTGTGCAGAGGTAAATGAGATTCAGTCATGCATGAGGGTCTTAGGAGGAGAAAATGGGGCAGATTCTGTGGTTTCCATGGGATTAGTCATCCTGTCAATCAATTTGATCTGAAAAGCTGGGCTGAGCAGTCTTTCTGGCTTTTACTATTATAGCATCAGGAAATTGCAGTGACTTGAGAGGCTATCCACAAACCAAAAAACACTTTTACACTTCACAGATACTTTTGCAGCCTTTCAACAAAATTTAGGGATTTAAAGTGCCTGCCTTTTGGTGTGCTGTACATTTTCTGAATTTTGTTGTAAGTGCCGCCAATTGATTAAATGAGCTGCTTTTATTTATTTTTGTCTTCAAGCTCTGCCTTTTTACCACCACCACTACCTGCAATTTTTTGAGAGTTAAGGTAGGAAAGTGAAGACATCTTCTCTGTGACTTGCAGTTTGTGATCCAGAGGGGGATGGAACACGAATGGATCCCCTGAGAAGCAGAGAATGAGGGATTGTGCTGTACTACAGCAAGTAGAAGAAAACATCATAAAGGATAAGGAAGCCATAAAATGACCAAATTCATGTGCAACAGTAAAGGGTTATTGAAGGCAGTGCTGGTGGGACAGTAGAGACAGGAACCAGAGGAGTGGAAGGGTTATTTTTTCTGAGTGCTTACCTCTTGTCCAGGCTGTTATTTTCTTTAAATGAATCCATGTGTAAACAAATAGATCCCTAAATCTTTAATTTGAGTAGGAGGGGGTTCTGATCTCTGTGCATGTGCAAACACAAGCACATGGATTAACCATTTTATTCCAGGCACTGTTGAGGCATCAGAATGAGGTGAACAAGTGAGGAAAGAGTAGAGGAGCTCCTGACAGCAGAAGAGCCCATAGTCCTTCTTTGGACAGAGCTGTAACACAGAGAACTGTGGAAACTCTTTAGGAAATTCAAGGGCAGGCCTGAGCAAAATCTCTGCCTCTCATATTTCCAGATAGCTGGAAGTCAATTGAAATAACCTTTCAGGGTCAGTTTACATACCTCCAGGAATACAAAAATTGCTGAATTTGTGAGAGCTGAAACACTTGCATGAACCTGGAGAGATACAGGATCTCAGCAAACATAAGCAGGGGAGAACCCTGTGACCTTGGCTCTGGAATTTGCCTCTGGAGAACACCTTGGGAGAGGTGCAAGACATTTTACTCTGTGATTTCCTCTGCCAGCCAGGCCTGAGTGAAAAAATCTAGCTGGTGTCCTAGAATCATGCCAGGCATCTCCCCATCCAAACCTCATAAAATCTCAGATGGGCATCAGGACAGATTTTCTCTGCATGTTACTACAGCTGGACCCTTTTCTTGTCTCCTTGTCTGCATGTGGCTGGGCTCAGATGAGTAATTCAGGCTCTCTTCTGTCTATCTGCAAAGCTTTCTGCATCACAGCCTTTGCCTGGTCTTTGAAGCTGCTGAATTTAAGCAAGAGCTGCTGTTTTTTCAAGCTCTCTTGTGTCTATTACCTCTCTGCAGGTTCACAGCTCTCAGACTCCCCTGGACCTTTATTGCAAAAACAAAGACCAGTCCCTGTGACTTTCATCCATGGCACTCTGCAAACGAAGGCAAATGTGTTACATGAAAACAGATTTGTTTTTTGTCCCTGGAAACCTGAAAAGGGGAAAAAAGATCTAATTAAGAGTAAGGTGAAGTTATTTTCATTCCTTTTTTTTTAAGCTTAATGAAGCCCATGGGAAAGAGGAACTACAGAAATACAAAGTGAGCAACCTACTTTAGTGGAAGCTGTCTCTGACCACAACAGGAGGTTGGAACTAGATGAGCTTTAATGGCCCTTCCATCTCAAACCATTCTATGATTCTACAACAGCTCAGTCATGAGTGAATGCAACGCTACCAGAAAAGAGAAATGAGACACAGGTCTGAGTTACTGCATCTCCACAGGCTGTAGGTCTCCACTGACAAAAGAATGGAGGAGGTTTACATTGACACAATTCTCCTCACTTGCTATATGTCAAAAGAAGTTCCTGTGAGTGATAACCTGTGCAGCCAGTGCAGGTTATCACTTTGCCTTGGTAGCTCCACTTCCTCAGGGAGCCTCTGGGATGACCATTTTAACAAACTATTTAAAATACTGAAATACAATGAAATTTGGCTCTAAGGTAATATCCTGAAAGCCATATCAAAATTATATAACAAGCCCACTGTCTACTTTTTTATTTCTCTTAAGGACCAGTGGGAACCCAACAGAAAACTATGGTGCAAAAAGGCCTGTCTGGATGCTGCTGGTACTGCAGGTTTTTTCCCCATAATTTGTTCTGTCTTCCTGACAGACTGCAAATGCTCTCTGCCTTTCTCAGAGCCTTAATGCATCACATATCTGCAGCAGCAGAGTTTCCCTGGGATAGGTCCCTTTGCTTGGCTGTGCAGTTCAGGTTGGAGATTGTTTTAGATTAATGGAGCCTGTCACTTCTACAGTAACAGCTGTTACTCACAAAATTGGACATTTTCCAGCTAACCACTGCTCTGAACAGAAGAGTAAATAGAGACCACTTAGCAGAGGCAAGAAGCTCAGCACTGCTGGAGGATCAGGACTGTCACAGGTGACAGGTGTCCTCCGAGTGTGGAGTAAGGTCAGGCAGTAGCAGAGTCCCCCCATCTGCTGCTTCTCCACCACTAATTGTCAGCCTTATGCTTTACATTGGTGATTGCTTCGGGTTAAATCAAGCCCTGATGTCTCTTGTCTGGTATAAGCCTGCAGAAAAGAGAACAGAAATTTTTGAAAGATATTTTCAAGCTGTTTATCCAAGCAGCCAGACACTGGAGGAGCTCACCTAGGGAAAAGGTGTAAGCCCTCCCTAAAAGAGCTTTCAAAAATAGGTTCAATGAGCTGCTGTAAGGTGACAAATGTTTGTTACCATTTCCATGGAACAAGGAGACAGCTTCAATATTCCTCTGTTTCTTGTGAAACACTGAGCTGCTAAAAGTTGCTGAACTGCCCTGCTAAAAAACACAGATATATTGAAATGGTTAAAAAATCAGTGGTCCAGCCATATGCTCATCTGAGTAGATTATGTTTGAATAATCACAAAAAAAAAATCATTAAGCCATTTAATTATGTAATGGATTTTGTTGGAAGGGACCTTGAAGATAGTTCCAAACTCCTGACATGGACAGGGACACCTTCCACTAGACCAAGTTGTCCCAAGCCTCTTCCAACCTGGCCTCAAACACCTCAGGGGTGGGGCATGTACATAATAATAGCAATAAAATAATAATAAATAATAATAAAAAATATTCTTTCAATATCAATATGAGGGTCTAGAACTGACCTGATGTGAAAGACATTACTCACTTTACACCATTTTCTGTCAGGCACATCACAGCAAAGCAACTCTGGAAACATTCCCCAAGAAAGCCCAGAGATGAGAGCTGATGGCAGTGCTCTTGTTCCAGCACAAACAATTAATTTGCGGCTGAAATTGCCAACTGAGGAACCATGCCCAGAATCCCAGGATCACCTCATTCCAATCCCATGCCTTTGGCAGGGACACCTTCCACTAAACCAGGTGCTCAGAGCCACATCCAGCCTGGCCTTGAGCTTCCAGGGATGGGGCAGCCACAGCTTTTTCGGGCAACCTGTGCCAGGGCCTCACCACTCTCACAGTAAAAAATTTCTTCCTAATATTCAATCTGAACCTGCCCTCCTTCATCTCAAGGCCATTTTCCCCTGCCCTCTCACTACCCTTGCCAAAAGTTGCTCTCCACCTTCCTTTATGTACTCCCAATATCCCAAAATATCAGTGCATACTACAGAGCCCATCCCTGGCCAAGAGCTTGTCTCAATCACATCAACTATTATCATGTCCTTCATAAAAAGAAATTAGAAGAACATGAGAAGAAATATCTATGAGTTCTATTTTAAAAGGACACAGTACCCTCAAGCAATGTTCAGGTCTGGGCTTTGTTTTTAAAAGTATTGAATGAAAGGCAGTGCCTGTGGGAAAGGGAATGCTGATGCATTTTTTATTTATCAGACAATGTAGCGCTTTAAAAAAGCATTATTCTCATATCTATTATATATCTAACTTCTGGATAAGGTCCAGCAAATGCATAGAATTTCATCATCATAATTTTTGGTATCTTTTCTGTTGAGTAGTGAGGCATGACCAAAATGTCCCTAAAATCTGATACTAATTTCAAAATGTTGATGCTGACAGAATTTTCTCTCAGGTTTGCCTGAGATAAACACCCCAGAAGGCTGCTGGCATCTGATCTTCAAGGCACTCCCTGGCAAACAAACCTCTTTCTCTCATGAGGGTTTGTTTGAGTGCCTCCCAAGAAAGGTCAGAACTGATGTGTGAAGGGTGCACCCACATCACACACCCAGGGAGTGACCTGCTGTGCTTCCTCAGCTCCCTGCCTGCCGGTGCCAGAGCTCTGTTCCCTCACAGAGCACATTCCCTTCTGCTTTATTAGCTGAAACTCAGCCCTGTGTGAAACACAAAGAAATTAACTACCAGGCCTTTCTTTTCCCTCTCCTTTTTCGGTGCCTGTACTCTCATGCCGGATAATTTAGAGAGGAAAATGTGCTGTGAGCAAAGGGAGCAAAATGAATGATTCTCCTTTCACTTAAGATCACTTCCAATTTCTCAATTTAAACTGCATTTGCATTGAGCATTTCAGTGCAACCTCACAGGCACAAACAGGAGAGCCCCCCCCAAGACTCCTGCTCTATCATCACCATCCCCTCAATCAGAGATCAGCTTATCACTTGCTGGAAACATGTTGGTTTTATGACTTTTTTGTGACCAACCATACTCTTTAGAGATCTTTATATCAAGCTATAGGCAGTGTCTTACACATAAATGTGTGGGTGGCAGTAAGATCTCCAGAGCCATAAGGAAAGCAACATAACAGACACTGCAGATGGAAATTCCTGTTATATCCACATCCCAGAAAATCTCTGATGCACCATCCACAGAGCTGTTTCCCAAATGAAAAGACCTTGGCAATTGCTTCTGCTGCCAGGTAAAGGAAAATGAGGCAATGTCAGGCTGGAAAAGGCCATGGCAGCCTGATAATTCTGCCACAGAGCAGAGAGAGACAGCAAGGAGCAATCTGCCCTTCTTGCTGTCTCTGTCCTGCTGGTCCTGTGCTGCAATGGTGAGTGATGATTCCACACTGGTATCCACACATTTGCTCCTGTTTCACTGTGTGATGACAAGCAGCTCTGGGGAAGAGTGGGAGAAGGGAGCAGCATGGGCAGGAAATGAGGGAGGAGGATTTGGAGAGGGGAAGAATGCTAATGTGCAGCTGGAGACGGATGTGGTCATAGTAAAACAATGACAGAGTGAAAAGAAAAATAACAACAAGAGGAGGGGGAAAATCCAAAGCTCCAATGCTTTCATTATTTAACCAAAGAGTCCTGAGGACACTGAAAGCAATGTTCTTGTCAGGTCAGTGTCCATAGGACCCCTTTAATAAAGCCCATCAGCAGCATTGCCATCTGCCCCGTTTCCACTGAATGTGTCATCAGAACTTTAAATCATTTTAAACTTGCAGCCTCTGCAGGGACCTGCTGTCTGTGGGTCTCACTGATGGCTTGAGCACAGTGAAGACAGAGGTGACGCTGAGCTTGCTCCATCCATAGGTACTTCCATGCCTTCATCTTTCTGCCTCTCAATCCCTTCCTTCCTCTGTCCCTCCACCCCTTTGTCCCTCCCAGGGAGAGCAATAGGGACAAGGCTTGGCTGGGTCTGCCCTTCTGTTGCGACTTGTTGGAGGAACACATCCCTTCCTGAGTCCCATCAGACACTTCTCCCACTGCTGCACTTTATTCTCTAATGGGGATAAGACAGAGAAAGAGAATAAGAATGGGCTTCAAATTCTCCCATGGAGCAAGTTCAAAGCAAACCCAAGAGAGTTCATCATGAAGGTGGGGAGCTCTTCACCACAAGATGCTGTAAGTGCTGAGAAGTGGTGAGTTTTCAGGGCTATGTGCATGCCAAGAGAGCCCCCAGTTTTACAAAATACATAGAAACCACTCCAGCTCAGGAAGTCTCTGAACACCAAGTGGTTGGATGCCAGAAGAATAATTCACTGAAATATGTTTACCTTGCTCTTATACATGGTGTCACCCTGGGCACTGCCAGAGACAGGACATGAGGCCACAAAGCCAAAACAGCCTCTTTTATGTTCTGTCATCCCAGGACCTGTTCCATACTTCATGGAAGCAATATCTCCCCTTCAGTAAACAAACAACCCTTCCCTCCAACAGGCAGCTTTTGGTTTTTAAATATGATCAATACCATCCCAGCCCCTGACCTTTAATATCAGTGTTATGCCAGGCCCTCAAACTCTGCTTCCCAAACTGACCCCATAATTCCAGCACCATTTCAATCATTTGCAGTCTCCAGGGACTGTGACACCAGCTCTGTATTAATCCAATAATGTTTTACTCCTTCTGCCTCAGCCCCCCCACCAAGAATCTCAGATTCCCAAAGTCAGGTTTGGAAGATGGAAGGAAGGTGTAAAAGCAGAGAGGTGATTTGGGAAAGGAAGGGTAAGTTAAATAAATCCACAAAACCAGCAAGATGTCTTCTTTTCTGCTACTTTTCCTTTTACTTTTACTCCTAGCTTACACTTTTTTTCCCTAGTCACCAGTGCCAACAAATCCTCAGATAAGATGCCTTTAAAGATTTTTTTGCTTGATAAAATGCTATTTTTGTTGTGAGGTTTGATGAGCACCTAAAAAATCTCTTGTACCCCTGTCAAAGACAGAAATCTATCTAAGGAAGAGGTCTTTTCTTAGGAAACAGCAAAAGCTCAGTCCAAAATATGTCTATCACACATAATTGCTTCCAATAACTTGGACTGTCTTAGTCTTGGCAGTTGTTGGGCAAAAGCATCTTGTGTAAAGGGAAAAAGCACAATATTTACAGGTTGGCTTAGGGCATCTCATTTAACAGTTCACAAACTATTCGGGTTTCGCTTGCCCACAGATTTACCCCCCACTTCCTCAGACAAGCGTGTCTGCAGGCAATACATGCACCAAGATTGACCAAATACCATTGACTCAATTCTCACGCCAGAAGGGAGGTGTAATATACACCCAGTACCCATTCAAGCACAGAAATTTCATCAGTCCCACCCTGGGGTTGAAGCATCTTCCTGCAGACTCGTAAGAAATTGTTTACTTTGATGACAAACATCACCATAGCAGCCAATCTGCCTTTTCATGCAGCATTGCTGGGCATGGCTCCTTTTTTCATTTTGTGAAAATGTCTCTTTATTAGGTTTCTGTGATCCTGAAACTCCACCAGGGTAGTGTGTGTGTTGGGAGAGACCAGGGGACAGGTAGGCCACCCTGATTAATAGGAAAATGATGAATTGTGTCCATGACCTGAGTCATTATTTGTGTTTTTTTCACCTCGATCTCAGCAGAGCAGACACTGGGTCAGGGCACTGCCAAGTCACAGGGCTCTGAGAGATCCCCTTTCACATTCAGAAACAGTGGTTCTTTTTTATTTGTGTCACATTTCAGGGCTCTGTGCTGTTTTCCCTATGGCAGGAGAAGGAGGTGAGACCCTGCTGGCAGAGGTAAGATCACACACAGGTCCATGCTCAGAATATTTATTTAACAGGACAAGAGTGAGGAGAGGCAGTATAGGACATGCAGATCAAGTATCATCCACAGAGGTTGCAGAGGTTGTCATCACAAGCTTGACAATGTGTTTAACAGCTTTCCTGGCATGCTCTGAATACAGAAGCATCCCTGTTCTGCATCCAAGCCTTTGGCCACTGTGATCTGCGCTGGAAAAGTAAGAACCACTCAGGCTTTGGCACTGATTTATCACTGACTGGACTACTTCCATCTTGGAGTAAATTTCAAGCCCTTCAAGGAGGTCTTTCCCAGGCAATATGTAAATATCATTTGAGGAGCAGCACAAGCCAGGGACTGCTCCCAAAGGGCAGAACAAATTGCCCTTACAAAGTAAGGATGTTTAATCACACACATGCCAACCTGCCATGTCCTCTGGACCAAGGAATGGACTTTGCCCCTTATTTGTCCATAAAACATTGTCATAGAAACCAGACTCCAGACACAGCTGAATTTATTTGGGGATGAATATTATAGCCCAGTGGTATTTTGGAAATAAAATTAAGACCAAAAAAACCATAAGCAGATCTTCTTCCTCCATACCTCTAAAGACTTTTGTCCACTGTAGCAAACTGCAAAGAGACAGCTGCTCATCTGTGATCACTGAAGGCCACCCCTCCCCAAATATATCTTCCAACTGGAATTAGGACCATGACAGGAACTTGAGATAAGATAAAGAGAATAACTATTGTCCAGTCATCCCAGGTCTGGGGAGAAGAATGTGTCCACTACTGATACTGGAATAGACACTGGAATGCTGATGGTTCAAACATTCAGGGGGAAGCTGCTGATGTGCAAAAAACCTGCCCAGGTGCTCACCTCAGGCTACAGTTGGTGTTGAACAAGATAAGGAAAGAGGCAAACCAACATCCAGCTGAAACTACCTACCTCAAGGGAGGTACCTGGGCATTCCCACCTGAATCTGAGTGGATGTAAATCCAATAGAGTTGGTGTTCCTGGGATTTCTCCCAACACTTGATGAGTCTGGTCTGTGATCATCACTTTGATCAACAGACACTGAGATTGCAACAACCGAGCTTTATTGTGAGCCCTACAGGTGGTGAGATCTTTCTACTTCTATCTTATATGTCTGTGTAAGTGGTATCTCTATGCTTTTATATTGTCATTTTATTATAAATAGCAACAAAAATGGGTCCATACCCATTTTTCTGTGCAGACAAATTGTTCTACAATAAACCCTACGTGTGTATATTTGCAAAAACTGATCATTCCGTGTCTTTCACTCTAATTTTTCCCAAGGGATTTATAAAGGACCTGGGTTATCCTGGCCTTCTAGGCAGGTCATAACATGTGTCCAACACTTCTACAGATATCCAGTGTTTTCTTTCTGTGCTCCTTCTGCTGCACAAGCAAGCAGAATAAAAACTTAGGATAACAACTGTTCACTAATTACATGCCATGGATTTAGCTAGTTTTGTGAGATATCACTGCTTTCTAGAGAGAAAAAAATGTTGGACTTATTTGGCTTTATGTTTATATCTTCATTGAAATTTTAATTTTCCAAATGAAATCCAGCCAGTGGACACTCTGGTTTCTACAGGGTTTTGAGTCCAGGAGGGAACAGAGATTTCAGTACACTCCCTCTGTTTCACTGCAGTGGCTGGAATTAAACTCCTGAGTTCTTCAAATGGAAGGCTCTGGGATATTCAAAGGATAACTGCTTCATCAGGAACAATCACTTATATTAATTAATTAGAGCTTTAGTCCATGGAACTCCAATATGGAAAAGAAGGAAATCCAGCCTGGGAAGAATTAGTGACTCTGACAAGGTCAGTCCTGGGCTCCAGCCTTTGCTGGAGGGTTGCAGTGCCTGTGGGCAGTACAAGAAAGGGACCAAGAGAATGGGAATACTGACTTTGTCAACAAAAAAAAATCATGTCTCCTGATTTCTTTATCAAGGCAGAGATTTCTTTTGAACAGGTCAATACAGTCCTGCTCTGACTTTCTTGTACGTGTGAAGATGGGCTTTGTACCACTGCTGTAAATTTTCTGAGATGAGGTACATCATTAAGTTACATGGAGCCCTGTGAGTCAGGCAGCTCTCTCCATCAAGCAACTTTCCAGCCAAGGAGCAAGAGCAGGAAAATCCATTGGCACATGTCTCTTCAACCAGATCTGTGGGGTTTTTGTCATCTTTGCCTGTATTCAGATATTTACACCTGCCTAACACAATGCAGGAGCAGTTGCACTGACCACACTTCAGTGGAATGACTCACACACTTGTTCCTGCAAGGCTGGGATTTGCTTAGTAGGAATTTTTGATTTTTCAATGTCCATATTCATCTAATAAATTAGACATTTCTGAACAGTGTTTAATTGTAGATCAAGCTTCCAAAAATGTGTATTAATAAAATAGTCTAAAGGACATAAAGGGAAGCTTTGAAGATGTGAAATCAAATTCACAAACAGGATTTCAGAAAGAGAAGTAAATAATTAATTCCTTTTCCCTCCACAAGTAAGGGAAACAGATGGAAAATGATGCAGAGGCTTCAAAGGGAAAAATCATGAAGCTGTGGTCCTTAGGAAAAAGCTGCAAGATCCATTCAGATGTGTCTCACTTGTTCATCAGAGGCAACCAAAAAATCTGGTGAAATCCTGCTCTGTTGGATGCAGCTTTGGGAATTCCAGCTTTCCCTTTCATCTGGGTTTTTTTGCAGGAGACAGGGGTGACCTTTTCCCATCTCCTTTCCACATCAGTGCTGCAGAGCTGAATGTGAGCTGACACAAACTGGGTTTACCAAGAAGCCTTTCAACTCATTGCTGGGGACTGCTCTGAAGTCTGCTAGATGCTGCATTGTTCTTTATGGCAAAAAATACCCACAAGCAGAGCCTTTGCTGGCATAAATTACCAGTTTGCAGCATCTGAGGACTTGCCTCTACTTTGGTCACTCAAAGCAGACACTTCAATCCATTTCTGAGGCACTGAGTCATCCTAGGAGGTGTGAGCAGCCATCTCTACTTTCCCTCTGTTCATAATTTAGAGGTGATCTTACAGTGCTCAACAGGTCCATAGGCTGGGATATGGAAATCTCAGAGCAAAAAACTTTTTCCAAAACCTCAGACTCTTTCAACTGAGGAAATTGAGGTTTTTATAGAGCAAGAAGTATTTCAGCCTAGGAATAGTATTTCAGCCTGAAATGCTGATGAAAAAGGAATGTATAGCTCCTAAGTGCTCCAAATCTTGCTCACACAACTCAGGTTTCCATCTTGATCAGGCACAAAACTCACAGCTACCTTCTTTCTTAGTAACCTGACTGGCTCAGAACTTGCTAGGAAAACCATTAATTTGACCTTCCAGGCACATTAACTGCACAGAAGCTCTTTCTCAACACTCAGACTCTTCTGGGACCATCCAGTAGAAGCCAGTTACTGTATCTGGTAGTGTGCAAAGCATTAATATGCACAAAACTTTCATGATTGCTGAGGGTTTAATCTTTTCCTTGCTTGTGGTGGGATTTCTTGTAGTCTTAATTTCTAATTGTAAAAATGCATTTCTCTAAAGGGCACACGTCAGAACAAATTCTCAATAAAAAACATCTCTTTGGGAACCTGTATTCATTCCATACAGCATTGGGCAGGGATAAGATTATCTCACACCTAAGAATACCTCTGGTACATTTAAGGCACAATAACTATTGATTCTCTTGCACAAATGGAAGAGTAAATATGATTGAGATGATTTCACTGCTTTGAAAATTCCAGGAAGGAAGAAAAATAAATAAATTGAAACCAGCCAGCATGTGTTTTGTCAGATGAAATCAGGAGGGAACAATATGTGCTTTCTGAAAATATAAGAGAGTCTTAAATGCAATGAAAAGATTCATTTGTTTGGTTTTAAACAAGAAGGAAACAATAAAAGCACAGTTGTATCCACTGATAGTCACTCTCTGGGCAGATGGAGCTGGTAGCTTTCTCCAGTTATGTACAACACATTGAAAGGAAACTTAGGAAAAGTAAAACAGGCAGTTTAAAAGGAAAAGAACAAATAACTGAGTAGTCTGAGAGCAGGAGTTTCAGCAGCTATTGTCTTTCTGAGTGCCAGAAAGGCATCTGAAGGTCAGTAACACCAGGAGTGCAGCCCCCACAGTGTAGTGTGGCAGTTGAGTTTTGAATGGGTTGGGTTGGAAGGGACCTTAAAGATTCTCTAATTCCAACCCCCTGCCATTGGCAGGGACACCTTCCACTAAGCCACGTTGCTTAAAGTTCAATCCAACCTGGCCTTGAAAACTTCTAGGGATGGGGCAGCTATAGCTTCTCTGTGCAACCTGTACCAGGGCCTCACCACCCTCCCAGGAAAGGATTCCTTCCCCAAAGCTAATCTAAAATCTCTCTTCTTTCAGTTTAATGCCATTCTGCCTTGTCCTGTCACTCCGTGACCAGAAACCTCTTTCCAGATTCCTTGTAGCCTCCTCCCAGGTATTGAAAACCTGCAATCAGGTCACATTTTCAGGACAAATGCAGTAGCTGCAAGTTCTGGATTCAAAACAAAGGCTTCCTAACCCTGAGTTTAATTACAGAGGAACTTCTTGAGTTGGACCTTGGTCTGGTGAGCTGGGGCAGCAGTTGCCTTGCAGGAGATACATTTATCTTCCAAGATGCACAAGGACTGATCACTATCCACTTTACTCCAGGTCTGAGAAGGATCTCACACATCTAAAACCACTGGGAGAGTGAAAAGCAAGGTCCTGATGTACAGTCTCTGGGTCCAGGGTGTCCAGGGAGACCAAGCAATTGAACTGGTTGATAGATTCAGGATGTGCTCATGCCAAATCATGGCTTCCTCTAGATACTTTCTCCGTAGGGCAACTGTGACTGTACTCCCATCACAGACCCACCTTGTCCATTTAGGGCTGATATCATGTTCTTTCCCAAAAATACACTGCATTGTTTGTCCCTTGTCTGGCAGCTTCAGTGGAGCACTGAGGAAGCAGCCTGAATAAGTGCATTTGCTCACCACATAAATTCCTGAAAGAAAAGGTTATGCAAATATTTCATTTCCACAGCAGCAGGCTTTGACCTCAGGGCAGCCTCTGTGGCTGTGTTATCTCTGCTAAAGGCTTCCAACTATGCTGAGACCTGGCATGTGAGATTAATGGCCATGTAAAGGGGTTAGGGTTTGTGCTGAAATATTGATGAAAGGCATCACAGTGATTCCACTGACTCAAGAGAAAGGAGTCTTGCTATACAGCTCCAGTTTGGCCAGTGGGATCTTTTCATTCCAACTCCTTCAGGATTAAAAGTTCAGGCTCTCTCTGCAGTGCTCTGACATACAGCTGCTCCACGGCAGCAGGTACCCAGTTGTCAGTACATAGATGTATAAGGGAAGCAACTATATTCATGTTACCAGACTCCTTGAAAGGCTGAGAGAATTGGGATTGTTGAGTCTGAAAAAGAAAAGGCTCTGGGAGACCTTGGAGCCCCTTCCAGTACCTAAAGTAGTCTCAAAATGAATCTGGAGAGAGACATTTTACAAGGGCACATAGGGAGAGGACAAGGGTGAATTGCTTTAAGCTGAAAGAGAGTAGATTTAGATTAGATATTAGGAAGAAATTCTTCCTTGTGAGGGTGGTGAGGCACTGGAACAGATTGCCCAGAGATGTTGTGGATGCTGCAACCCTGGAAATGTTCAAGGCCAGGCTGGATGAGGCTTGGAACCACCTGGTTTAGTGGAAGGTGTCCCTGCCAGCGACAGGGGGTTGGAATGAGATGATTGTGGGATGCTGGGCACAGCTCCTCAGTTGGCAATTTCTGCCACAAATTAATTGTTTGTGCTGGAACAAGAACAGTGCCACCCCCCTAATCTCTGGGCTTTCCTGGGGAATGCTTCCAGAGTTGTGCTGATGTGATGTGGCTGCCAGAAGATGGTCTAAAATGAGTAATGCCTCTTACAGTAGGTCAGTTCTAGACCCATATATAAACTATGTATTAAACACTTATGGGAACAAAAGTGGTGAGCAAAACCTAATACAATCAGAGATCAGTTATTTGTCTCAGGACCAGCACACAGTAAAAATTTTCTAGCATTAGGGACTTCCTCTGACAGAGGTATGATCCTTACATTTAATGGGTTTTGATAGAATTTTTCCCCCCACTTTTAATTTATCCATGGCTGTTTTACTGCCTCCAGACTTCTGGCATTCTCACTTACCTGTGGCAATAATAAAAATATTCTTAAAAAAAAAAAAAAAACAACATAGAGAAGTGAAAGAAAAATATTGTTTGATGTGCAAATACTGAGATTTCTCTCTCTCTGCGACCTTCTATTAATCTGATTTTCTGTAGACTCCTTTGTTCTTCTGCTGGATGAAGACTCTCTCCTGTGTCCCTCACTGTGGATACATCCTTGTAGGTGGCTGTCCTTGGAGCCAGGCCCTCACAGACATTTGAGCACATTTAGCTTTCCTCTCCAGCTTTGGTTTGTTTCCTATTAAGGTGATAGTCCTGCAATCCCTCTTCATTAAAACAGGCAATTGGAGAGTAAAGAGACTCCCTGCATGTCTTATCTCCGGCACTTGACCAGCTAAACAACAACTTGTTGCCTCAGGAAAGGGCAACTCCTTCACCTCCCACAGCTCTGTACATCACCCAGTGTGAAGTGCCTCTCCTGCTGGTCCCAGTGTTTGATATGTCCTTATATCTGCAGGTGTCTGTACAAGCACACTGGGTACAAACAATTACATGGTATATGAGTATTGCTCCTTATGGTGTGTCACCTTCGAGCTTAGCAAAGATTTCTGAACAACCTAGGACAAGAATAGGTCATGGCTTATCTAAAAATGTTTTTTCCTATGAAGCTGTATTTTTGTTGTCCCTGCTGTACCTGTCCCCCTGTACCTTCTGTAGCTCACCCTCTTTTAAGAAGGGTGCACACAGTTTTCAGAATCATAACAAAATTCAAGTCAGAAAGAGCCTCAAGAAATCTTCCTGTCCAAACCCCTGGTCAAAAAAGGCCTTTGAGATTAGGTCTGATTCCTGGGGCCTTGTCCCAGAAATCTGATTAATATCTCCAAGGATGGAAACTCTACAGACTTTCTGGGTAACCTCTTTCAGTATCTAGACTAGCACTGATAGCAAGGAAATTTTGGCAATAGAATTTCCTCCCAGATTTCTCTAACCAATGGGTTTCCACATTCTGGAAAAAATTTTGGATGGGCAACTGCCAGCCTGGACTTGATTAGCATTGTATCTTTGTGTCTTATTATCAGCATCTCCAATTAGCCCTCCTGCAGTTTTGGCTCCAAGGGCTGTGACTGCTTTCAGACTGATTGCCCATGGTCACTCCTTGTTCAGATCCAGTTTCAGAATATTTACTTTGGCTTCATAGGCAGCATTCTGGAATTCACATCCTTCAGCCTTTCTGCCCATTGATGTAAACTTCTTCTTAATACCATAGAAAAGAAAAGTCAATGGATCAAACCAGCTGTCTGAAGACCCTCCCCACAATTTTTTCTAGCTGGAATAACTGGGAAAAGGAGACAGTTTTGATACTTTCTTGCTGTTTTGGGTTTTTTTAATCTTTCTTTATCAAGACTTGAAAAACATCCTGTTTTCAGGTTTCCAGATGGCCCCAGCTCTATGATCATTTATTGTGTGGACATGAGGAGGCTGGTTAGCAATAAACAAAGGTCCACAAATTTTCAAAGGAATTCAAACCACTTGTTGAAAAACTAATTAAGTATCATACAGATTAGATGCATGCTACAGTGATTGCAAATGCTTTGTGTCTCAAGTGCTATCTTAGCACAGACATCAACTTCATAATTTTAATTTCCTTACACTCACCCTCTCTTCAGTTCCGCCCGAGTGATTTATTTGGGTTTTTCAAGTGGTATAAATTAGCATAAATTGAAATGTCAATATCAGGGAAGAGAAAAAAAACAACAATCAAAAAAAAATCACTGTTGGGAAAACCATGTGTCTTTTTTCAATTCCCTGAAACATCCATATTTTTAACTAGGGAAGCATATCTACTTAAAAATGCTCTGACCTCAAGTAGTTTAGTTTCTCTCATAAAGCAGAAAGGAGCACTTCAAAATCACAAAAGAGCTTTATTAATCCGTTGGTTTTATGCAAAACTCCAAGGACACTAACAGTCTGCTTTTGCACCTCTTCCATACACAGGTTTTAGGAGCAGATGAATCATTATCACATCAAGTCTGACCAAAGCACAACCAAAATGCTGGTATCAAATACACACAGTTTTCACAAATATCATCACAGGTGGGCAGGTTCTGTCCAATATCTCTGTCAATTATTTGGATGAGGCACCCTCAGGCAGTTTGCTGCTGACACCAAGTTGGGTGGTGAGAGTGTCAATTTTCTGGAGGGTAGGAAGGCTCTGCAGGCAGATGGGGCCAGGCTGGATGGATGTTGTGAAGCCAGAGGAGTGAGATTCAAGAAGGCCTGGGCACTGCCCTTATGTCCCAATAAACACCTGCAGCACCCCAGGCTGGGGGCAGAGTGGCTGGAAAGCTGCCCAGCAGGAAAGGTCCTCACATCAATGGCCAGATGTGAGCCAGCGTGTGGAAAGTGGACAAGGAGGTCAGTGGACTCGGGCCTTCTGTGTCAGCACTGGTGTAGCCAGCAGGACCAGGACAGTGACTGTCCCTCTGTGCAGGGCAGTGGGGAGGCTACACCTCAAGTGCTGTGTGCAGATGTGTGGCCCTGTTAAGATGTGAGCAGTGAGAGATGCCTCTGCCCAAATTAAGATGCCAACAAGACCGACCATCTATCAACGTGAACAATGGGGGTTTTATTTAACAATAAATGTGGGGTAGAGAGATAGGGATGGGACCAAGGAGGGTGAGAAGGAGAAAGGGGGAAGATCAAGGGTGGGTTGGGCTGGGATGTGCTGGGCTGGGATGGGCTGGGATGTGCTGGGCTGGGCTGGCCTGGGCTGAGCTAGGAAACAGCGGGAGTGGGGTTGAGTGGGGAAGAGTGTGAGTGGGGAGGGGAAGGACCCAGACAGAGGAAAGTCCAAGATGCTTGTTGCAAGTGGTGTCCGGTTGGTCCTTCCTCTCTCTGAGCTTCTGCACTGGGGTCTGGTGCTTCTTGTGGAGTAGAGGACACGAGGTCATTCATCCAGGATTAACACCTTTCCCCAGTCTATGTTGTTGTTTTTATCTAGGGAGGCCTTTTCCTAGTTGCCCTGTGGAAAGAGAATGGGTTTGCCTTCATTCACCTGCAATGCTGAGGCCCAAGGAGCATTTGTCAGCTTCAAATGCAGCCTAGAGCAGGGTGGGATGCATCCCCACAATGCCCCTGGGACCTCAAGTCAGCTTCTGTGGGATTATACAATGCAGCACTGTCATCCTTCCTCAGCTGGCTCCTACTAACCAGGCTGCCTTGCTGTTGGCTTGTGGATGAGGGGCTGGGGGCGGCAGCAGGGCCTACCTTTGGCAAATGGTTGCCTTGGCCACCATCGACCCATCCGTCCATGCATCCCGTCTTTTCATGCCCCTGATGCCGTTCCCTCTGGGACCTCCCGCTGCCCCTGGGAGCTGGGCGTCCCCAGGGTGAGCCGGCATCTTTGGCCATGGTCCTGCTGCTGGCCCCGGGCTCACTCCTCCGGCTGCCCCCTGAGGCAGCTGAAGGAGAAAAGGCGGCGCAGAGCCCGCCGGGCCCTCTTGGCCATGGAGCGCCATGGCCGTGGGGCCGGGGGCTGCGGGACGGCTGCGCTGCCAGCGGGGCGAGCAGGGACGCTGCGGGCCAGGGGCTGGGCAGGCACCGGCCAAGCTCCTGCTGGCGGCTCATCCCCGCAGGGCTTTTCCTGGGGAGGCGCGGCCTGGGCACGCCCAGCCTCCATGCCTGCTGCCTCGGCCTCCTCCGCAGCATCGACAGGCGAGGGGCAACCCGCAAACCCCTTTGGCTCTGGGGGCAGTGCCCTGGGGAGAGGCTCGCTGTGCCCCTGGTCACTGAGCTCGCTGTCTAGAGGAGTAGGCGCTGGGTCCAGCTCTTCGTCTCTCGGCGGGGTGGACAACGGGCTCTCTATGTCTCTGTCCCACTCTCCCGCCGCTTCTTCTTGCTCCCACTTCTCCAGGAGCTCAATCAGAAGAGTTTCCATTGACGGTGAATCCTCAGAGTCAGACCCCAAGTGTGCCAACAGCTCAGGAGACACAAGCTCTGAGTAGTTTTGTGCCTCTGCAGCCTCTTCGGTCGTGCTGCAAGGGCTGAGTGGCACCGAGGGGTCTGCAGCTGGTTCCACACTGGCAACTGCTGGATCCCTGAGGTCACAGCTGGACATCACGGGGCTTTCTTCATTGTCCGCGGAGGAGAAGATGTCTCCAAAGAGCTCTGTGTACATTTTGTCTTTCTCCAGTTTCTCCAGCTTCTCTCTCTTTTCTTGCATAAATTGAGTCAAAGTTTCAGGCCTCACCCACTGCTGCTTGTGAATCGCAGCATGCTCAGTTGCCCTCTCCTCACAGGGGTCTCCAAACAAAGGAGAAGCTGAGAAACCAGAGGTTTCCTCAAGCTCTGATGTAAGGAAGAGCTTGCTGTGCCCCTCGTCCCAGGGCTCTCCTGCCAGGGCACAAGCTTCTGCCTCTCCCTCATTCTCCTTCAATGAGGCAAGCACTGTACTCTGCGTGTCTCGGTCCCCTTCTCCTGCAGCCTGTGCTTCTGGGAGCTCTTCCTCCTCACGCTTTTTCTCAAGCTCCTTTACAGAAGATTCCATGGGCTGCAGGTTTTCAGAGACACAGTGCCACACGGGCTTCCACGCCGGCCGTGTCCCGGTGCAAACTGGCACGCTGCATGCGGGTGCCGTGGGTGGCCGGGGCTGCCCCTGCCTTGCTTCTGACCCCGGCCAGAGCCCTTCCCTTCTCCTCCCCAGGGAAGGCTTTCCCTGGGCTCTGCCCGCAGCCAGAGTGCCCCATGGAGGAGGTGGCACATGCTCTGGCTGGCCCCTGGCCATGGGGCCCACAGCACGGGCTGTGCCTCTGGGAGCGGATCCACAGGCTGGTGCTGCTGGCAGAAGGGGCAGCTTAACACAGTCAGTGGGTGTTCTTGAGCTTTCACCACTGAGCTGGTGTGGAGGTGCCAATGTCAACTGAGGGCCGTGGAGAGGCGGCAAGTCCGACACGGACAATCTCTGTGGCCCTGTGACACGGCTGCAGGGCACTGAGTGCCCACCCCTTTGGCTGCCCCTGCGTGTGCGGGACATGGTGGGGCTCCGTGACGGATGGGGAACAGAGTGGGCCTGCCCCCAGGGATGGGTGTAATGGTTGTCCAAGTGACCTGAGGTGCCTCCTGTTGGCTGCCTGGGGGTCACCTGTGGGAAGCAGGAGGAGACACGGGATGGAGGCGGCTGTGTGGGCACAGTGTCCCCCACGTGCCTGCCAGCCCGGGCCTGGCCCCAAGGCAGGTGCTGGCCACAGCAGCCAGGCTGGGCCGGGTTCCCAGCTGGGCTCGCTGCCTCTGGGCCATTGCTGTGCCTGGGCCATCCCAGTGCTGGCCCCTGCACAGAGCATGGCCTGGTGCCCAGCCTGGCTGTCTCTGCCCCAGGGCTTCCCCCAGGTCCCACTGCAGGCTCCCCAGGTCGCTCCCTCCCTGGCCCTCACCTGTTGCCGCCGCCGGTACAGCAGTGGCTGCCCCTCATGGGGCAGGCCATGGGCATTCGCCGCTTGCTTCCGTGACATTGTGGGAGTGCTCTGCTGAACACTGGCCACAATCTCCCAGCTGCTGAGCTGCTGTCTCCAGAGAAGCTGCTGCCTTCTCAGAGAGCTGCTCTCCTGGGAGTGGCCACTGCAGGGTATTTATAGCCCCAATGCTCATGACATGCATCCAGGTCACAATGGCCTCTGGGCACGATGTCACCGTGGGTCACAAAGGCCTGGTGGGCATGGCCGCCCTTTCTCCCAGAGGCCTGGTGCTTTCCATGCTGATGGCCCTGGACACAAAGGCTTTTTTAATGCCTTTGCCCCTCAACTTTGCCTACTGTTGTTCCTCTCCCAGTGACCTGCAGCTCTCTCTTGTCCCACCACTTGGTCCTCCCCTAAACACACCCAAGGTAGCCCTGTGCCAAAGTGCCAAAGTGCTTTGCCCACCCACATCACCATGTGTCCCAGCCCTTGGCACCAACTGCATGCAGAGAGACCATCAGAAACATAAAAGCCTTATTGTAAGAATCACACACTGCCATCTGGCAGGCACTTGTTTCATGTGGTCAAAACATCAAACCCCAAAATATTTTCATTGTGCTTCTTAATCACAAAGCGAGTAGATGAATGTGCTTCTTGCCTGGGTGCCATAAATTAACTTTCAAGGTTTGGTGAATAACACTTGCTCCATTTTCTCTGGTGACTTTAACTCTCCACAACCCAGATCACAGATCCTGCTTCTTGGCATCCTGTCATGTTAGTGCTGAAATTTGTGCTCCCAATCCTATTAGAAATTTCAGCAGATATTTCAAGGAGCAACTGGAATTAGATTCAATTTACTTTAATGATGGGTATAGTCTTTTCACAATCATCAGGATCACCCCAAATATCACCATTCCAATCTTCTGGGGACCGTTAGTTTCCTAATTTGCATGGAGTTAGGTGAATGTGAGGCCCACATGGGCATCATCTAGATCTTTTCATCCAACTTTTGCGTTTTCTCCTTTTACAGTAATTATTTCCTGTAATTACTTCTGTAACTGTTCAATTTGCATGTACAGTAGTAACTCAGCTGCTCCCCTGCCTTCTATTCCCTCTCTCAGATCTTGTCTCTCTACATTATGCTTTTCCTGTCCTCACAGGTGACTTTTAGGCAGCTGCGTAACATCTTACAAATAATTCCTTTTCCCCTACCATTTTCAATATTTCCTCTTGCTAATTTAATTTGCTTTGCAGTCACACTCCAGTCATGTCAGTGGTGGTGAGCCCATTCTTCTGAGAATTTGGGACTCAGACTTATTCCATGCTGCCATACGTAATCAGGGATACTACTCCCCATCCTGACAACTACACCAATATGTTGTGAATGGGTGATTTCGATCACTTAAAGAACCACTGTCAAAAGTATTAGCAAAAGGTGATTTTAATACAAGGTTGCAGAATTGTGACTTAACAAAGTTTGAGGTCAAGAGTCACTGTTTCTGATTGGCACAGTCATTTGAACATTGATTCTAAACTGCCATCTGACAAGTCAAAGTTGCCAAACTACAAGGTTATGCACAGTATCAGTCAATTACCAAAGATCTGCCACCAGTAAAAAAGTCTCTCTGACTTCAGAATCATTCCAGCTCAAGGAGAGATTGCAGCAGAGCGAGGCAGCTCAGCTCCAAGTGGTGCCAGTCACCCCCTCCTGGCACAAGGTACTCTGCCTGCAAGGGTAATCAGAACATATCATTATCTTAAAGGCAGCAATGAATATATTAGAGATGAGGCACAAAGATGGTAAAACTGCTGTATGTTCTTTTTGACAACCTATGAGCTCTCCAGTTGCTCAACTGTAGAACTGCAGCAGCGTTTAGGGCAAGAGACACTTCATTGCTTATAAGCTTATTCTTCCAGTTCTTTTTAAAAAGAGAAGAATTCCCATTTCCTAAGGCAAACTGTTGAATATCTCTGTGTCTATGCTTATTTTGATGATTTAACAAAATTCTGGAGCCAGCTGTGTTAGTTTATGTGTCTGAACAAGTAAAACTTCTCAAAATAGGAAACCCATTCATTTCTCAAACTCACTGCACTAAGGGGAAAGCCACCTCCCTGAACTACTTTTCTGCATGTTTGTGACAATAAACCCAAAGAGCTCATTCTCACCTCAGTTAAACTGGCATCAACCTGCTCATTTTCCATCATTGCCCAGTTAACTTCCATTTTCCAGGTGCAATACTGATACCTTTTGCACTTGAGGAAAGAGATGACAAGACTTAGTTTCATTTTTATTTTGGAAAAAGAACTTTTCTCATGACCTGCAACCCTTTGCTCTGCCAGAAGCTTTCATTTTAAGAATTTTCTTATTTGTACAAAGATCTAGATATTAATTTCTATCTGAAAGTCAATAAAGTTTGAAATGGAAATGGAATACTTATTTTAACAGAGAATAAGTAATTATTGGAGCTGATTATGATGGGATGAAGGAAAATCTCCACTGTTTGACCTCTTTAATCAAAGTTAGATATTCTTCTAAAAAAAGTTGTGATAGATCATTAAGCAGCAATCTGAATGAAATTATAAAATCATGTGGAATGTCTGTGTTTCTCCACACTCCAAGCCTTTGACTCTGTTTGTTTTTTTGGTGGATGCAGCATTCAAAGCACTGATCCATCACACCATCCAAGCTTATCAAGGAAGTGAACCCTTACAAGTGTTAGCTTAAAACAAAATTTGTTATATAGTATCAGTGCCAATCTGAAGGCTTTTAAAAAGATTTCTACAGACAGGTGTTTGCTTTTCATTTAAGAAAAAAAATCAGAAATCAGCAGGATATAGCCAAGCTGCAGCACAGAAAGGGATAAATGCTGCCAGTGTAATATTATCCCCTCCATTCTTCTGTCAGTCTTCTCCCATTCTGGATTTTCTTACTGTCAAAAGACCAGATACTTCATTGCAGCATCTCAGGAAGAAATGGCCTAAGAATCTGTTTGCTTCTTAGAAAAGACAAATGGGGAAGTCCTTCAAGCAAAGAAAGCTTTAGAGGGATTTTTCTAAAGCATCCCTAGAAGTTGGGGTAAAACTGCTGTTGACATTGAAGGAATTCCTTTCCCTTTCTCCTCCTATTCAGATACCTTAACCCAAGATATGAAATGGAAATGGAATCAATCTTACCTCCTAGGATTGTACTGGGGTTTACAGCCCAGGCACTCCAGGACCTGAGGCAATGTAAACTTCCTTGATTTTTCCTGCTTTCTTCTGACAATCTTGCTCTTTCCCTAGGTTTTTTGGTTTTGGTTTTTTTTTTTTTTTTTTCCATTAAAAATATTAAATTTGTGAGGAAATGGCAGGCAAAGTTTGGAAGTGGAAGGACCTAGCCTGAGTACTCTCACCCCATTTCAGACCCAGCTTTCCATTCTGTGGCTGGACCAACTGCTGGACACACTGATTTCATGGATCACTGCTGATCTCTAGCAAAGGTCTAGGAAGGCCAAATCAATACCATGGGAGACTTAAATTCTCCAAAAAGTGGACCAGTTGCAGGTCAGAGTGAAACCTGTGTTTCTTCCCAGAGGACGATAGAAACCTGGTTTTCCAGCTGACATTGCCTAGCCATCAGCACTGGAAACTTCAGAGACTGGGAGTTCTGGCAGGCAGAGTCCACCCAGGATGCTGATGGCACAATGCTGGCAGGCAAACCCCAAGCAAAGCAGGCTTGAGCAGTTTGCTGAAGGGAAAGAAAAACCACACTAAAAACCTTCCTCAGGATGTCGCAAATGACACAGATCAGCAATTTTGGTAGCAGGTGTGTTTTTCTCAGCATTTTTCCCCACCACTTCTCCTTACAAGTTGGATATTTCCTGCTGTATTTCTTGGTTCCCAGAGACTCATTGCTGCCTGTCAGATAGAAGGATGTTTCAAGCTATATCCTGCCCTGCTGCAGGAAAAATCCTCATGCTGGTTTTGGCTAACTTAAATTTCCTTTGAGGAATGTATTCCCAGGTGTTCAGTTTAGTAACTACACAATTTTCTGGATGATCTTATGTTTTACAAATAGCAAAAATTATCTTTTAACAGAGAATGAATAAGGAGAAAGCTACTCTTGACTGCCTGAGAATTGCAGCCTTTAGCTAACAGTTAATATTTAGAGATGCTGCTTTGAAGGAAGGACTTGGAACAGGGCCTATCTTCCCTCTGCAAAGCAAAGACCCATTGCAGCACAGGAGCAACACTCAATAATGTGCTAATTAATCAACTTTCCTTAGAAAGATATCAGAGAGAATAGTTCCCAGATAATTTAGCTGGACAAATGTTTCTGAGCCACAAGAATCAGATCTGATTGAGTGGATTAAAGGAGCAAAAGGGCAAAGGCACACATGGTTCCTGCAGATTTACCCTTCCCATTTCAAAACACTGCCCTAAAATACCGCTCTGGGGCAGATTTGCTTGATGGGGAGAGATTTAGGATAGCACTTTCCCACAGCACATCCCCATTTCACTCCAAAGGAGCTCCAGTTCTGAGCAGCAATAAAAAGTAAATTGCATTTATTAAATCCCTTGATCCCACCTTTAAGGACTGCCAGTAACAGCATTTTCATAAAAGGAAATGTCTCTCTCAGGCTCCAAATCTTTCCATTTCTGCTGTAATTTAAAGTGGGGAATAATTTGTTCAGAAAAGATTTCCGCCAATGCCTGGCATCCATGTTAGGTATATTTAATGTTTGATAAAATGTTGAACACACCATTCTGTATTTCAAATTTTTCAGAGCTAGATACTAGATGAATATCATGTGAGTGAGATTTCAGCTTCATGGAACAGCTTGGGTTGGAAGGGAACTTGAAGATAATCTTGTTCCATGATCTTCTTCTGCTCAGGGCCTAATTACTAACCTGGCCTAATTACCAACAGCTCGTTGCCACTGCTCCACAGACTCTGAGCTTCCAAATCCCTTTGTGTTTTGGGGAGATTTCTGGATGGATTCCCATCCATTTTGATGGATTCCCATGATGCTGGAGCAGATAAAGTTCCTCTTGGAAGCAGGAGGGGTCAGGAGGATGGACGCACAACACAAATGCTCCATATTGACTTCGGGACCCCTTGGCCATTTGTTTATAACCTTGAAAGGTCTCCAGAACTTGCAGATAACTAATGAGATGAGCCTCTGTAGAGGCCAAGATCAGAGCTCCTGGTGTCCTACCCCAGGGTGTGGCAAGCACAGGGAGTCATAGAGGGGTATAAGGACAGATTATAAGAGAAAATAGCTCTTCTCTGATACACTCCTACCATCATCTGGTTTGGTGACTTTACTGATTTTAGGAACTTTCCTACTTGAGGATAGGACCAAGGCATTTTTGACATACCCCATATGTTTAATAGCAGAAAATCCAAGAGATCCATGGGCTTGCTGGATGAGTGCTGCTAGCGCAGCAATCCTAAGGGAAGCAGTGATAAAAGTGGAAGTATGGGACACAGGAAAGCTGTTTTGTTCCTCCCCATTCTCTGCTCTGGGCAAAAGCATCATCAGAACCTCATTTCATCAGTTTATCATTTCATGGCAACCAGATCTACTTGAGAATAGTCAGAAAATAACCCTGAGTTGGACCATGGGTTTGTTTCCTGAGCAGATGAAATCAAGGGGATCTTCCTCTCTTGCAAATGGGAAGGGCACTCTCAGTGACCATCCCACTGCAGGTCCTCTTCTCCTCCAGGTGGAGGGAGGACTTTGTGATTGCATTACCACAGTGACACCTCCACCTCCCCATGAAGCAGCTTCCAGGAGTTGTGCTCAATCTCCAGCCCATTTCCATTGATAACATCCCACCTTCCTGCTGAAGACCAGCTCCTACCACTGCTGTCTGTTCATTCTGGTTTTAGACTCCCACCAACATCTTTAAAGTCCTTAGAAAAATGAAATTGGCCTCCTCAGTGAGCTCATTTCTCTACTTCAGGGCTGAAACAGCTGTGGTCAACAAAGATGTGAGACGGCTTTGAGACCCTGAGACTTTGCCAGGGTGATGGATAGTTATTGGACTCAGTAATTCCCTGGAAGTAGTTCTGTGATGCAATTCAAGCCTAGCAAGAGCAGTACATTTCCCAACAGGAAGGAGAGATGGCAGGAGAATTAGGCTCCAAATTATCTGTGAAAAATTCTGTTGTCACAAATAAATAAATTCAGGTTATCAAAAAAAAGGAGAAGGAAGAGCAATAGTCCTTTGTCCTCCATGTGTTGCCACAACAATGTAATGATCAAGGAAGGTATTATTAGCAACACATGCAAAAGCAGAAAATCTGCATCCAGTTCTTAAATCTTACCTATTTTTAAATCACTTGCTAGAACAAGATCCTCCAAACAAAGAGAAGTGTTACTTTTTTGGACACTTAAAAAGATATTTAAATAAGAATATAAATGTAAGTATATAAATAAATACATAAACATAAAATATATAAATAATCATATAAATATAAGTATAAATATAAATATAAGGCCTTGCAGAGAAGGAAGGATACTATCCAGGGGTGGAGATTTTTGTTTATTTACTGATGAAAAGACTTCAAAATCTTTTTCAGGTCTCTTCCAAAGTAGTCTGGGCTGTAAGGCAGAGCCCATGTTTACTCAGTGTGGCACTGATTTAGCTGTGACTCTGGGAGAAGAGTCCTGCAGGGGCTGAAGGGTTGTGGCTGCCTTGAATTTACAGAAGGAAAAGCCTTTGGATCATTTATCTCTGAAGATGAAGTGCCTTCATTCACTGTACACAAGGGAATAACAAGGGTATCATTATATAACTATGGTGCTAACCTAATTAATATTTGACTAAGAAAGAAAAAGAGAAAGAATAAAGCTTTCAGAAGTTCAAGAGTATTAGATAAAACCTTGGACTTAACAGTCTTCCTCTTTTCATTTCCCTGCTTTAATCTTCAGGTATAAAGAGACTAGTTTGAAATAATTTAGGATGTTTTTATGGGAAGATCACAGAATTGTTGAGTTTAGAACAGAAAACACCTACTCCAACCCTCTTATCAAAACAGGGTCGGCCAGAGTAGTTTGCTTGTCTGTTTTGAACATCTTCAAGGAGGGAGACATAAAATCTCTGGGCAAACTGCTCTGCTATTTGTCCACCTTCAAAACAAAATAAAAAAGGAAAAGAAAAGAAAATAAAATTTCTCATGGCTAAATGAAATCACAGAAGCATAGAATGTGTTGGGTTGGAAGGGATCTTAGAGATCATCCAGTCCCACCCCCCTGCTATGGACAGGGACATCTTCCACTGATGCTCCGAGCTCCATCCAACCTGGCCTTGAACACTGGCAGAGATGAGGCAGCCACAGCTTCTCTGGGCAATCTGTGCCAGGGTCTCACCACCTTCACAGAGAAGAATTTCTCTCTAATATTTACTATAAACCTTCCCTCCATCCTAAGGCCTTTCCCCCTTGTCCTATCACTGGATACCCGTGTGAACATCTCAGCTGAGAAGGGACTTACCAGGATCATCCAATGTCTAACCCAAGCTTGCAGAGGCTGTGGTCAGCATGGAAAAGGTGGAAAAGAGGAGGCTGAAGGAGAAATAGGACAGGGACCCTGCAGAGTGTCTCCAGGAAGAATGAAATAGCTGGATTCAGGATTATCAAATAGACAAGATTGAGGCAAGGACCGGGCACTGAAAGTGCTGGTGAAGCACTGCTGGTGCTCAGTGTGACAGCAAGAAAAATTTAAAATAAAATTTTAAAAAAGGTGTAAAGTAATAAGGTTTGCACATTAAGGAATTCCTCCAGGAGGAATGGCAGCAGGCAGGAGCTCACTAATGCTTAACAGCTTCACAGCAGAAAAAATTCTCTCCCCTGGATGTCTGCCTTTCTCACAGAGCCATGACATGCTTTTACCTCTTGACTTGTGTGCCCTGCCTTCAGCCCTGAGAGAAAACAGCCCACACTCAATAAAGGTCTGGCATTCCCTCTGGAAAACACAGAGGTAAATTCTCAAAATGGTGTGGCAGAACCTTAAAGTATCTAAATACAAGTACCATTTCCAGGACTCTCAGATTAAATGATTCCATAGCATTCAGGTGGATGAATGCTTCTCTTCCACCCTTTTTTTCATTTCTAGTTTGTTTTGGGCATTTTTTTAATCAATAACCATTTTTTATAGATATTCATTATTCTTTAGATTGCCAGATTTTCTCCAGGTAGTTCACATCATCATTCTACATTTATTTTCTCACTAGCAACTCAACATTCAAACTGATGTTTGGGGTTCCTGTCAAACTTGCTTCTCCTCCTGCAAAAAAAAAAAAAAAAACAAACTCTGCCATTTAGATATGGAGGATTCCATTTTCTTTTGGACATCTCTCTGGCTTTTCTCTTCCACCACAAGTTCAATACTTCCAAAATAATTTTAAATAATCTGAAGTATAACAAATGAAACAAGGTGGGCAAGGCACAAGGTCTATTGGTGAGAATCTAAGTTGAAGTCCTTGTGCCAGAAGGCTTTTTCACAGAATCTGTTGCTGATGAAGATTCCTGGCTGTGGTGACTGCAGATGCCATGGATTTGGGAAAAGCTGTTTGACAGAGTTTTCAAGAAAACAGGTTCTTCAAGGAAAAAGGTTCTCCAGGCATAGGTACCTGAGTTTTAACATCAAAAATCATTTTGCAATATTCCTTCATGCAATAACTTTGGAGTTCCTTCTTCTGAGAAATAATGAGAGAAAGCCCTAAATTTATTTCCATTTTCTTGAAGACAAATTAAGGGAAAAACGGAGGAAGTTTCTGGTCACCTCTTTTCTGACCACCTTCCTAATTGTAGGGCCATCATCTTGACTTTATTAACCACAATTTTGCAGAGGTGACCTGGTAGAAAATCCAGCCTAATTCCTATAGTTTTCATTAACAGACAGAGCTAAGAGACCCTGAGACTGTTTATTTCTGTTCCTTAGATGAGCAAAAACATTGACTGGCACAACAATATTTGTCTTCTTTTGGATCCCTGGTTCAAAATGATAGCAAAATACATCAAAACACAATGTGAGGGTATGAGATGTTCGTTATTGCAATTACACATGGCAGCCACATTAATTAGTCATCCCAGCTAGATGGTGGAGAGGGGAGATTATAAATTTAAACAGCTTGGGTCACAACAGTAACAAAGTCAGAATATAAGCCAAAATGACTTGTGGGAAAGAGATAATATTTTAACTATCTCTATTTTGGAAATGTTCATCAATTGTGAAATGCCATAGGAGTTAAGAAAACATTTTATCTACTAAAACTGATTGAGTGTTGTTTCTCTGTAAAGAGGAAATTCTTGCCTGTTTCTATTTTTTGTTTCTTCAGAAAAATTTTGTCTCCAGAGACTATACCAGGATTCAAGCCCTCTTGAACCATTGCTACTAGCCATAAGCTTGAATATTTTGTTTTGTTTGTTAAGGAATAAACTTGTAATTTTGTCCCAGTGGTTAAATTAACTTTGCTTTCTGCACAGTTCCCCAAGCCCAAAAGAAAACAAAATATAAGCACTCATTTATTAGAGAAAAATATCAGAACTGGAAGCTGGATTTTGCTGGGTTTTTAGCAAGAGATTTTCTTATTTCTGCAAAAATAAAAGGAAGACAAACAATTTACCTACACCCTGCATTTTGGGTTCCAGAAACCTCAGTTATTAACAGTTCAAGAACATTTGCCTTCATCATGGATCAAGGATGAGCAACCTAAGGTGCCACAATATGATTCCTTTTTCCTGTAAGAATCCATCACCCTTTAACAGCTCAAATTTTTGAGTTTTTTAAACTATGATTTTGGAAGATATGAACAATTTGATATCATTTTCTGGGTACGCATCAAAAACATGGCTTTTGAGAACTTCTCAAATAGGATTTGCAGAAATTTTATCCTCCTCTGCCTTCCAAGCCCCTGCTTTTCTCATAGAATCACCAAATCATTAAGGTTCAAAAATCCCTGAGATCATTGAATCCAACAGTTAACCCTGTACTGCCAGGTCCACCACTAAACCATGTCCCCAAGTGACACATCCTTTGGTGATCCCACCACCTCCCTGGGCAGTCTGCTCAACTGACTGACCACTCTTTCCATGAAAAAAAATTTCCAGATATCCAATCCAAACCTCCTCTGGTACAACCTGAGGTACCACTTCCTCTCATCCTGTCACCTGGGAGAAGCATCTGCCCCCACCTGGCTACACCCTTCTGTCAGGGAGTTGTAGAGAGCAAGAAGATCCCCCCTGAGCCTCCTTTTCTCCAGGCTGAGCCCCCTCATCTCCCTCAGCCACTCATCAGATGTGCTCCAGACCCTTCCCCAGCTCTGTTGCCCTTTTCTGGACACACAAATATGTCCCCTCTCCTTCACTATCCCAAACAACGGTGCTTGTCCCCACACACCACCTGTGACATCCCCACAGCTCTGCTGTGGAGAAAAGGGTATCTGTTACAACTGAGAGAAGGCTCAGAAAACTGACAGTTTCTCAGGATAAATCCAAACCCTTCACTGCTGTAGTGGTGTAGCAAGTTCATCTCTTCACAGCTTCCCATCCCAAATCTCCTGCAAATTTCCATCCCAAATTTGCTGCACTACACAAAATCTTCTTGCTCCTCTTCTCCCATAGAAGGAGCAGCTCAGCTCCTGACCCTGATCAGTTCTGCCTCTTGCTAAGAAGCCTTGAGCCATTTTTAATGCCAAAATGGCATAGAAAGGACTTTGAAACTCTATCAAAACCAATAAACCACTGCCCAGAGTCATGAAGGACTACAGAGGGGATGTGATTGTGAGTCCTGCCATGTTTTCCAACACTGGAAAAGAAGGGGTTTGGTGGGAAAGGCACCTGGGAGGCCTCAATAATCCCATAAGCACAGCCAGAGCGAGATCCCTGAGCTGGGGGCAGGTCTTCAGCCTTCAGCAGCAGAATGGGGTCTGCCAAAGGGAGGATGGATCTGTGCAACCTCGACATATGCAGACCCCATTTCCAACAGCCACTCACCTCCATTTATCTCGTGCATCACTGGGGCTCTGCATGCCTTGAGCTTCAAACCTGAGATTTTTGTAACCTAAAAAGGGTTTCAATTTGCACTTTTTGCTGTTGGGGGAGCAGGGGGGTACAGGGGAATTGGCTGGTGGGGATGTTATTTTGGTCAAGATAAAAAACGTTCCAAACATGAATGTAGAAAATAATTAATTATGGAGTAACTACTTCTTCCTTCTTGTAGATGCTTGAAGACTGTTTCTCTCTAAATGGAAGGACAGCTGCAGAGAGGTAAATTTTTGCAGGAAATGCAGCTCTGATGAACACCAGTTGCTGAATTTCCCCTCTGTCCACCCTGAAACATTTCACCTGTAAATCTAATGGCTTTTTGGAGCAGCAGGGCTGATTTGTTCTTGCCACAGAGTGAACTGGCTTTTGACATGGATTTATCCTAACTTCATTTTACAGGAGGATCAGTTCTCTTTTGCAGATCAAGTCCCTGTGTCACATAAAACCAAAACATTCTGGGACATGGGGAACAGAAGACCATCCAGGAAAACTACCAGTGACCCCTGGGACCACAGCAGCTTGGATTTACCTGGCTTTCCTAGGAAAAATAACTCATGTTTCCTAGAGCAAAAAAAACATAATAGTACAACAATCAAAAAGCTGCAAAGTAAGGAGACACTCTGGTGTGTGAAATTCCCCTACCCCCAAAGGATTTTATTTTAGGTAGCCTCAATTCCATGTGGGAAGACAGAAAGGGATAAGAGACAAGAATGTAATAAAGGATTTGATATGGAAGCTCCCAAGATAAAAATCTTGCCCCAAAATTCATTGTGTAAATTGAACCTCTCAATGTGTGCAGGGTCACCATGTGAGCTGAACAAATGGGGATGTGAGGATGGGTTTGATTTGGTTTTCTGGATTTTAATTTTTTCTAAGTACTTCGTGCTGCCCACAGAAAACATGCAGAGATTCTGACTATGCCACAGGCTGGACTTATAAGAATTTAACTGAGGGGACAGAAATTCCAAAGAGTTCAAACTGGTTCAGGCTCATTTGGCTACAGCTGAAGGAGAATGCACAAAAGTAGTTCTCAATAATTTTGTGTTAGGTTTAAAAAAAACTCCATTTAATGCTTTGTTTGTTGTATTAACAATTTTTCTATCGTTATTCCATAAAAGTAAGCAGATTTTTGCAATCCCATCTTAGAGATTTCCACAAGGGTGATATCCCAGGGTCATATCCCCTGAGACAGTATCCAACCATTTCAGTGGGAATTTCATATGAATAACATGTCCCAGTGAAGAGCTGGATTTCAAGTTGCTTTCTGTGATAAGGCTGGGACAGACATGCAATCCTAAGGTTTGAAACCCTCTACAAAACATCAAACTCTAATGAGATAGCTGATCACCTTGGCCTCAAAGAGCCAAAATTTAACTGTCTTTTTTGGCCAGTTTTATTCATAATCATAGCTAATCATAATTTTTTTCCCTTCTATAAATTCAGAGCCATAAAAAAATCCTCTTGGTCTCCTTTATTTCCTGTTGTTGGTGTAGATAAAGGGTACTTTACAAAAAACTCCATGCCTGTTTATTTACATATAGCTAAACATAATGAGCCACTAATCTTATTTGAGGCCTCTAAGCAGTATTGAAATATAGATTGTTACTAATAACCAAAGCACTTCCATGTCACTGGTGCTGAAATGGCAATCCTTCCCTCCCTGCTTCCCCATGGAGCCAATGAGAATGTTTGCTGAATTTCCAATGGGCATGTCAGGAAAACAGCATCAACCACATCAGAAATTCCCCAATTTACTGAATGCTGAATGAATTCTTGTGATGGTCCCCTAAACTAAAAAAAGGAAAACAAAACCAAAGTTGTCCAACTCTGTTGTCCACAAAAATCCCATTTTTCAGGTGTGCTTCCAACTTTACAATAAGTTGGAAGCATCTGTTGTACAACAATTTTCCACCTGTAAACAACGTTTCTTGGAAACAGAGACATTGTGTTTAAATATTTTGGTTTTGGTGAAATATCTGATGGGAAATTTGGATTGTTTTGACTTCTTCATTTCACTCTGGTGTTGAAGTGTTTTGTTTCAGTAAAGCAGAGATGGTTTGTTTTGACTTTCTTACTCTGTTTTGTTTCACCCTAATTTTATATTACCATCCTTCCAATACTGTGTTTATGTATTTGCCTGTTATAGTAACAGTTCCTTTGGCCATCTGAAAATATGCTGAGATGAAAGAAAATGAGTATATTTCATCTTTTCTCTGAGTAGTATTGATTACTTCACAACATAATGTTTGTACAATCACTGATGTTTTGGATGGCGTTTTTTTTCCTCATTTCACTGAAGCTCCATTTTGCTGTAAAAGCAATTTTCAAAATGGCACCTTTTCCCACAGACAGGGACATTTATTTACCATCAAAACTAATGTGCTAACTAACAGTGTCAAATCACATTCAGCTGCCATGGCAATTAATTTCCCACTGCCTGGCCATGGCTGCTCTTTTTTCTCCTGATTTACAGGCCCTCATTGTACAACCTTCCCCTTACATTGGAATAAGTTATTTGGCCCCCTTTCTGGGGAAATGAGGTGCTATTTCAGGCACAATGGAATACTGGGAGGTGTCCTTGCCCATGGAAGGGTATTGGAACTGGGTGACTGTTTAGGTCCATTCCAAACCAAACCAAGTCTGTAATCCTCTACAAAAGTGTCCACCAAAAGGCAGTTTTTGACTCCTGATTCATGGTAGCAATCAGGTTAAGCTGCACATTAATCCTTGGGAGGGTGTGCAGAAAACCTAGGAATATCTCCAGAGAGTTGGGAACCTGTCGCAGACATCCTTTTTACTAAAAATCCTTCTTGGGATTTTTCTCCCTTCTGAGGAGCTGAGGCCTCAGAAACAAAAGTAAACAATTGTTATCTGCTGCTGTGGAATGCAACAGGTCCACCTGTGATTGGCCAATCAAGGACAGAGCTATCTCGGACAAAGTCCGAGAGAGTGGGGTTGTTGTTCATTCTTTTCTATTCTATTCTTAGCTCAGCTGTCAGAGGAACCTTTCTCCTTCTATTCCTTTTAGTATAGTCTTAATGTAACATATATCCTAAAATAATAAATCAAGCCTTCTGATCATGGAGTCAACATTCTCATCTCTCCCTCACTCTGGAAACACTTGTGACCACGCTCACAGGAACCTTGGTTCTGAACAGCATCCTTGGGATGTTAATGGACAGTGGCAGAGTATCTCCACCAGCCTTACTCCCAGAGTGTCCCCTCATGTCAGCTTTTGATCCAAACTAATCCCAGGAATTACAGCTAGGGAAAATCTGTGTAGTCAGTGAGGTGGGAGTAGGATCTTTGCTGAAGATTTGTCTCCACCTGGAAGTTTAATACCTAAATTACTGAGCTCAAAGCCGGTCTGTGTATAACACTGTGTCCCATCCTATTTCCCCACACAATTCTGGGAACCCCTTGTTAATTCCTACTACTGTCCCAATGCAATAAACCCCTTTCCTATTCTTTATAGCCCAGCTGGTGCTTCCTGATGCTCTGGGATGTGACTCCAGGACGCTCCAGTATCCATTTGATCTCTCCTGTACTTTCAGATTTATAACCATTTCCCCCCACTTACCTCTTAATATTCTCCATACACACCATGCATGAAAGCTCTGATGTTTTAATCAGGGGCAGTTGTCTCTGGCCATACTTCTCCCAGTTAAATACCAGCACCATAACAAGGCTGTTGCATAGCTTCACCTTTAATTCTCTGACAATAATTTTATTGCTCCAGGTTTTGACTCACATATTCGTACTTCTCGATGCTTTCCTTGTTCTCACTTCTATTTCCACCTCTGTACTGCTGTTATCTATTATTACCACGTTGCTACAGTAACTGCATTCCTCAACACTCCTTATTTGTTCCACACCAATTGTTATATGGACTGTGTTTGTTCCCATCATTGCCAAGATCTTGATCCTTTTTTTTGTCGTTGTTGTTGAAATTTTGTCCTGTTTTGTGGTTTGGGAGCTTTTGGCTGCACATCATGGGGCAAGAGAGAAGAGATGCAACTCCTCCTCCAAGGCCCCACATTCACAGTTCTCAGTGAAAATATTGCTGTTCTCTGAGGCAGTTGGCTCTAACATGTCATTCTCTGCAGGTCATCAAGTTTTCCACCTCTGACCATCCAATGAGCAGGGATTCTCCCTGTTCAGCCTGGTGTTCTCTGCAGGACTGCTCTGGAGGTGAGCTACAGCAAAATGCCCATCCCATCAAACTTGTCCAGGCTGCAGAAACATCCCCATGGGCAGCACCGGAAAACCCCAAAGCCCACTCCACACCAGGGCACCCTTCCTGAATCTGCGATATGAACTCCTGCACGCTCAGCGCGGGGATTTCTCTCCCTCTCTCTCAACCTCTGTGTTTTGCTGCCCTCTCCTGCTCAGCCAGGAAACCTCTCAAACCTCCCAAACTGGAGACTGCAGAGC